>OY282558.1:18333408-18933408 GCA_958295665.1 Tipula vernalis | reverse complement strand
ACCTGTAATTGCAGTGACAATTTTCATTTTGATTGCTCGATTATTTCTAAACGTTTCTTAGAAAATTCAATTTTATTGAAAATCAACTGTGCTACAGCCCACAAGTTTTTGGGCGGCAAAAATCTAAAATGGTCCGATTACGATGGTTGATACCTCTATCAATAGGTTTCGGGACCTGTAATTGCTGTGACAATTTTCATTTTAATTGCTCGATTATTTCTAAACGTTTCTTAGAAAATTCAATTTTATTGAAAATCAACTGTGCTACAGCCCACAAGTTTTTGGGCGGCAAAAATCTAAAATGGTCCGATTACGATGGTTGATACCTCTATCAATAGGTTTCGGGACCTGTAATTGCAGTGACAATTTTCATTTTGATTGCTCGATTATTTCTAAACGTTTCTTAGAAAATTCAATTTTATTGAAAATCAACTGTGCTATAGCCCACAAGTTTTTGGGCGGCAAAAATTTAAAATGGTCCGATTACGATGGTTGCTACCTCTATCAAAAGGTTTCGGGACCTGTTATTGCTGTGACAATTTTCATTTTGATTGCTCGATTATTTCTAAACGTTTCTTAGAAAATTCAATTTTATTGAAAATCAACTGTGCTACAGCCCACAAGTTTTTGGGCGGCAAAAATCTAAAATGGTCCGATTACGATGGTTGATACCTCTATCAATAGGTTTCGGGACCTGTAATTGCAGTGACAATTTTCATTTTGATTGCTCGGTTATTTCTAAACGTTTCTTAGAAAATTCAATTTTATTGAAAATCAACTGTGCTATAGCCCACAAGTTTTTGGGCGGCAAAAATCTAAAATGGTCCGATTACGATGGTTGATACCTCTATCAAAAGGTTTCGGGACCTGTTATTGCTGTGACAATTTTCATTTTGATTGCTCGATTATTTCTAAACGTTTCTTAGAAAATTCAATTTTATTGAAAATCAACTGTGCTATAGCCCACAAGTTTTTGGGCGGCAAAAATCTAAAATGGTCCGATTACGATGGTTGATACCTCTATCAAAAGGTTTCGGGACCTGTTATTGCTGTGACAATTTTCATTTTGATTGCTCGATTATTTCTAAACGTTTCTTAGAAAATTCAATTTTATTGAAAATCAACTGTGCTATAGCCCACAAGTTTTTGGGCGGCAAAAATCTAAAATGGTCCGATTACGATGGTTGATACCTCTATCAAATGTTTCGGGACCTGTTATTGCTGTGACAATTTTCATTTTGATTGCTCGATTATTTCTAAACGTTTCTTAGAAAATTCAATTTTATTGAAAATCAACTGTGCTACAGCCCACAAGTTTTTGGGCGGCAAAAATCTAAAATGGTCCGATTACGATGGTTGATACCTCTATCAAAAGGTTTCGGGACCTGTTATTGCTGTGACAATTTTCATTTTGATTGCTCGATTATTTCTAAACGTTTCTTAGAAAATTCAATTTTATTGAAAATCAACTGTGCTACAGCCCACAAGTTTTTGGGCGGCAAAAATCTAAAATGGTCCGATTACGATGGTTGATACCTCTATCAATAGGTTTCGGGACCTGTAATTGCAGTGACAATTTTCATTTTGATTGCTCGATTATTTCTAAACGTTTCTTAGAAAATTCAATTTTATTGAAAATCAACTGTGCTACAGCCCACAAGTTTTTGGGCGGCAAAAATCTAAAATGGTCCGATTACGATGGTTGATACCTCTATCAATAGGTTTCGGGACCTGTAATTGCTGTGACAATTTTCATTTTGATTGCTCGATTATTTCTAAACGTTTCTTAGAAAATTCAATTTTATTGAAAATCAACTGTGCTACAGCCCACAAGTTTTTGGGCGGCAAAAATCTAAAATGGTCCGATTACGATGGTTGATACCTCTATCAATAGGTTTCGGGACCTGTAATTGCAGTGACAATTTTCATTTTGATTGCTCGATTATTTCTAAACGTTTCTTAGAAAATTCAATTTTATTGAAAATCAACTGTGCTATAGCCCACAAGTTTTTGGGCGGCAAAAATCTAAAATGGTCCGATTACGATGGTTGATACCTCTATCAAATGTTTCGGGACCTGTTATTGCTGTGACAATTTTCATTTTGATTGCTCGATTATTTCTAAACGTTTCTTAGAAAATTCAATTTTATTGAAAATCAACTGTGCTACAGCCCACAAGTTTTTGGGCGGCAAAAATCTAAAATGGTCCGATTACGATGGTTGATACCTCTATCAAAAGGTTTCGGGACCTGTTATTGCTGTGACAATTTTCATTTTGATTGCTCGATTATTTCTAAACGTTTCTTAGAAAATTCAATTTTATTGAAAATCAACTGTGCTACAGCCCACAAGTTTTTGGGCGGCAAAAATCTAAAATGGTCCGATTACGATGGTTGATACCTCTATCAATAGGTTTTGGGACCTGTAATTGCTTTGACAATTTTCATTTTGATTGCTCGATTATTTCTAAACGTTTCTTAGAAAATTCAATTTTATTGAAAATCAACTGTGCTATAGCCCACAAGTTTTTGGGCGGCAAAAATCTAAAATGGTCCGATTACGATGGTTGATACCTCTATCAAAAGGTTTCGGGACCTGTTATTGCTGTGACAATTTTCATTTTGATTGCTCGATTATTTCTAAACGTTTCTTAGAAAATTCAATTTTATTGAAAATCAACTGTGCTATAGCCCACAAGTTTTTGGGCGGCAAAAATCTAAAATGGTCCGATTACGATGGTTGATACCTCTATCAAAAGGTTTCGGGACCTGTTATTGCTGTGACAATTTTCATTTTGATTGCTCGATTATTTCTAAACGTTTCTTAGAAAATTCAATTTTATTGAAAATCAACTGTGCTATAGCCCACAAGTTTTTGGGCGGCAAAAATCTAAAATGGTCCGATTACGATGGTTGATACCTCTATCAATAGGTTTTGGGACCTGTAATTGCTTTGACAATTTTCATTTTGATTGCTCGATTATTTCTAAACGTTTCTTAGAAAATTCAATTTTATTGAAAATCAACTGTGCTATAGCCCACAAGTTTTTGGGCGGCAAAAATCTAAAATGGTCCGATTACGATGGTTGATACCTCTATCAAAAGGTTTCGGGACCTGTTATTGCTGTGACAATTTTCATTTTGATTGCTCGATTATTTCTAAACGTTTCTTAGAAAATTCAATTTTATTGAAAATCAACTGTGCTATAGCCCACAAGTTTTTGGGCGGCAAAAATCTAAAATGGTCCGATTACGATGGTTGATACCTCTATCAAAAGGTTTCGGGACCTGTTATTGCTGTGACAATTTTCATTTTGATTGCTCGATTATTTCTAAACGTTTCTTAGAAAATTCAATTTTATTGAAAATCAACTGTGCTATAGCCCACAAGTTTTTGGGCGGCAAAAATCTAAAATGGTCCGATTACGATGGTTGATACCTCTATCAAATGTTTCGGGACCTGTTATTGCTGTGACAATTTTCATTTTGATTGCTCGATTATTTCTAAACGTTTCTTAGAAAATTCAATTTTATTGAAAATCAACTGTGCTACAGCCCACAAGTTTTTGGGCGGCAAAAATCTAAAATGGTCCGATTACGATGGTTGATACCTCTATCAAAAGGTTTCGGGACCTGTTATTGCTGTGACAATTTTCATTTTGATTGCTCGATTATTTCTAAACGTTTCTTAGAAAATTCAATTTTATTGAAAATCAACTGTGCTACAGCCCACAAGTTTTTGGGCGGCAAAAATCTAAAATGGTCCGATTACGATGGTTGATACCTCTATCAATAGGTTTTGGGACCTGTAATTGCTTTGACAATTTTCATTTTGATTGCTCGATTATTTCTAAACGTTTCTTAGAAAATTCAATTTTATTGAAAATCAACTGTGCTATAGCCCACAAGTTTTTGGGCGGCAAAAATTTAAAATGGTCCGATTACGATGGTTGCTACCTCTATCAAAAGGTTTCGGGACCTGTTATTGCTGTGACAATTTTCATTTTGATTGCTCGATTATTTCTAAACGTTTCTTAGAAAATTCAATTTTATTGAAAATCAACTGTGCTACAGCCCACAAGTTTTTGGGCGGCAAAAATCTAAAATGGTCCGATTACGATGGTTGATACCTCTATCAATAGGTTTCGGGACCTGTAATTGCTGTGACAATTTTCATTTTAATTGCTCGATTATTTCTAAACGTTTCTTAGAAAATTCAATTTTATTGAAAATCAACTGTGCTACAGCCCACAAGTTTTTGGGCGGCAAAAATCTAAAATGGTCCGATTACGATGGTTGATACCTCTATCAATAGGTTTCGGGACCTGTAATTGCAGTGACAATTTTTATTTTGATTGCTCGATTATTTCTAAACGTTTCTTAGAAAATTCAATTTTATTGAAAATCAACTGTGCTATAGCCCACAAGTTTTTGGGCGGCAAAAATTTAAAATGGTCCGATTACGATGGTTGCTACCTCTATCAAAAGGTTTCGGGACCTGTTATTGCTGTGACAATTTTCATTTTGATTGCTCGATTATTTCTAAACGTTTCTTAGAAAATTCAATTTTATTGAAAATCAACTGTGCTACAGCCCACAAGTTTTTGGGCGGCAAAAATCTAAAATGGTCCGATTACGATGGTTGATACCTCTATCAATAGGTTTCGGGACCTGTAATTGCTGTGACAATTTTCATTTTGATTGCTCGGTTATTTCTAAACGTTTCTTAGAAAATTCAATTTTATTGAAAATCAACTGTGCTATAGCCCACAAGTTTTTGGGCGGCAAAAATCTAAAATGGTCCGATTACGATGGTTGATACCTCTATCAAAAGGTTTCGGGACCTGTTATTGCTGTGACAATTTTCATTTTGATTGCTCGATTATTTCTAAACGTTTCTTAGAAAATTCAATTTTATTGAAAATCAACTGTGCTATAGCCCACAAGTTTTTGGGCGGCAAAAATCTAAAATGGTCCGATTACGATGGTTGATACCTCTATCAAAAGGTTTCGGGACCTGTTATTGCTGTGACAATTTTCATTTTGATTGCTCGATTATTTCTAAACGTTTCTTAGAAAATTCAATTTTATTGAAAATCAACTGTGCTATAGCCCACAAGTTTTTGGGCGGCAAAAATCTAAAATGGTCCGATTACGATGGTTGATACCTCTATCAAATGTTTCGGGACCTGTTATTGCTGTGACAATTTTCATTTTGATTGCTCGATTATTTCTAAACGTTTCTTAGAAAATTAAATTTTATTGAAAATCAACTGTGCTACAGCCCACAAGTTTTTGGGCGGCAAAAATCTAAAATGGTCCGATTACGATGGTTGATACCTCTATCAAAAGGTTTCGGGACCTGTTATTGCTGTGACAATTTTCATTTTGATTGCTCGATTATTTCTAAACGTTTCTTAGAAAATTCAATTCTATTGAAAATCAACTGTGCTACAGCCCACAAGTTTTTGGGCGGCAAAAATCTAAAATGGTCCGATTACGATGGTTGATACCTCTATCAATAGGTTTTGGGACCTGTAATTGCTTTGACAATTTTCATTTTGATTGCTCGATTATTTCTAAACGTTTCTTAGAAAATTCAATTTTATTGAAAATCAACTGTGCTATAGCCCACAAGTTTTTGGGCGGCAAAAATTTAAAATGGTCCGATTACGATGGTTGCTACCTCTATCAAAAGGTTTCGGGACCTGTTATTGCTGTGACAATTTTCATTTTGATTGCTCGATTATTTCTAAACGTTTCTTAGAAAATTCAATTTTATTGAAAATCAACTGTGCTACAGCCCACAAGTTTTTGGGCGGCAAAAATCTAAAATGGTCCGATTACGATGGTTGATACCTCTATCAATAGGTTTCGGGACCTGTAATTGCAGTGACAATTTTCATTTTGATTGCTCGGTTATTTCTAAACGTTTCTTAGAAAATTCAATTTTATTGAAAATCAACTGTGCTATAGCCCACAAGTTTTTGGGTGGCAAAAATCTAAAATGGTCCGATTACGATGGTTGATACCTCTATCAAAAGGTTTCGGGACCTGTTATTGCTGTGACAATTTTCATTTTGATTGCTCGATTATTTCTAAACGTTTCTTAGAAAATTCAATTTTATTGAAAATCAACTGTGCTATAGCCCACAAGTTTTTGGGCGGCAAAAATCTAAAATGGTCCGATTACGATGGTTGATACCTCTATCAAAAGGTTTCGGGACCTGTTATTGCTGTGACAATTTTCATTTTGATTGCTCGATTATTTCTAAACGTTTCTTAGAAAATTCAATTTTATTGAAAATCAACTGTGCTATAGCCCACAAGTTTTTGGGCGGCAAAAATCTAAAATGGTCCGATTACGATGGTTGATACCTCTATCAAATGTTTCGGGACCTGTTATTGCTGTGACAATTTTCATTTTGATTGCTCGATTATTTCTAAACGTTTCTTAGAAAATTCAATTTTATTGAAAATCAACTGTGCTACAGCCCACAAGTTTTTGGGCGGCAAAAATCTAAAATGGTCCGATTACGATGGTTGATACCTCTATCAAAAGGTTTCGGGACCTGTTATTGCTGTGACAATTTTCATTTTGATTGCTCGATTATTTCTAAACGTTTCTTAGAAAATTCAATTTTATTGAAAATCAACTGTGCTACAGCCCACAAGTTTTTGGGCGGCAAAAATCTAAAATGGTCCGATTACGATGGTTGATACCTCTATCAATAGGTTTTGGGACCTGCAATTGCTTTGACAATTTTCATTTTGATTGCTCGATTATTTCTAAACGTTTCTTAGAAAATTCAATTTTATTGAAAATCAACTGTGCTATAGCCCACAAGTTTTTGGGTGGCAAAAATCTAAAATGGTCCGATTACGATGGTTGATACCTCTATCAATTTTTTGGACCTGTAATTGCTGTGACAATTTTCATTTTGATTGCTCGAATATTTCTAAACGTTTCTTAGAAAATTCAATTTTATTGAAAATCAACTGTGCTATAGCCCACAAGTTTTTGGGCGGCAAAAATTTAAAATGGTCCGATTACGATGGTTGATACCTCTATCAATAGGTTTCGGGACCTGTAATTGCTGTGACAATTTTCATTTTGATTGCTCGATTATTTCTAAACGTTTCTTGGAAAATTCAATTTTATTGAAAATCAACTGTGCTATATAGCCCACAAGTTTTTGGGCGGCAAAAATCTAAAATGGTCCGATTACGATGGTTGATACCTCTATCAATAGGTTTTGGGACCTGTAATTGCTGTGACAATTTTCATTTTGATTGCTCGATTATTTCTAAACGTTTCTTAGAAAATTCAATGTTATTGAAAATCAACTGTGCTATAGCCCACAAGTTTTTGGGCGGCAAAAATCTAAAATGGTCCGATTACGATGGTTGATACCTCTATCAAAAGGTTTCGGGACCTGTTATTGCTGTGACAATTTTCATTTTGATTGCTCGATTATTTCTAAACGTTTCTTAGAAAATTCAATTTTATTGAAAATCAACTGTGCTATAGGCCACAAGTTTTTGGGCGGCAAAAATTTAAAATGGTCCGATTACGATGGTTGATACCTCTATCAAAAGGTTTCGGGACCTGTTATTGCTGTGACAATTTTCATTTTGATTGCTCGATTATTTCTAAACGTTTCTTAGAAAATTCAATTTTATTGAAAATCAACTGTGCTATAGGCCACAAGTTTTTGGGCGGCAAAAATTTAAAATGGTCCGATTACGATGGTTGATACCTCTATCAATAGGTTTCGGGACCTGTTATTGCTGTGACAATTTTCATTTTGATTGCTCGATTATTTCTAAACGTTTCTTGGAAAATTCAATTTTATTGAAAATCAACTGTGCTATATAGCCCACAAGTTTTTGGGCGGCAAAAATCTAAAATGGTCCGATTACGATGGTTGATACCTCTATCAATATGTTTTGGGACCTGTAATTGCTGTGACAATTTTCATTTTGATTGCTCGATTATTTCTAAACGTTTCTTAGAAAATTCAATGTTATTGAAAATCAACTGTGCTATAGCCCACAAGTTTTTGGGCGGCAAAAATCTAAAATGGTCCGATTACGATGGTTGATACCTCTATCAAAAGGTTTCGGGACCTGTTATTGCTGTGACAATTTTCATTTTGATTGCTCGATTATTTCTAAACGTTTCTTAGAAAATTCAATTTTATTGAAAATCAACTGTGCTATAGGCCACAAGTTTTTGGGCGGCAAAAATTTAAAATGGTCCGATTACGATGGTTGATACCTCTATCAATAGGTTTCGGGACCTGTTATTGCTGTGACAATTTTCATTTTGATTGCTCGATTATTTCTAAACGTTTCTTAGAAAATTCAATTTTATTGAAAATCAACTGTGCTATAGCCCACAAGTTTTTGGGCGGCAAAAATTTAAAATGGTCCGATTACGATGGTTGATACCTCTATCAAAAGGTTTCGGGACCTGTTATTGCTGTGACAATTTTCATTTTGATTGCTCGATTATTTCTTAACGTTTCTTAGAAAATTCAATTTTATTGAAAATCAACTGTGCTATAGGCCACAAGTTTTTGGGCGGCAAAAATTTAAAATGGTCCGATTACGATGGTTGATACCTCTATCAAAAGGTTTTGGGACCTGTAATTGCTGTGACAATTTTCATTTTGATTGCTCGATTATTTCTAAACGTTTCTTAGAAAATTCAATTTTATTGAAAATCAACTGTGCCATAGGCCACAAGTTTTTGGGCGGCAAAAATTTAAAATGGTCCGATTACGATGGTTGATACCTCTATCAATAGGTTTTGGGACCTGTAATTGCTTTGACAATTTTCATTTTGATTGCTCGATTATTTCTAAACGTTTCTTAGAAAATTCAATTTTATTGAAAATCAACTGTGCTATAGCCCACAAGTTTTTGGGCGGCAAAAATCTAAAATGGTCCGATTACGATGGTTGATACCTCTATCAAAAGGTTTCGGGACCTGTTATTGCTGTGACAATTTTCATTTTGATTGCTCGATTATTTCTAAACGTTTCTTAGAAAATTCAATTTTATTGAAAATCAACTGTGCTATAGCCCACAAGTTTTTGGGCGGCAAAAATCTAAAATGGTCCGATTACGATGGTTGATACCTCTATCAATAGGTTTTGGGACCTGTAATTGCTTTGACAATTTTCATTTTGATTGCTCGATTATTTCTAAACGTTTCTTAGAAAATTCAATTTTATTGAAAATCAACTGTGCTATAGCCCACAAGTTTTTGGGCGGCAAAAATCTAAAATGGTCCGATTACGATGGTTGATACCTCTATCAAAAGGTTTCGGGACCTGTTATTGCTGTGACAATTTTCATTTTGATTGCTCGATTATTTCTAAACGTTTCTTAGAAAATTCAATTTTATTGAAAATCAACTGTGCTATAGCCCACAAGTTTTTGGGCGGCAAAAATCTAAAATGGTCCGATTACGATGGTTGATACCTCTATCAATAGGTTTTGGGACCTGTAATTGCTTTGACAATTTTCATTTTGATTGCTCGATTATTTCTAAACGTTTCTTAGAAAATTCAATTTTATTGAAAATCAACTGTGCTATAGCCCACAAGTTTTTGGGCGGCAAAAATCTAAAATGGTCCGATTACGATGGTTGATACCTCTATCAAAAGGTTTCGGGACCTGTTATTGCTGTGACAATTTTCATTTTGATTGCTCGATTATTTCTAAACGTTTCTTAGAAAATTCAATTTTATTGAAAATCAACTGTGCTATAGCCCACAAGTTTTTGGGCGGCAAAAATTTAAAATGGTCCGATTACGATGGTTGATACCTCTATCAATAGGTTTCGGGACCTGTTATTGCTGTGACAATTTTCATTTTGATTGCTCGATTATTTCTAAACGTTTCTTAGAAAATTCAATTTTATTGAAAATCAACTGTGCTATAGCCCACAAGTTTTTGGGCGGCAAAAATTTAAAATGGTCCGATTACGATGGTTGATACCTCTGATCAATAGGTTTCGGGACCTGTTATTGCTGTGACAATTTTCATTTTGATTGCTCGATTATTTCTAAACATTTCTTAGAAAATTCAATTTTATTGAAAATCAACTGTGCTATAGCCCACAAGTTTTTGGGCGGCAAAAATCTAAAATGGTCCGATTACGATGGTTGATACCTCTATCAAAAGGTTTCGGGACCTGTTATTGCTGTGACAATTTTCATTTTGATTGCTCGATTATTTCTAAACGTTTCTTAGAAAATTCAATTTTATTGAAAATCAACTGTGCTATAGGCCACAAGTTTTTGGGCGGCAAAAATTTAAAATGGTCCGATTACGATGGTTGATACCTCTATCAATAGGTTTCGGGACCTGTTATTGCTGTGACAATTTTCATTTTGATTGCTCGATTATTTCTAAACGTTTCTTAGAAAATTCAATTTTATTGAAAATCAACTGTGCTATAGCCCACAAGTTTTTGGGCGGCAAAAATCTAAAATGGTCCGATTTCGATGGTTGATACCCCTATCAATAGGTTTTGGGACCTGTAATCGCTGTGACAATTTTTATTTTGATTGCTCGATTATTTCTAAACGTTTCTTAGAAAATTCAATTTTATTGAAAATCAACTGTGCTATAGCCCACAAGTTTTTGGGCGGCAAAAATCTAAAATGGTCCGATTACGATGGTTGATACCTCTATCAAAAGGTTTCGGGACCTGTTATTGCTGTGACAATTTTCATTTTGATTGCTCGATTATTTCTAAACGTTTCTTAGAAAATTCAATTTTATTGAAAATCAACTGTGCTATAGCCCACAAGTTTTTGGGCGGCAAAAATTTAAAATGGTCCGATTACGATGGTTGATACCTCTATCAATAGGTTTCGGGACCTGTTATTGCTGTGACAATTTTCATTTTGATTGCTCGATTATTTCTAAACGTTTCTTAGAAAATTCAATTTTATTGAAAATCAACTGTGCTATAGCCCACAAGTTTTTGGGCGGCAAAAATCTAAAATGGTCCGATTACGATGGTTGATACCTCTATCAATAGGTTTTGGGACCTGTAATTGCTGTGACAATTTTCATTTTGATTGCTCGATTATTTCTAAACGTTTCTTAGAAAATTCAATTTTATTGAAAATCAACTGTGCTATAGCCCACAAGTTTTTGGGCGGCAAAAATCTAAAATGGTCCGATTACGATGGTTGATACCTCTATCAAAAGGTTTCGGGACCTGTTATTGCTGTGACAATTTTCATTTTGATTGCTCGATTATTTCTAAACGTTTCTTAGAAAATTCAATTTTATTGAAAATCAACTGTGCTATAGCCCACAAGTTTTTGGGCGGCAAAAATCTAAAATGGTCCGATTACGATGGTTGATACCCCTATCAATAGGTTTTGGGACCTGTAATCGCTGTGACAATTTTTATTTTGATTGCTCGATTATTTCTAAACGTTTCTTAGAAAATTCAATTTTATTGAAAATCAACTGTGCTATAGCCCACAAGTTTTTGGGCGGCAAAAATCTAAAATGGTCCGATTACGATGGTTGATACCTCTATCAATAGGTTTTGGGACCTGTAATTGCTGTGACAATTTTCATTTTGATTGCTCGATTATTTCTAAACGTTTCTTAGAAAATTCAATTTTATTGAAAATCAACTGTGCTATAGCCCACAAGTTTTTGGGCGGCAAAAATCTAAAATGGTCCGATTACGATGGTTGATACCTCTATCAATAGGTTTTGGGACCTGTAATTGCTGTGACAATTTTCATTTTGATTGCTCGATTATTTCTAAACGTTTCTTAGAAAATTCAATTTTATTGAAAATCAACTGTGCTATAGCCCACAAGTTTTTGGGCGGCAAAAATCTAAAATGGTCCGATTACGATGGTTGATACCTCTATCAATAGGTTTTGGGACCTGTAATTGCTGTGACAATTTTCATTTTGATTGCTCGATTATTTCTAAACGTTTCTTAGAAAATTCAATTTTATTGAAAATCAACTGTGCTATAGCCCACAAGTTTTTGGGCGGCAAAAATCTAAAATGGTCCGATTACGATGGTTGATACCTCTATCAAAAGGTTTCGGGACCTGTTATTGCTGTGACAATTTTCATTTTGATTGCTCGATTATTTCTAAACGTTTCTTAGAAAATTCAATTTTATTGAAAATCAACTGTGCTATAGCCCACAAGTTTTTGGGCGGCAAAAATCTAAAATGGTCCGATTACGATGGTTGATACCCCTATCAATAGGTTTTGGGACCTGTAATCGCTGTGACAATTTTTATTTTGATTGCTCGATTATTTCTAAACGTTTCTTAGAAAATTCAATTTTATTGAAAATCAACTGTGCTATAGCCCACAAGTTTTTGGGCGGCAAAAATCTAAAATGGTCCGATTACGATGGTTGATACCTCTATCAAAAGGTTTCGGGACCTGTTATTGCTGTGACAATTTTCATTTTGATTGCTCGATTATTTCTAAACGTTTCTTAGAAAATTCAATTTTATTGAAAATCAACTGTGCTATAGCCCACAAGTTTTTGGGCGGCAAAAATCTAAAATGGTCCGATTACGATGGTTGATACCTCTATCAATAGGTTTTGGGACCTGTAATTGCTGTGACAATTTTCATTTTGATTGCTCGATTATTTCTAAACGTTTCTTAGAAAATTCAATTTTATTGAAAATCAACTGTGCTATAGCCCACAAGTTTTTGGGCGGCAAAAATCTAAAATGGTCCGATTACGATGGTTGATACCTCTATCAATAGGTTTTGGGACCTGTAATTGCTGTGACAATTTTCATTTTGATTGCTCGATTATTTCTAAACGTTTCTTAGAAAATTCAATTTTATTGAAAATCAACTGTGCTATAGCCCACAAGTTTTTGGGCGGCAAAAATCTAAAATGGTCCGATTACGATGGTTGATACCTCTATCAAAAGGTTTCGGGACCTGTTATTGCTGTGACAATTTTCATTTTGATTGCTCGATTATTTCTAAACGTTTCTTAGAAAATTCAATTTTATTGAAAATCAACTGTGCTATAGCCCACAAGTTTTTGGGCGGCAAAAATCTAAAATGGTCCGATTACGATGGTTGATACCCCTATCAATAGGTTTTGGGACCTGTAATCGCTGTGACAATTTTTATTTTGATTGCTCGATTATTTCTAAACGTTTCTTAGAAAATTCAATTTTATTGAAAATCAACTGTGCTATAGCCCACAAGTTTTTGGGCGGCAAAAATCTAAAATGGTCCGATTACGATGGTTGATACCTCTATCAAAAGGTTTCGGGACCTGTTATTGCTGTGACAATTTTCATTTTGATTGCTCGATTATTTCTAAACGTTTCTTAGAAAATTCAATTTTATTGAAAATCAACTGTGCTATAGCCCACAAGTTTTTGGGCGGCAAAAATTTAAAATGGTCCGATTACGATGGTTGATACCTCTATCAAAAGGTTTCGGGACCTGTTATTGCTGTGACAATTTTCATTTTGATTGCTCGATTATTTCTAAACGTTTCTTAGAAAATTCAATTTTATTGAAAATCAACTGTGCTATAGCCCGCAAGTTTTTGGGCGGCAAAAATTTAAAATGGTCCGATTACGATGGTTGATACCTCTATCAATAGGTTTTGGGACCTGTAATTGCTTTGACAATTTTCATTTTGATTGCTCGATTATTTCTAAACGTTTCTTAGAAAATTCAATTTTATTGAAAATCAACTGTGCTATAGCCCACAAGTTTTTGGGCGGCAAAAATCTAAAATGGTCCGATTACGATGGTTGATACCTCTATCAAAAGGTTTCGGGACCTGTTATTGCTGTGACAATTTTCATTTTGATTGCTCGATTATTTCTAAACGTTTCTTAGAAAATTCAATTTTATTGAAAATCAACTGTGCTATAGCCCACAAGTTTTTGGGCGGCAAAAATTTAAAATGGTCCGATTACGATGGTTGATACCTCTATCAATAGGTTTTGGGACCTGTAATTGCTTTGACAATTTTCATTTTGATTGCTCGATTATTTCTAAACGTTTCTTAGAAAATTCAATTTTATTGAAAATCAACTGTGCTATAGCCCACAAGTTTTTGGGCGGCAAAAATCTAAAATGGTCCGATTACGATGGTTGATACCTCTATCAAAAGGTTTCGGGACCTGTTATTGCTGTGACAATTTTCATTTTGATTGCTCGATTATTTCTAAACGTTTCTTAGAAAATTCAATTTTATTGAAAATCAACTGTGCTATAGCCCACAAGTTTTTGGGCGGCAAAAATTTAAAATGGTCCGATTACGATGGTTGATACCTCTATCAATAGGTTTCGGGACCTGTTATTGCTGTGACAATTTTCATTTTGATTGCTCGATTATTTCTAAACGTTTCTTAGAAAATTCAATTTTATTGAAAATCAACTGTGCTATAGCCCACAAGTTTTTGGGCGGCAAAAATCTAAAATGGTCCGATTACGATGGTTGATACCTCTATCAATAGGTTTTGGGACCTGTAATTGCTGTGACAATTTTCATTTTGATTGCTCGATTATTTCTAAACGTTTCTTAGAAAATTCAATTTTATTGAAAATCAACTGTGCTATAGGCCACAAGTTTTTGGGCGGCAAAAATTTAAAATGGTCCGATTACGATGGTTGATACCTCTGATCAATAGGTTTCGGGACCTGTTATTGCTGTGACAATTTTCATTTTGATTGCTCGATTATTTCTAAACGTTTCTTAGAAAATTCAATTTTATTGAAAATCAACTGTGCTATAGCCCACAAGTTTTTGGGCGGCAAAAATCTAAAATGGTCCGATTACGATGGTTGATACCTCTATCAAAAGGTTTCGGGACCTGTTATTGCTGTGACAATTTTCATTTTGATTGCTCGATTATTTCTAAACGTTTCTTAGAAAATTCAATTTTATTGAAAATCAACTGTGCTATAGGCCACAAGTTTTTGGGCGGCAAAAATTTAAAATGGTCCGATTACGATGGTTGATACCTCTATCAATAGGTTTCGGGACCTGTTATTGCTGTGACAATTTTCATTTTGATTGCTCGATTATTTCTAAACGTTTCTTAGAAAATTCAATTTTATTGAAAATCAACTGTGCTATAGCCCACAAGTTTTTGGGCGGCAAAAATCTAAAATGGTCCGATTACGATGGTTGATACCTCTATCAATAGGTTTCGGGACCTGTTATTGCTGTGACAATTTTCATTTTGATTGCTCGATTATTTCTAAACGTTTCTTAGAAAATTCAATTTTATTGAAAATCAACTGTGCTATAGCCCACAAGTTTTTGGGCGGCAAAAATCTAAAATGGTCCGATTACGATGGTTGATACCCCTATCAATAGGTTTTGGGACCTGTAATCGCTGTGACAATTTTTATTTTGATTGCTCGATTATTTCTAAACGTTTCTTAGAAAATTCAATTTTATTGAAAATCAACTGTGCTATAGCCCACAAGTTTTTGGGCGGCAAAAATCTAAAATGGTCCGATTACGATGGTTGATACCTCTATCAATAGGTTTTGGGACCTGTAATTGCTGTGACAATTTTCATTTTGATTGCTCGATTATTTCTAAACGTTTCTTAGAAAATTCAATTTTATTGAAAATCAACTGTGCTATAGCCCACAAGTTTTTGGGCGGCAAAAATCTAAAATGGTCCGATTACGATGGTTGATACCTCTATCAATAGGTTTTGGGACCTGTAATTGCTTTGACAATTTTCATTTTGATTGCTCGATTATTTCTAAACGTTTCTTAGAAAATTCAATTTTATTGAAAATCAACTGTGCTATAGCCCACAAGTTTTTGGGCGGCAAAAATCTAAAATGGTCCGATTACGATGGTTGATACCTCTATCAATAGGTTTTGGGACCTGTAATTGCTGTGACAATTTTCATTTTGATTGCTCGATTATTTCTAAACGTTTCTTAGAAAATTCAATTTTATTGAAAATCAACTGTGCTATAGGCCACAAGTTTTTGGGCGGCAAAAATTTAAAATGGTCCGATTACGATGGTTGATACCTCTATCAATAGGTTTCGGGACCTGTTATTGCTGTGACAATTTTCATTTTGATTGCTCGATTATTTCTAAACGTTTCTTAGAAAATTCAATTTTATTGAAAATCAACTGTGCTATAGGCCACAAGTTTTTGGGCGGCAAAAATTTAAAATGGTCCGATTACGATGGTTGATACCTCTATCAAAAGGTTTCGGGACCTGTTATTGCTGTGACAATTTTCATTTTGATTGCTCGATTATTTCTTAACGTTTCTTAGAAAATTCAATTTTATTGAAAATCAACTGTGCTATAGGCCACAAGTTTTTGGGCGGCAAAAATTTAAAATGGTCCGATTACGATGGTTGATACCTCTATCAAAAGGTTTTGGGACCTGTAATTGCTGTGACAATTTTCATTTTGATTGCTCGATTATTTCTAAACGTTTCTTAGAAAATTCAATTTTATTGAAAATCAACTGTGCTATAGCCCACAAGTTTTTGGGCGGCAAAAATCTAAAATGGTCCGATTACGATGGTTGATACCTCTATCAATAGGTTTCGGGACCTGTTATTGCTGTGACAATTTTCATTTTGATTGCTCGATTATTTCTAAACGTTTCTTAGAAAATTCAATTTTATTGAAAATCAACTGTGCTATAGCCCACAAGTTTTTGGGCGGCAAAAATCTAAAATGGTCCGATTACGATGGTTGATACCTCTATCAATAGGTTTCGGGACCTGTTATTGCTGTGACAATTTTCATTTTGATTGCTCGATTATTTCTAAACGTTTCTTAGAAAATTCAATTTTATTGAAAATCAACTGTGCTATAGCCCACAAGTTTTTGGGCGGCAAAAATCTAAAATGGTCCGATTACGATGGTTGATACCTCTATCAAAAGGTTTCGGGACCTGTTATTGCTGTGACAATTTTCATTTTGATTGCTCGATTATTTCTAAACGTTTCTTAGAAAATTCAATTTTATTGAAAATCAACTGTGCTATAGCCCACAAGTTTTTGGGCGGCAAAAATCTAAAATGGTCCGATTACGATGGTTGATACCTCTATCAATAGGTTTTGGGACCTGTAATTGCTGTGACAATTTTCATTTTGATTGCTCGATTATTTCTAAACGTTTCTTAGAAAATTCAATTTTATTGAAAATCAACTGTGCTATAGCCCACAAGTTTTTGGGCGGCAAAAATCTAAAATGGTCCGATTACGATGGTTGATACCTCTATCAATAGGTTTTGGGACCTGTAATTGCTGTGACAATTTTCATTTTGATTGCTCGATTATTTCTAAACGTTTCTTAGAAAATTCAATTTTATTGAAAATCAACTGTGCTATAGCCCACAAGTTTTTGGGCGGCAAAAATCTAAAATGGTCCGATTACGATGGTTGATACCTCTATCAAAAGGTTTCGGGACCTGTTATTGCTGTGACAATTTTCATTTTGATTGCTCGATTATTTCTAAACGTTTCTTAGAAAATTCAATTTTATTGAAAATCAACTGTGCTATAGCCCACAAGTTTTTGGGCGGCAAAAATCTAAAATGGTCCGATTACGATGGTTGATACCTCTATCAATAGGTTTTGGGACCTGTAATTGCTGTGACAATTTTCATTTTGATTGCTCGATTATTTCTAAACGTTTCTTAGAAAATTCAATTTTATTGAAAATCAACTGTGCTATAGCCCACAAGTTTTTGGGCGGCAAAAATTTAAAATGGTCCGATTACGATGGTTGATACCTCTATCAATAAGTTTTGGGACCTGTAATTGCTTTGACAATTTTCATTTTGATTGCTCGATTATTTCTAAACGTTTCTTAGAAAATTCAATTTTATTGAAAATCAACTGTGCTATAGCCCACAAGTTTTTGGGCGGCAAAAATCTAAAATGGTCCGATTACGATGGTTGATACCTCTATCAATAGGTTTTGGGACCTGTAATTGCTGTGACAATTTTCATTTTGATTGCTCGATTATTTCTAAACGTTTCTTAGAAAATTCAATTTTATTGAAAATCAACTGTGCTATAGGCCACAAGTTTTTGGGCGGCAAAAATTTAAAATGGTCCGATTACGATGGTTGATACCTCTATCAATAGGTTTCGGGACCTGTTATTGCTGTGACAATTTTCATTTTGATTGCTCGATTATTTCTAAACGTTTCTTAGAAAATTCAATTTTATTGAAAATCAACTGTGCTATAGGCCACAAGTTTTTGGGCGGCAAAAATTTAAAATGGTCCGATTACGATGGTTGATACCTCTATCAAAAGGTTTCGGGACCTGTTATTGCTGTGACAATTTTCATTTTGATTGCTCGATTATTTCTTAACGTTTCTTAGAAAATTCAATTTTATTGAAAATCAACTGTGCTATAGGCCACAAGTTTTTGGGCGGCAAAAATTTAAAATGGTCCGATTACGATGGTTGATACCTCTATCAAAAGGTTTTGGGACCTGTAATTGCTGTGACAATTTTCATTTTGATTGCTCGATTATTTCTAAACGTTTCTTAGAAAATTCAATTTTATTGAAAATCAACTGTGCTATAGCCCACAAGTTTTTGGGCGGCAAAAATCTAAAATGGTCCGATTACGATGGTTGATACCTCTATCAATAGGTTTTGGGACCTGTAATTGCTGTGACAATTTTCATTTTGATTGCTCGATTATTTCTAAACGTTTCTTAGAAAATTCAATTTTATTGAAAATCAACTGTGCTATAGCCCACAAGTTTTTGGGCGGCAAAAATCTAAAATGGTCCGATTACGATGGTTGATACCTCTATCAATAGGTTTTGGGACCTGTAATTGCTGTGACAATTTTCATTTTGATTGCTCGATTATTTCTAAACGTTTCTTAGAAAATTCAATTTTATTGAAAATCAACTGTGCTATAGGCCACAAGTTTTTGGGCGGCAAAAATTTAAAATGGTCCGATTACGATGGTTGATACCTCTATCAATAGGTTTCGGGACCTGTTATTGCTGTGACAATTTTCATTTTGATTGCTCGATTATTTCTAAACGTTTCTTAGAAAATTCAATTTTATTGAAAATCAACTGTGCTATAGGCCACAAGTTTTTGGGCGGCAAAAATTTAAAATGGTCCGATTACGATGGTTGATACCTCTATCAAAAGGTTTCGGGACCTGTTATTGCTGTGACAATTTTCATTTTGATTGCTCGATTATTTCTTAACGTTTCTTAGAAAATTCAATTTTATTGAAAATCAACTGTGCTATAGGCCACAAGTTTTTGGGCGGCAAAAATTTAAAATGGTCCGATTACGATGGTTGATACCTCTATCAAAAGGTTTTGGGACCTGTAATTGCTGTGACAATTTTCATTTTGATTGCTCGATTATTTCTAAACGTTTCTTAGAAAATTCAATTTTATTGAAAATCAACTGTGCTATAGCCCACAAGTTTTTGGGCGGCAAAAATTTAAAATGGTCCGATTACGATGGTTGATACCTCTATCAATAGGTTTTGGGACCTGTAATTGCTGTGACAATTTTCATTTTGATTGCTCGATTATTTCTAAACGTTTCTTAGAAAATTCAATTTTATTGAAAATCAACTGTGGTATAGCCCACAAGTTTTTGGGCGGCAAAAATCTAAAATGGTCCGATTACGATGGTTGATACCTCTATCAATAGGTTTTGGGACCTGTAATTGCTGTGACAATTTTCATTTTGATTGCTCGATTATTTCTAAACGTTTCTTAGAAAATTCAATTTTATTGAAAATCAACTGTGCTATAGGCCACAAGTTTTTGGGCGGCAAAAATTTAAAATGGTCCGATTACGATGGTTGATACCTCTATCAATAGGTTTCGGGACCTGTTATTGCTGTGACAATTTTCATTTTGATTGCTCGATTATTTCTAAACGTTTCTTAGAAAATTCAATTTTATTGAAAATCAACTGTGCTATAGGCCACAAGTTTTTGGGCGGCAAAAATTTAAAATGGTCCGATTACGATGGTTGATACCTCTATCAATAGGTTTCGGGACCTGTTATTGCTGTGACAATTTTCATTTTGATTGCTCGATTATTTCTAAACGTTTCTTAGAAAATTCAATTTTATTGAAAATCAACTGTGCTATAGGCCACAAGTTTTTGGGCGGCAAAAATTTAAAATGGTCCGATTACGATGGTTGATACCTCTATCAATAGGTTTCGGGACCTGTTATTGCTGTGACAATTTTCATTTTGATTGCTCGATTATTTCTAAACGTTTCTTAGAAAATTCAATTTTATTGAAAATCAACTGTGCTATAGGCCACAAGTTTTTGGGCGGCAAAAATTTAAAATGGTCCGATTACGATGGTTGATACCTCTATCAAAAGTTTTCGGGACCTGTTATTGCTGTGACAATTTTCATTTTGATTGCTCGATTATTTCTAAACGTTTCTTAGAAAATTCAATTTTATTGAAAATCAACTGTGCTATAGGCCACAAGTTTTTGGGCGGCAAAAATTTAAAATGGTCCGATTACGATGGTTGATACCTCTATCAATAGGTTTCGGGACCTGTTATTGCTGTGACAATTTTCATTTTGATTGCTCGATTATTTCTAAACGTTTCTTAGAAAATTCAATTTTATTGAAAATCAACTGTGCTATAGGCCACAAGTTTTTGGGCGGCAAAAATTTAAAATGGTCCGATTACGATGGTTGATACCTCTATCAAAAGGTTTCGGGACCTGTTATTGCTGTGACAATTTTCATTTTGATTGCTCGATTATTTCTTAACGTTTCTTAGAAAATTCAATTTTATTGAAAATCAACTGTGCTATAGGCCACAAGTTTTTGGGCGGCAAAAATTTAAAATGGTCCGATTACGATGGTTGATACCTCTATCAAAAGGTTTTGGGACCTGTAATTGCTGTGACAATTTTCATTTTGATTGCTCGATTATTTCTAAACGTTTCTTAGAAAATTCAATTTTATTGAAAATCAACTGTGCTATAGCCCACAAGTTTTTGGGCGGCAAAAATTTAAAATGGTCCGATTACGATGGTTGATACCTCTATCAATAGGTTTTGGGACCTGTAATTGCTTTGACAATTTTCATTTTGATTGCTCGATTATTTCTAAACGTTTCTTAGAAAATTCAATTTTATTGAAAATCAACTGTGCTATAGCCCACAAGTTTTTGGGCGGCAAAAATCTAAAATGGTCCGATTACGATGGTTGATACCTCTATCAAAAGGTTTCGGGACCTGTTATTGCTGTGACAATTTTCATTTTGATTGCTCGATTATTTCTTAACGTTTCTTAGAAAATTCAATTTTATTGAAAATCAACTGTGCTATAGGCCACAAGTTTTTGGGCGGCAAAAATTTAAAATGGTCCGATTACGATGGTTGATACCTCTATCAAAAGGTTTCGGGACCTGTTATTGCTGTGACAATTTTCATTTTGATTGCTCGATTATTTCTAAACGTTTCTTAGAAAATTCAATTTTATTGAAAATCAACTGTGCTATAGCCAACAAGTTTTTGGGCGGCAAAAATTTAAAATGGTCCGATTACGATGGTTGATACCTCTATCAATAGGTTTCGGGACCTGTTATTGCTGTGACAATTTTCATTTTGATTGCTCGATTATTTCTAAACGTTTCTTAGAAAATTCAATTTTATTGAAAATCAACTGTGCTATAGCCCACAAGTTTTTGGGCGGCAAAAATTTAAAATGGTCCGATTACGATGGTTGATACCTCTATCAAAAGGTTTCGGGACCTGTTATTGCTGTGACAATTTTCATTTTGATTGCTCGATTATTTCTAAACGTTTCTTAGAAAATTCAATTTTATTGAAAATCAACTGTGCTATAGGCCACAAGTTTTTGGGCGGCAAAAATTTAAAATGGTCCGATTACGATGGTTGATACCTCTATCAATAGGTTTCGGGACCTGTTATTGCTGTGACAATTTTCATTTTGATTGCTCGATTATTTCTAAACGTTTCTTAGAAAATTCAATTTTATTGAAAATCAACTGTGCTATAGCCCACAAGTTTTTGGGCGGCAAAAATTTAAAATGGTCCGATTACGATGGTTGATACCTCTATCAATAGGTTTCGGGACCTGTTATTGCTGTGACAATTTTCATTTTGATTGCTCGATTATTTCTAAACGTTTCTTAGAAAATTCAATTTTATTGAAAATCAACTGTGCTATAGCCCACAAGTTTTTGGGCGGCAAAAATCTAAAATGGTCCGATTACGATGGTTGATACCTCTATCAATAGGTTTTGGGACCTGTAATTGCTGTGACAATTTTCATTTTGATTGCTCGATTATTTCTAAACGTTTCTTAGAAAATTCAATTTTATTGAAAATCAACTGTGCTATAGGCCACAAGTTTTTGGGCGGCAAAAATTTAAAATGGTCCGATTACGATGGTTGATACCTCTGATCAATAGGTTTCGGGACCTGTTATTGCTGTGACAATTTTCATTTTGATTGCTCGATTATTTCTAAACGTTTCTTAGAAAATTCAATTTTATTGAAAATCAACTGTGCTATAGCCCACAAGTTTTTGGGCGGCAAAAATCTAAAATGGTCCGATTACGATGGTTGATACCTCTATCAAAAGGTTTCGGGACCTGTTATTGCTGTGACAATTTTCATTTTGATTGCTCGATTATTTCTAAACGTTTCTTAGAAAATTCAATTTTATTGAAAATCAACTGTGCTATAGGCCACAAGTTTTTGGGCGGCAAAAATTTAAAATGGTCCGATTACGATGGTTGATACCTCTATCAATAGGTTTCGGGACCTGTTATTGCTGTGACAATTTTCATTTTGATTGCTCGATTATTTCTAAACGTTTCTTAGAAAATTCAATTTTATTGAAAATCAACTGTGCTATAGCCCACAAGTTTTTGGGCGGCAAAAATCTAAAATGGTCCGATTACGATGGTTGATACCTCTATCAATAGGTTTCGGGACCTGTTATTGCTGTGACAATTTTCATTTTGATTGCTCGATTATTTCTAAACGTTTCTTAGAAAATTCAATTTTATTGAAAATCAACTGTGCTATAGCCCACAAGTTTTTGGGCGGCAAAAATCTAAAATGGTCCGATTACGATGGTTGATACCCCTTTCAATAGGTTTTGGGACCTGTAATCGCTGTGACAATTTTTATTTTGATTGCTCGATTATTTCTAAACGTTTCTTAGAAAATTCAATTTTATTGAAAATCAACTGTGCTATAGCCCACAAGTTTTTGGGCGGCAAAAATCTAAAATGGTCCGATTACGATGGTTGATACCTCTATCAAAAGGTTTCGGGACCTGTTATTGCTGTGACAATTTTCATTTTGATTGCTCGATTATTTCTAAACGTTTCTTAGAAAATTCAATTTTATTGAAAATCAACTGTGCTATAGCCCACAAGTTTTTGGGCGGCAAAAATCTAAAATGGTCCGATTACGATGGTTGATACCTCTATCAATAGGTTTTGGGACCTGTAATTGCTGTGACAATTTTCATTTTGATTGCTCGATTATTTCTAAACGTTTCTTAGAAAATTCAATTTTATTGAAAATCAACTGTGCTATAGCCCACAAGTTTTTGGGCGGCAAAAATCTAAAATGGTCCGATTACGATGGTTGATACCTCTATCAATAGGTTTTGGGACCTGTTATTGCTGTGACAATTTTCATTTTGATTGCTCGATTATTTCTAAACGTTTCTTAGAAAATTCAATTTTATTGAAAATCAACTGTGCTATAGCCCACAAGTTTTTGGGTGGCAAAAATCTAAAATGGTCCGATTACGATGGTTGATACCTCTATCAATAGGTTTTGGGACCTGTAATTGCTTTGACAATTTTCATTTTGATTGCTCGATTATTTCTAAACGTTTCTTAGAAAATTCAATTTTATTGAAAATCAACTGTGCTATAGCCCACAAGTTTTTGGGCGGCAAAAATCTAAAATGGTCCGATTACGATGGTTGATACCTCTATCAATAGGTTTTGGGACCTGTAATTGCTGTGACAATTTTCATTTTGATTGCTCGATTATTTCTAAACGTTTCTTAGAAAATTCAATTTTATTGAAAATCAACTGTGCTATAGGCCACAAGTTTTTGGGCGGCAAAAATTTAAAATGGTCCGATTACGATGGTTGATACCTCTATCAATAGGTTTCGGGACCTGTTATTGCTGTGACAATTTTCATTTTGATAGCTCGATTATTTCTAAACGTTTCTTAGAAAATTCAATTTTATTGAAAATCAACTGTGCTATAGGCCACAAGTTTTTGGGCGGCAAAAATTTAAAATGGTCCGATTACGATGGTTGATACCTCTATCAAAAGGTTTCGGGACCTGTTATTGCTGTGACAATTTTCATTTTGATTGCTCGATTATTTCTTAACGTTTCTTAGAAAATTCAATTTTATTGAAAATCAACTGTGCTATAGCCCACAAGTTTTTGGGCGGCAAAAATCTAAAATGGTCCGATTACGATGGTTGATACCTCTATCAATAGGTTTTGGGACCTGTAATTGCTGTGACAATTTTCATTTTGATTGCTCGATTATTTCTAAACGTTTCTTAGAAAATTCAATTTTATTGAAAATCAACTGTGCTATAGGCCACAAGTTTTTGGGCGGCAAAAATTTAAAATGGTCCGATTACGATGGTTGATACCTCTATCAAAAGGTTTCGGGACCTGTTATTCCTGTGACAATTTTCATTTTGATTGCTCGATTATTTCTTAACGTTTCTTAGAAAATTCAATTTTATTGAAAATCAACTGTGCTATAGGCCACAAGTTTTTGGGCGGCAAAAATTTAAAATGGTCCGATTACGATGGTTGATACCTCTATCAAAAGGTTTTGGGACCTGTAATTGCTGTGACAATTTTCATTTTGATTGCTCGATTATTTCTAAACGTTTCTTAGAAAATTCAATTTTATTGAAAATCAACTGTGCTATAGCCCACAAGTTTTTGGGCGGCAAAAATCTAAAATGGTCCGATTACGATGGTTGATACCTCTATCAATAGGTTTTGGGACCTGTAATTGCTGTGACAATTTTCATTTTGATTGCTCGATTATTTCTAAACGTTTCTTAGAAAATTCAATTTTATTGAAAATCAACTGTGCTATAGGCCACAAGTTTTTGGGCGGCAAAAATTTAAAATGGTCCGATTACGATGGTTGATACCTCTATCAAAAGGTTTCGGGACCTGTTATTCCTGTGACAATTTTCATTTTGATTGCTCGATTATTTCTTAACGTTTCTTAGAAAATTCAATTTTATTGAAAATCAACTGTGCTATAGGCCACAAGTTTTTGGGCGGCAAAAATTTAAAATGGTCCGATTACGATGGTTGATACCTCTATCAAAAGGTTTTGGGACCTGTAATTGCTGTGACAATTTTCATTTTGATTGCTCGATTATTTCTAAACGTTTCTTAGAAAATTCAATTTTATTGAAAATCAACTGTGCTATAGCCCACAAGTTTTTGTGCGGCAAAAATCTAAAATGGTCCGATTACGATGGTTGATACCTCTATCAATAGGTTTTGGGACCTGTAATTGCTGTGACAATTTTCATTTTGATTGCTCGATTATTTCTAAACGTTTCTTAGAAAATTCAATTTTATTGAAAATCAACTGTGCTATAGCCCACAAGTTTTTGGGCGGCAAAAATCTAAAATGGTCCGATTACGATGGTTGATACCTCTATCAATAGGTTTTGGGACCTGTAATTGCTGTGACAATTTTCATTTTGATTGCTCGATTATTTCTAAACGTTTCTTAGAAAATTCAATTTTATTGAAAATCAACTGTGCTATAGGCCACAAGTTTTTGGGCGGCAAAAATTTAAAATGGTCCGATTACGATGGTTGATACCTCTATCAATAGGTTTCGGGACCTGTTATTGCTGTGACAATTTTCATTTTGATTGCTCGATTATTTCTAAACGTTTCTTAGAAAATTCAATTTTATTGAAAATCAACTGTGCTATAGGCCACATGTTTTTGGGCGGCAAAAATTTAAAATGGTCCGATTACGATGGTTGATACCTCTATCAAAAGGTTTCGGGACCTGTTATTGCTGTGATAATTTTCATTTTGATTGCTCGATTATTTCTTAACGTTTCTTAGAAAATTCAATTTTATTGAAAATCAACTGTGCTATAGGCCACAAGTTTTTGGGCGGCAAAAATTTAAAATGGTCCGATTACGATGGTTGATACCTCTATCAAAAGGTTTTGGGACCTGTAATTGCTATGACAATTTTCATTTTGATTGCTCGATTATTTCTAAACGTTTCTTAGAAAATTCAATTTTATTGAAAATCAACTGTGCTATAGCCCACAAGTTTTTGGGCGGCAAAAATTTAAAATGGTCCGATTACGATGGTTGATACCTCTATCAATAGGTTTTGGGACCTGTAATTGCTTTGACAATTTTCATTTTGATTGCTCGATTATTTCTAAACGTTTCTTAGAAAATTCAATTTTATTGAAAATCAACTGTGCTATAGCCCACAAGTTTTTGGGCGGCAAAAATCTAAAATGGTCCGATTACGATGGTTGATACCTCTATCAAAAGGTTTCGGGACCTGTTATTGCTGTGACAATTTTCATTTTGATTGCTCGATTATTTCTTAACGTTTCTTAGAAAATTCAATTTTATTGAAAATCAACTGTGCTATAGGCCACAAGTTTTTGGGCGGCAAAAATTTAAAATGGTCCGATTACGATGGTTGATACCTCTATCAAAAGGTTTCGGGACCTGTTATTGCTGTGACAATTTTCATTTTGATTGCTCGATTATTTCTAAACGTTTCTTAGAAAATTCAATTTTATTGAAAATCAACTGTGCTATAGCCCACAAGTTTTTGGGCGGCAAAAATTTAAAATGGTCCGATTACGATGGTTGATACCTCTATCAATAGGTTTCGGGACCTGTTATTGCTGTGACAATTTTCATTTTGATTGCTCGATTATTTCTAAACGTTTCTTAGAAAATTCAATTTTATTGAAAATCAACTGTGCTATAGCCCACAAGTTTTTGGGCGGCAAAAATCTAAAATGGTCCGATTACGATGGTTGATACCTCTATCAATAGGTTTTGGGACCTGTAATTGCTGTGACAATTTTCATTTTGATTGCTCGATTATTTCTAAACGTTTCTTAGAAAATTCAATTTTATTGAAAATCAACTGTGCTATAGGCCACAAGTTTTTGGGCGGCAAAAATTTAAAATGGTCCGATTACGATGGTTGATACCTCTATCAATAGGTTTCGGGACCTGTTATTGCTGTGACAATTTTCATTTTGATTGCTCGATTATTTCTAAACGTTTCTTAGAAAATTCAATTTTATTGAAAATCAACTGTGCTATAGCCCACAAGTTTTTGGGCGGCAAAAATCTAAAATGGTCCGATTACGATGGTTGATACCTCTATCAAAAGGTTTCGGGACCTGTTATTGCTATGACAATTTTCATTTTGATTGCTCGATTATTTCTAAACGTTTCTTAGAAAATTCAATTTTATTGAAAATCAACTGTGCTATAGCCCACAAGTTTTTGGGCGGCAAAAATCTAAAATGGTCCGATTACGATGGTTGATACCTCTATCAATAGGTTTTGGGACCTGTAATTGCTGTGACAATTTTCATTTTGATTGCTCGATTATTTCTTAACGTTTCTTAGAAAATTCAATTTTATTGAAAATCAACTGTGCTATAGGCCACAAGTTTTTGGGCGGCAAAAATTTAAAATGGTCCGATTACGATGGTTGATACCTCTATCAATAGGTTTCGGGACCTGTTATTGCTGTGACAATTTTCATTTTGATTGCTCGATTATTTCTAAACGTTTCTTAGAAAATTCAATTTTATTGAAAATCAACTGTGCTATAGCCCACAAGTTTTTGGGCGGCAAAAATCTAAAATGGTCCGATTACGATGGTTGATACCTCTATCAAAAGGTTTCGGGACCTGTTATTGCTGTGACAATTTTCATTTTGATTGCTCGATTATTTCTAAACGTTTCTTAGAAAATTCAATTTTATTGAAAATCAACTGTGCTATAGCCCACAAGTTTTTGGGCGGCAAAAATCTAAAATGGTCCGATTACGATGGTTGATACCTCTATCAATAGGTTTTGGGACCTGTAATTGCTGTGACAATTTTCATTTTGATTGCTCGATTATTTCTAAACGTTTCTTAGAAAATTCAATTTTATTGAAAATCAACTGTGCTATAGCCCACAAGTTTTTGGGCGGCAAACATTTAAAATGGTCCGATTACGATGGTTGATACCTCTATCAATAGGTTTTGGGACCTGTAATTGCTTTGACAATTTTCATTTTGATTGCTCGATTATTTCTAAACGTTTCTTAGAAAATTCAATTTTATTGAAAATCAACTGTGCTATAGCCCACAAGTTTTTGGGCGGCAAAAATCTAAAATGGTCCGATTACGATGGTTGATACCTCTATCAAAAGGTTTCGGGACCTGTTATTGCTGTGACAATTTTCATTTTGATTGCTCGATTATTTCTTAACGTTTCTTAGAAAATTCAATTTTATTGAAAATCAACTGTGCTATAGCCCACAAGTTTTTGGGCGGCAAAAATTTAAAATGGTCCGATTACGATGGTTGATACCTCTATCAATAGGTTTCGGGACCTGTTATTGCTGTGACAATTTTCATTTTGATTGCTCGATTATTTCTAAACGTTTCTTAGAAAATTCAATTTTATTGAAAATCAACTGTGCTATAGCCCACAAGTTTTTGGGCGGCAAAAATTTAAAATGGTCCGATTACGATGGTTGATACCTCTATCAATAGGTTTCGGGACCTGTTATTGCTGTGACAATTTTCATTTTGATTGCTCGATTATTTCTAAACGTTTCTTAGAAAATTCAATTTTATTGAAAATCAACTGTGCTATAGCCCACAAGTTTTTGGGCGGCAAACATTTAAAATGGTCCGATTACGATGGTTGATACCTCTATCAATAGGTTTTGGGACCTGTAATTGCTTTGACAATTTTCATTTTGATTGCTCGATTATTTCTAAACGTTTCTTAGAAAATTCAATTTTATTGAAAATCAACTGTGCTATAGCCCACAAGTTTTTGGGCGGCAAAAATCTAAAATGGTCCGATTACGATGGTTGATACCTCTATCAAAAGGTTTCGGGACCTGTTATTGCTGTGACAATTTTCATTTTGATTGCTCGATTATTTCTTAACGTTTCTTAGAAAATTCAATTTTATTGAAAATCAACTGTGCTATAGCCCACAAGTTTTTGGGCGGCAAAAATTTAAAATGGTCCGATTACGATGGTTGATACCTCTATCAATAGGTTTCGGGACCTGTTATTGCTGTGACAATTTTCATTTTGATTGCTCGATTATTTCTAAACGTTTCTTAGAAAATTCAATTTTATTGAAAATCAACTGTGCTATAGCCCACAAGTTTTTGGGCGGCAAAAATCTAAAATGGTCCGATTACGATGGTTGATACCTCTATCAATAGGTTTTGGGACCTGTAATTGCTGTGACAATTTTCATTTTGATTGCTCGATTATTTCTAAACGTTTCTTAGAAAATTCAATTTTATTGAAAATCAACTGTGCTATAGGCCACAAGTTTTTGGGCGGCAAAAATTTAAAATGGTCCGATTACGATGGTTGATACCTCTATCAATAGGTTTCGGGACCTGTTATTGCTGTGACAATTTTCATTTTGATTGCTCGATTATTTCTAAACGTTTCTTAGAAAATTCAATTTTATTGAAAATCAACTGTGCTATAGCCCACAAGTTTTTGGGCGGCAAAAATCTAAAATGGTCCGATTACGATGGTTGATACCTCTATCAAAAGGTTTCGGGACCTGTTATTGCTGTGACAATTTTCATTTTGATTGCTCGATTATTTCTAAACGTTTCTTAGAAAATTCAATTTTATTGAAAATCAACTGTGCTATAGGCCACAAGTTTTTGGGCGGCAAAAATTTAAAATGGTCCGATTACGATGGTTGATACCTCTATCAATAGGTTTTGGGACCTGTAATTGCTTTGACAATTTTCATTTTGATTGCTCGATTATTTCTAAACGTTTCTTAGAAAATTCAATTTTATTGAAAATCAACTGTGCTATAGCCCACAAGTTTTTGGGCGGCAAAAATCTAAAATGGTCCTATTACGATGGTTGATACCTCTATCAAAAGGTTTCGTGACCTGTTATTGCTGTGACAATTTTCATTTTGATTGCTCGATTATTTCTTAACGTTTCTTAGAAAATTCAATTTTATTGAAAATCAACTGTGCTATAGGCCACAAGTTTTTGGGCGGCAAAAATTTAAAATGGTCCGATTACGATGGTTGATACCTCTATCAAAAGGTTTCGGGACCTGTTATTGCTGTGACAATTTTCATTTTGATTGCTCGATTATTTCTAAACGTTTCTTAGAAAATTCAATTTTATTGAAAATCAACTGTGCTATAGCCCACAAGTTTTTGGGCGGCAAAAATTTAAAATGGTTCGATTACGATGGTTGATACCTCTATCAATAGGTTTCGGGACCTGTTATTGCTGTGACAATTTTCATTTTGATTGCTCGATTATTTCTAAACGTTTCTTAGAAAATTCAATTTTATTGAAAATCAACTGTGCTATAGCCCACAAGTTTTTGGGCGGCAAAAATCTAAAATGGTCCGATTACGATGGTTGATACCTCTATCAAAAGGTTTCGGGACCTGTTATTGCTGTGACAATTTTCATTTTGATTGCTCGATTATTTCTAAACGTTTCTTAGAAAATTCAATTTTATTGAAAATCAACTGTGCTATAGGCCACAAGTTTTTGGGCGGCAAAAATTTAAAATGGTCCGATTACGATGGTTGATACCTCTATCAATAGGTTTCGGGACCTGTTATTGCTGTGACAATTTTCATTTTGATTGCTCGATTATTTCTAAACGTTTCTTAGAAAATTCAATTTTATTGAAAATCAACTGTGCTATAGCCCACAAGTTTTTGGGCGGCAAAAATCTAAAATGGTCCGATTACGATGGTTGATACCTCTATCAATAGGTTTCGGGACCTGTTATTGCTGTGACAATTTTCATTTTGATTGCTCGATTATTTCTAAACGTTTCTTAGAAAATTCAATTTTATTGAAAATCAACTGTGCTATAGGCCACAAGTTTTTGGGCGGCAAAAATTTAAAATGGTCCGATTACGATGGTTGATACCTCTATCAATAGGTTTCGGGACCTGTTATTGCTGTGACAATTTTCATTTTGATTGCTCGATTATTTCTAAACGTTTCTTAGAAAATTCAATTTTATTGAAAATCAACTGTGCTATAGCCCACAAGTTTTTGGGCGGCAAAAATCTAAAATGGTCCGATTACGATGGTTGATACCTCTATCAATAGGTTTTGGGACCTGTAATTGCTGTGACAATTTTCATTTTGATTGCTCGATTATTTCTTAACGTTTCTTAGAAAATTCAATTTTATTGAAAATCAACTGTGCTATAGGCCACAAGTTTTTGGGCGGCAAAAATTTAAAATGGTCCGATTACGATGGTTGATACCTCTATCAAAAGGTTTTGGGACCTGTAATTGCTGTGACAATTTTCATTTTGATTGCTCGATTATTTCTAAACGTTTCTTAGAAAATTCAATTTTATTGAAAATCAACTGTGCTATAGCCCACAAGTTTTTGGGCGGCAAAAATTTAAAATGGTCCGATTACGATGGTTGATACCTCTATCAATAGGTTTTGGGACCTGTAATTGCTTTGACAATTTTCATTTTGATTGCTCGATTATTTCTAAACGTTTCTTAGAAAATTCAATTTTATTGAAAATCAACTGTGCTATAGCCCACAAGTTTTTGGGCGGCAAAAATCTAAAATGGTCCGATTACGATGGTTGATACCTCTATCAAAAGGTTTCGGGACCTGTTATTGCTGTGACAATTTTCATTTTGATTGCTCGATTATTTCTTAACGTTTCTTAGAAAATTCAATTTTATTGAAAATCAACTGTGCTATAGGCCACAAGTTTTTGGGCGGCAAAAATTTAAAATGGTCCGATTACGATGGTTGATACCTCTATCAAAAGGTTTCGGGACCTGTTATTGCTGTGACAATTTTCATTTTGATTGCTCGATTATTTCTAAACGTTTCTTAGAAAATTCAATTTTATTGAAAATCAACTGTGCTATAGCCCACAAGTTTTTGGGCGGCAAAAATTTAAAATGGTCCGATTACGATGGTTGATACCTCTATCAATAGGTTTCGGGACCTGTTATTGCTGTGACAATTTTCATTTTGATTGCTCGATTATTTCTAAACGTTTCTTAGAAAATTCAATTTTATTGAAAATCAACTGTGCTATAGCCCACAAGTTTTTGGGCGGCAAAAATCTAAAATGGTCCGATTACGATGGTTGATACCTCTATCAATAGGTTTTGGGACCTGTAATTGCTGTGACAATTTTCATTTTGATTGCTCGATTATTTCTAAACGTTTCTTAGAAAATTCAATTTTATTGAAAATCAACTGTGCTATAGGCCACAAGTTTTTGGGCGGCAAAAATTTAAAATGGTCCGATTACGATGGTTGATACCTCTATCAATAGGTTTCGGGACCTGTTATTGCTGTGACAATTTTCATTTTGATTGCTCGATTATTTCTAAACGTTTCTTAGAAAATTCAATTTTATTGAAAATCAACTGTGCTATAGCCCACAAGTTTTTGGGCGGCAAAAATCTAAAATGGTCCGATTACGATGGTTGATACCTCTATCAAAAGGTTTCGGGACCTGTTATTGCTGTGACAATTTTCATTTTGATTGCTCGATTATTTCTAAACGTTTCTTAGAAAATTCAATTTTATTGAAAATCAACTGTGCTATAGGCCACAAGTTTTTGGGCGGCAAAAATTTAAAATGGTCCGATTACGATGGTTGATACCTCTATCAATAGGTTTTGGGACCTGTTATTGCTGTGACAATTTTCATTTTGATTGCTCGATTATTTCTAAACGTTTCTTAGAAAATTCAATTTTATTGAAAATCAACTGTGCTATAGCCCACAAGTTTTTGGGCGGCAAAAATCTAAAATGGTCCGATTACGATGGTTGATACCTCTATCAATAGGTTTTGGGACCTGTAATTGCTGTGACAATTTTCATTTTGATTGCTCGATTATTTCTAAACGTTTCTTAGAAAATTCAATTTTATTAAAAATCAACTGTGCTATAGCCCACAAGTTTTTGGGCGGCAAAAATCTAAATGGTCCGATTACGATGGTTGATACCTCTATCAATAGGTTTTGGGACCTGTAATTGCTGTGACAATTTTCATTTTGATTGCTCGATTATTTCTAAACGTTTCTTAGAAAATTCAATTTTATTGAAAATCAACTGTGCTATAGCCCACAAGTTTTTGGGCGGCAAAAATCTAAAATGGTCCGATTACGATGGTTGATACCTCTATCAATAGGTTTTGGGACCTGTAATTGCTGTGACAATTTTCATTTTGATTGCTCGATTATTTCTAAACGTTTCTTAGAAAATTCAATTTTATTGAAAATCAACTGTGCTATAGCCCACAAGTTTTTGGGCGGCAAAAATCTAAAATGGTCCGATTACGATGGTTGATACCTCTATCAAAAGGTTTCGGGACCTGTTATTGCTGTGACAATTTTCATTTTGATTGCTCGATTATTTCTAAACGTTTCTTAGAAAATTCAATTTTATTGAAAATCAACTGTGCTATAGCCCACAAGTTTTTGGGCGGCAAAAATCTAAAATGGTCCGATTACGATGGTTGATACCTCTATCAATAGGTTTTGGGACCTGTAATTGCTGTGACAATTTTCATTTTGATTGCTCGATTATTTCTAAACGTTTCTTAGAAAATTCAATTTTATTAAAAATCAACTGTGCTATAGCCCACAAGTTTTTGGGCGGCAAAAATCTAAAATGGTCCGATTACGATGGTTGATACCTCTATCAATAGGTTTTGGGACCTGTAATTGCTGTGACAATTTTTATTTTGATTGCTCGATTATTTCTAAACGTTTCTTAGAAAATTCAATTTTATTAAAAATCAACTGTGCTATAGCCCACAAGTTTTTGGGCGGCAAAAATCTAAAATGGTCCGATTACGATGGTTGATACCTCTATCAATAGGTTTCGGGACCTGTTATTGCTGTGACAATTTTCATTTTGATTGCTCGATTATTTCTAAACGTTTCTTAGAAAATTCAATTTTATTGAAAATCAACTGTGCTATAGCCCACAAGTTTTTGGGCGGCAAAAATCTAAAATGGTCCGATTACGATGGTTGATACCTCTATCAATAGGTTTTGGGACCTGTAATTGCTGTGACAATTTTCATTTTGATTGCTCGATTATTTCTAAACGTTTCTTAGAAAATTCAATTTTATTAAAAATCAACTGTGCTATAGCCCACAAGTTTTTGGGCGGCAAAAATCTAAAATGGTCCGATTACGATGGTTGATACCTCTATCAATATTTTTCGGGACCTGTAATTGCTGTGACAATTTTCATTTTGATTGCTCGATTATTTCTAAACGTTTCTTAGAAAATTCAATTTTATTGAAAATCAACTGTGCTATAGCCCACAAGTTTTTGGGCGGCAAAAATCTAAAATGGTCCGATTACGATGGTTGATACCTCTATCAATAGGTTTTGGGACCTGTAATTGCTGTGACAATTTTCATTTTGATTGCTCGATTATTTCTAAACGTTTCTTAGAAAATTCAATTTTATTGAAAATCAACTGTGCTATAGCCCACAAGTTTTTGGGCGGCAAAAATCTAAAATGGTCCGATTACGATGGTTGATACCTCTATCAATAGGTTTTGGGACCTGTAATTGCTGTGACAATTTTCATTTTGATTGCTCGATTATTTCTAAACGTTTCTTAGAAAATTCAATTTTATTGAAAATCAACTGTGCTATAGCCCACAAGTTTTTGGGCGGCAAAAATCTAAAATGGTCCGATTACGATGGTTGATACCTCTATCAATAGGTTTTGGGACCTGTAATTGCTTTGACAATTTTCATTTTGATTGCTCGATTATTTCTAAACGTTTCTTAGAAAATTCAATTTTATTGAAAATCAACTGTGCTAAAGGCCACAAGTTTTTGGGCGGCAAAAATTTAAAATGGTCCGATTACGATGGTTGATACCTCTATCAATAGGTTTCGGGACCTGTTATTGCTGTGACAATTTTCATTTTGATTGCTCGATTATTTCTAAACTTTTCTTAGAAAATTCAATTTTATTGAAAATCAACTGTGCTATAGCCCACAAGTTTTTGGGCGGCAAAAATCTAAAATGGTCCGATTACGATGGTTGATACCTCTATCAATAGGTTTTGGGACCTGTAATTGCTGTGACAATTTTCATTTTGATTGCTCGATTATTTCTAAACGTTTCTTAGAAAATTCAATTTTATTGAAAATCAACTGTGCTATAGCCCACAAGTTTTTGGGCGGCAAAAATCTAAAATGGTCCGATTACGATGGTTGATACCTCTATCAATAGGTTTTGGGACCTGTAATTGCTGTGACAATTTTCATTTTGATTGCTCGATTATTTCTAAACGTTTCTTAGAAAATTCAATTTTATTGAAAATCAACTGTGCTATAGCCCACAAGTTTTTGGGCGGCAAAAATCTAAAATGGTCCGATTACGATGGTTGATACCTCTATCAATAGGTTTTGGGACCTGTAATTGCTTTCACAATTTTCATTTTGATTGCTCGATTATTTCTAAACGTTTCTTAGAAAATTCAATTTTATTGAAAATCAACTGTGCTATAGCCCACAAGTTTTTGGGCGGCAAAAATCTAAAATGGTCCGATTACGATGGTTGATACCTCTATCAATAGGTTTTGGGACCTGTAATCGCTGTGACAATTTTTATTTTGATTGCTCGATTATTTCTAAACGTTTCTTAGAAAATTCAATTTTATTGAAAATCAACTGTGCTATAGCCCACAAGTTTTTGGGCGGCAAAAATCTAAAATGGTCCGATTACGATGGTTGATACCTCTATCAAAAGGTTTCGGGACCTGTTATTGCTGTGACAATTTTCATTTTGATTGCTCGATTATTTCTAAACGTTTCTAAGAAAATTCAATTTTATTGAAAATCAACTGTGCTATAGGCCACAAGTTTTTGGGCGGCAAAAATTTAAAATGGTCCGATTACGATGGTTGATACCTCTATCAATAGGTTTCGGGACCTGTTATTGCTGTGACAATTTTCATTTTGATTGCTCGATTATTTCTAAACGTTTCTTAGAAAATTCAATTTTATTAAAAATCAACTTTGCTATAGCCCACAAGTTTTTGGGCGGCCAAAATCTAAAATGGTCCGATTACGATGGTTGATACCTCTATCAATAGGTTTTGGGACCTGTAATTGCTGTGACAATTTTCATTTTGATTGCTCGATTATTTCTAAACGTTTCTTAGAAAATTCAATTTTATTGAAAATCAACTGTGCTATAGCCCACAAGTTTTTGGGCGGCAAAAATCTAAAATGGTCCGATTACGATGGTTGATACCTCTATCAATAGGTTTTGGGACCTGTAATCGCTGTGACAATTTTCATTTTGATTGCTCGATTATTTCTAAACGTTTCTTAGAAAATTCAATTTTATTGAAAATCAACTGTGCTATAGCCCACAAGTTTTTGGGCGGCAAAAATCTAAAATGGTCCGATTACGATGGTTGATACCTCTATCAATAGGTTTTGGGACCTGTAATTGCTGTGACAATTTTCATTTTGATTGCTCGATTATTTCTAAACGTTTCTTAGAAAATTCAATTTTATTGAAAATCAACTGTGCTATAGCCCACAAGTTTTTGGGCGGCAAAAATCTAAAATGGTCCGATTACGATGGTTGATACCTCTATCAATAGGTTTTGGGACCTGTAATTGCTGTGACAATTTTCATTTTGATTGCTCGATTATTTCTAAACGTTTCTTAGAAAATTCAATTTTATTGAAAATCAACTGTGCTATAGCCCACAAGTTTTTGGGCGGCAAAAATCTAAAATGGTCCGATTACGATGGTTGATACCTCTATCAAAAGGTTTCGGGACCTGTTATTGCTGTGACAATTTTCATTTTGATTGCTCGATTATTTCTAAACGTTTCTTAGAAAATTCAATTTTATTGAAAATCAACTGTGCATAGCCCACAAGTTTTTGGGCGGCAAAAATCTAAAATGGTCCGATTACGATGGTTGATACCTCTATCAATAGGTTTTGGGACCTGTAATTGCTGTGACAATTTTCATTTTGATTGCTCGATTATTTCTAAACGTTTCTTAGAAAATTCAATTTTATTAAAAATCAACTGTGCTATAGCCCACAAGTTTTTGGGCGGCAAAAATCTAAAATGGTCCGATTACGATGGTTGATACCTCTATCAATAGGTTTTGGGACCTGTAATTGCTGTGACAATTTTCATTTTGATTGCTCGATTATTTCTAAACGTTTCTTAGAAAATTCAATTTTATTGAAAATCAACTGTGCTATAGCCCACAAGTTTTTGGGCGGCAAAAATCTAAAATGGTCCGATTACGATGGTTGATACCTCTATCAATAGGTTTTGGGACCTGTAATTGCTGTGACAATTTTCATTTTGATTGCTCGATTATTTCTAAACGTTTCTTAGAAAATTCAATTTTATTAAAAATCAACTGTGCTATAGCCCACAAGTTTTTGGGCGGCAAAAATCTAAAATGGTCCGATTACGATGGTTGATACCTCTATCAATAGGTTTTGGGACCTGTAATTGCTGTGACAATTTTCATTTTGATTGCTCGATTATTTCTAAACGTTTCTTAGAAAATTCAATTTTATTAAAAATCAACTGTGCTATAGCCCACAAGTTTTTGGGCGGCAAAAATCTAAAATGGTCCGATTACGATGGTTGATACCTCTATCAATAGGTTTTGGGACCTGTAATTGCTGTGACAATTTTCATTTTGATTGCTTGATTATTTCTAAACGTTTCTTAGAAAATTCAATTTTATTGAAAATCAACTGTGCTATAGCCCACAAGTTTTTGGGCGGCAAAAATCTAAAATGGTCCGATTACGATGGTTGATACCTCTATCAATAGGTTTTGGGACCTGTAATTGCTGTGACAATTTTCATTTTGATTGCTCGATTATTTCTAAACGTTTCTTAGAAAATTCAATTTTATTAAAAATCAACTGTGCTATAGCCCACAAGTTTTTGGGCGGCAAAAATCTAAAATGGTCCGATTACGATGGTTGATACCTCTATCAATAGGTTTTGGGACCTGTAATTGCTGTGACAATTTTCATTTTGATTGCTTGATTATTTCTAAACGTTTCTTAGAAAATTCAATTTTATTGAAAATCAACTGTGCTATAGCCCACAAGTTTTTGGGCGGCAAAAATCTAAAATGGTCCGATTACGATGGTTGATACCTCTATCAATAGGTTTTGGGACCTGTAATTGCTGTGACAATTTTCATTTTGATTGCTCGATTATTTCTAAACGTTTCTTAGAAAATTCAATTTTATTAAAAATCAACTGTGCTATAGCCCACAAGTTTTTGGGCGGCAAAAATCTAAAATGGTCCGATTACGATGGTTGATACCTCTATCAATAGGTTTTGGGACCTGTAATTGCTGTGACAATTTTCATTTTGATTGCTCGATTATTTCTAAACGTTTCTTAGAAAATTCAATTTTATTAAAAATCAACTGTGCTATAGCCCACAAGTTTTTGGGCGGCAAAAATCTAAAATGGTCCGATTACGATGGTTGATACCTCTATCAATAGGTTTTGGGACCTGTAATTGCTGTGACAATTTTCATTTTGATTGCTCGATTATTTCTAAACGTTTCTTAGAAAATTCAATTTTATTAAAAATCAACTGTGCTATAGCCCACAAGTTTTTGGGCGGCAAAAATCTAAAATGGTCCGATTACGATGGTTGATACCTCTATCAATAGGTTTTGGGACCTGTAATTGCTGTGACAATTTTCATTTTGATTGCTTGATTATTTCTAAACGTTTCTTAGAAAATTCAATTTTATTGAAAATCAACTGTGCTATAGCCCACAAGTTTTTGGGCGGCAAAAATCTAAAATGGTCCGATTACGATGGTTGATACCTCTATCAATAGGTTTTGGGACCTGTAATTGCTGTGACAATTTTCATTTTGATTGCTCGATTATTTCTAAACGTTTCTTAGAAAATTCAATTTTATTAAAAATCAACTGTGCTATAGCCCACAAGTTTTTGGGCGGCAAAAATCTAAAATGGTCCGATTACGATGGTTGATACCTCTATCAATAGGTTTTGGGACCTGTAATTGCTGTGACAATTTTCATTTTGATTGCTTGATTATTTCTAAACGTTTCTTAGAAAATTCAATTTTATTGAAAATCAACTGTGCTATAGCCCACAAGTTTTTGGGCGGCAAAAATCTAAAATGGTCCGATTACGATGGTTGATACCTCTATCAATAGGTTTTGGGACCTGTAATTGCTGTGACAATTTTCATTTTGATTGCTCGATTATTTCTAAACGTTTCTTAGAAAATTCAATTTTATTAAAAATCAACTGTGCTATAGCCCACAAGTTTTTGGGCGGCAAAAATCTAAAATGGTCCGATTACGATGGTTGATACCTCTATCAATAGGTTTTGGGACCTGTAATTGCTGTGACAATTTTCATTTTGATTGCTCGATTATTTCTAAACGTTTCTTAGAAAATTCAATTTTATTGAAAATCAACTGTGCTATAGCCCACAAGTTTTTGGGCGGCAAAAATCTAAAATGGTCCGATTACGATGGTTGATACCTCTATCAATAGGTTTTGGGACCTGTAATTGCTGTGACAATTTTCATTTTGATTGCTCGATTATTTCTAAACGTTTCTTAGAAAATTCAATTTTATTAAAAATCAACTGTGCTATAGCCCACAAGTTTTTGGGCGGCAAAAATCTAAAATGGTCCGATTACGATGGTTGATACCTCTATCAATAGGTTTTGGGACCTGTAATTGCTGTGACAATTTTCATTTTGATTGCTCGATTATTTCTAAACGTTTCTTAGAAAATTCAATTTTATTAAAAATCAACTGTGCTATAGCCCACAAGTTTTTGGGCGGCAAAAATCTAAAATGGTCCGATTACGATGGTTGATACCTCTATCAATAGGTTTTGGGACCTGTAATTGCTGTGACAATTTTCATTTTGATTGCTTGATTATTTCTAAACGTTTCTTAGAAAATTCAATTTTATTGAAAATCAACTGTGCTATAGCCCACAAGTTTTTGGGCGGCAAAAATCTAAAATGGTCCGATTACGATGGTTGATACCTCTATCAATAGGTTTTGGGACCTGTAATTGCTGTGACAATTTTCATTTTGATTGCTCGATTATTTCTAAACGTTTCTTAGAAAATTCAATTTTATTAAAAATCAACTGTGCTATAGCCCACAAGTTTTTGGGCGGCAAAAATCTAAAATGGTCCGATTACGATGGTTGATACCTCTATCAATAGGTTTTGGGACCTGTAATTGCTGTGACAATTTTCATTTTGATTGCTCGATTATTTCTAAACGTTTCTTAGAAAATTCAATTTTATTGAAAATCAACTGTGCTATAGCCCACAAGTTTTTGGGCGGCAAAAATCTAAAATGGTCCGATTACGATGGTTGATACCTCTATCAATAGGTTTTGGGACCTGTAATTGCTGTGACAATTTTCATTTTGATTGCTCGATTATTTCTAAACGTTTCTTAGAAAATTCAATTTTATTGAAAATCAACTGTGCTATAGCCCACAAGTTTTTGGGCGGCAAAAATCTAAAATGGTCCGATTACGATGGTTGATACCTCTATCAATAGGTTTTGGGACCTGTAATTGCTGTGACAATTTTCATTTTGATTGCTCGATTATTTCTAAACGTTTCTTAGAAAATTCAATTTTATTAAAAATCAACTGTGCTATAGCCCACAAGTTTTTGGGCGGCAAAAATCTAAAATGGTCCGATTACGATGGTTGATACCTCTATCAATAGGTTTTGGGACCTGTAATTGCTGTGACAATTTTCATTTTGATTGCTCGATTATTTCTAAACGTTTCTTAGAAAATTTAATTTTATTAAAAATCAACTGTGCTATAGCCCACAAGTTTTTGGGCGGCAAAAATCTAAAATGGTCCGATTACGATGGTTGATACCTCTATCAAAAGGTTTCGGGACCTGTTATTGCTGTGACAATTTTCATTTTGATTGCTCGATTATTTCTAAACGTTTCTTAGAAAATTCAATTTTATTGAAAATCAACTGTGCTATAGCCCACAAGTTTTTGGGCGGCAAAAATCTAAAATGGTCCGATTACGATGGTTGATACCTCTATCAATAGGTTTTGGGACCTGTAATTGCTGTGACAATTTTCATTTTGATTGCTCGATTATTTCTAAACGTTTCTTAGAAAATTCAATTTTATTGAAAATCAACTGTGCTATAGCCCACAAGTTTTTGGGCGGCAAAAATCTAAAATGGTCCGATTACGATGGTTGATACCTCTATCAATAGGTTTTGGGACCTGTAATTGCTGTGACAATTTTTATTTTGATTGCTCGATTATTTCTAAACGTTTCTTAGAAAATTCAATTTTATTGAAAATCAACTGTGCTATAGCCCACAAGTTTTTGGGCGGCAAAAATCTAAAATGGTCCGATTACGATGGTTGATACCTCTATCAATAGGTTTTGGGACCTGTAATTGCTGTGACAATTTTCATTTTGATTGCTCGATTATTTCTAAACGTTTCTTAGAAAATTCAATTTTATTGAAAATCAACTGTGCTATACACCACAAGTTTTTGGGCGGCAAAAATCTAAAATGGTCCGATTACGATGGTTGGGTCCTCTATCAAAAGGTTTCGGGACCTGTTATTGCTGTGACAATTTTCATTTTGATTGCTCGATTATTTCTAAACGTTTCTTAGAAAATTCAATTTTATTAAAAAATTAACTGTGCTATAGCCCACAAGTTTTTGGGCGGCAAAAATTTAAAATGGTCCGATTACGATGGTTGATACCTCTATCAATAGGTTTCGGGACCTGTAATTGCTGTGACAATTTTCATTTTGATTGCTCGATTATTTCTAAACGTTTCTTAGAAAATTCAATTTTATTGAAAATCAACTGTGCTATAGCCCACAAGTTTTTGGGCGGCAAAAATCTAAAATGGTCCGATTACGATGGTTGATACCTCTATCAATAGGTTTTGGGACTTGTAATTGCTGTGACAATTTTCATTTTGATTGCTCGATTATTTCTATAAACGTTTCTTAGAAAATTCAGTTTTATTGAAAATCAACTGTGCTATAGGCCACAAGTTTTTGGGAGGCAAAAATTTAAAATGGTCCGATTACGATGGTTGATACCTCTATCAATAGGTTTCGGGACCTGTAATTGCTGTGACAATTTTCATTTTGATTGCTCGATTATTTCTAAACGTTTCTTAGAAAATTCAATTTTATTGAAAATCAACTGTGCTATAGCCCACAAGTTTTTGGGCGGCAAAAATCTAAAATGGTCCGATTACGATGGTTGATACCTCTATCAAAAGGTTTCGGGACCTGTTATTGCTGTGACAATTTTCATTTTGATTGCTCGATTATTTCTAAACGTTTCTTAGAAAATTCAATTTTATTGAAAATTAACTGTGCTATAGGCCACAAGTTTTTGGGCGGCAAAAATTGAAAATGGTCCGATTACGATGGTTGATACCTCTATCAATAGGTTTCGGGACCTGTTATTGCTGTGACAATTTTCATTTTGATTGCTCGATTATTTCTAAACGTTTCTTAGAAAATTCAATTTTATTGAAAATCAACTGTGCTATAGCCCACAAGTTTTTGGGCGGCAAAAATCTAAAATGGTCCGATTACGATGGTTGATACCTCTATCAATAGGTTTCGGGACCTGTAATTGCTGTGACAATTTTCATTTTGATTGCTCGATTATTTCTAAACGTTTCTTAGAAAATTCAATTTTATTGAAAATCAACTGTGCTATAGGCCACAAGTTTTTGGGCGGCAAAAATTTAAAATGGTCCGATTACGATGGTTGATACCTCTATCAATAGGTTTCGGGACCTGTTATTGCTGTGACAATTTTCATTTTGATTGCTCGATTATTTCTAAACGTTTCTTAGAAAATTCAATTTTATTGAAAATCAACTGTGCTATAGCCCACAAGTTTTTGGGCGGCAAAAATCTAAAATGGTCCGATTACGATGGTTGATACCTCTATCAATAGGTTTTGGGACCTGTAATTGCTGTGACAATTTTCATTTTGATTGCTCGATTATTTCTAAACGTTACTTAGAAAATTCAATTTTATTGAAAATCAACTGTGCTATAGCCCACAAGTTTTTGGGCGGCAAAAATCTAAAATGGTCCGATTACGATGGTTGATACCTCTATCAATAGATTTTGGGACCTGTAATTGCTGTGACAATTTTCATTTTGATTGCTCGATTATTTCTAAACGTTTCTTAGAAAATTCAATTTTATTGAAAATCAACTGTGCTATAGCCCACAAGTTTTTGGGCGGCAAAAACCTAAAATGGTCCGATTACGATGGTTGATACCTCTATCAATAGGTTTCGGGACCTGTAATTGCTGTGACAATTTTCATTTTGATTGCTCGATTATTTCTAAACGTTTCTTAGAAAATTCAATTTTATTGAAAATCAACTGTGCTATAGCCCACAAGTTTTTGGGCGGCAAAAATCTAAAATGGTCCGATTACGATGGTTGATACCTCTATCAATAGGTTTCGGAACCTGTTATTGCTGTGACAATTTTCATTTTGATTGCTCGATTATTTCTAAACGTTTCTTAGAAAATTCAATTTTATTGAAAATCAACTGTGCTATAGCCCACAAGTTTTTGGGCGGCAAAAATCTAAAATGGTCCGATTACGATGGTTGATACCTCTATCAATAGGTTTCGGGACCTGTAATTGCTGTGACAATTTTCATTTTGATTGCTCGATTATTTCTAAACGTTTCTTAGAAAATTCAATTTTATTGAAAATCAACTGTGCTATAGCCCACAAGTTTTTGGGCGGCAAAAATCTAAAATGGTCCGATTACGATGGTTGATACCTCTATCAATAGGTTTCGGGACCTGTAATTGCTGTGACAATTTTCATTTTGATTGCTCGATTATTTCTAAACGTTTCTTAGAAAATTCAATTTTATTGAAAATCAACTGTGCTATAGGCCACAAGTTTTTGGGCGGCAAAAATTTAAAATGGTCCGATTACGATGGTTGATACCTCTATCAATAGGTTTCGGGACCTGTTATTGCTGTGACAATTTTCATTTTGATTGCTCGATTATTTCTAAACGTTTCTTGGAAAATTCAATTTTATTGAAAATCAACTGTGCTATAGCCCACAAGTTTTTGGGCGGCAAAAATCTAAAATGGTCCGATTACGATGGTTGATACCTCTATCAATAGGTTTTGGGACCTGTAATTGCTGTGACAATTTTCATTTTGATTGCTCGATTATTTCTAAACGTTTCTTAGAAAATTCAATTTTATTGAAAATCAACTGTGCTATAGCCCACAAGTTTTTGGGCGGCAAAAATCTAAAATGGTCCGATTACGATGGTTGATACCTCTATCAATAGGTTTCGGAACCTGTTATTGCTGTGACAATTTTCATTTTGATTGCTCGATTATTTCTAAACGTTTCTTAGAAAATTCAATTTTATTGAAAATCAACTGTGCTATAGCCCACAAGTTTTTGGGCGGCAAAAATCTAAAATGGTCCGATTACGATGGTTGATACCTCTATCAATAGGTTTCGGGACCTGTAATTGCTGTGACAATTTTCATTTTGATTGCTCGATTATTTCTAAACGTTTCTTAGAAAATTCAATTTTATTGAAAATCAACTGTGCTATAGCCCACAAGTTTTTGGGCGGCAAAAATCTAAAATGGTCCGATTACGATGGTTGATACCTCTATCAATAGGTTTCGGGAGCTGTTATTGCTGTGACAATTTTCATTTTGATTGCTCGATTATTTCTAAACGTTTCTTAGAAAATTCAATTTTATTGAAAATCAACTGTGCTATAGGCCACAAGTTTTTGGGCGGCAAAAATCTGAAATGGTCCGATTACGATGGTTGATACCTCTATCAATAGGTTTCGGGACCTGTTATTGCTGTGACAATTTTCATTTTGATTGCTCGATTATTTCTAAACGTTTCTTAGAAAATTCAATTTTATTGAAAATCAACTGTGCTATAGCCCACAAGTTTTTGGGCGGCAAAAATCTAAAATGGTCCGATTACGATGGTTGATACCTCTATCAATAGGTTTCGGGACCTGTAATTGCTGTGACAATTTTCATTTTGATTGCTCGATTATTTCTAAACGTTTCTTAGAAAATTCAATTTTATTGAAAATCAACTGTGCTATAGCCCACAAGTTTTTGGGCGGCAAAAATCTAAAATGGTCCGATTACGATGGTTGATACCTCTATCAATAGGTTTTGGGACCTGTAATTGCTGTGACAATTTTCATTTTGATTGCTCGATTATTTCTAAACGTTTCTTAGAAAATTCAATTTTATTGAAAATCAACTGTGCTATAGGCCACAAGTTTTTGGGCGGCAAAAATTTAAAATGGTCCGATTACGATGGTTGATACCTCTATCAATAGGTTTCGGGACCTGTAATTGCTGTGACAATTTTCATTTTGATTGCTCGATTATTTCTAAACGTTTCTTAGAAAATTCAATTTTATTGAAAATCAACTGTGCTATAGCCCACAAGTTTTTGGGCGGCAAAAATCTAAAATGGTCCGATTACGATGGTTTATACCTCTATCAATAGGTTTTGGGACCTGTAATTGCTGTGACAATTTTCATTTTGATTGCTCGATTATTTCTAAACGTTTCTTGGAAAATTCAATTTTATTGAAAATCAACTGTGCTATAGGCCACAAGTTTTTGGGCGGCAAAAATCTAAAATGGTCCGATTACGATGGTTGATACCTCTATCAATAGGTTTTGGGACCTGTAATTGCTGTGACAATTTTCATTTTGATTGCTCGATTATTTCTAAACGTTTCTTAGAAAATTCAATTTTATTGAAAATCAACTGTGCTATAGGCCACAAGTTTTTGGGCGGCAAAAATTTAAAATGGTCCGATTACGATGGTTGATACCTCTATCAATAGGTTTCGGGACCTGTAATTGCTGTGACAATTTTCATTTTGATTGCTCGATTATTTCTAAACGTTTCTTAGAAAATTCAATTTTATTGAAAATCAACTGTGCTATAGCCCACAAGTTTTTGGGCGGCAAAAATCTAAAATGGTCCGATTACGATGGTTGATACCTCTATCAATAGGTTTTGGGACCTGTAATTGCTGTGACAATTTTCATTTTGATTGCTCGATTATTTCTAAACGTTTCTTGGAAAATTCAATTTTATTGAAAATCAACTGTGCTATAGGCCACAAGTTTTTGGGCGGCAAAAATCTAAAATGGTCCGATTACGATGGTTGATACCTCTATCAATAGGTTTTGGGACCTGTAATTGCTGTGACAATTTTCATTTTGATTGCTCGATTATTTCTAAACGTTTCTTAGAAAATTCAATTTTATTGAAAATCAACTGTGCTATAGCCCACAAGTTTTTGGGCGGCAAAAATCTAAAATGGTCCGATTACGATGGTTGATACCTCTATCAATAGGTTTTGGGACCTGTAATTGCTGTGACAATTTTCATTTTGATTGCTCGATTATTTCTAGACGTTTCTTAGAAAATTCAATTTTATTGAAAATCAACTGTGCTATAGCCCACAAGTTTTTGGGCGGCAAAAATCTAAAATGGTCCGATTACGATGGTTGATACCTCTATCAATAGGTTTTGGGACCTGTAATTGCTGTGACAATTTTCATTTTGATTGCTCGATTATTTCTAAACGTTTCTTAGAAAATTCAATTTTATTGAAAAATAACTGTGCTATAGCCCACAAGTTTTTGGGCGGCAAAAATCTAAAATGGTCCGATTACGATGGTTGATACCTCTATCAATAGGTTTCGGGACCTGTTATTGCTGTGACAATTTTCATTTTGATTGCTCGATTATTTCTAAACGTTTCTTGGAAAATTCAATTTTATTGAAAATCAACTGTGCTATAGCCCACAAGTTTTTGGGCGGCAAAAATCTAAAATGGTCCGATTACGATGGTTGATACCTCTATCAATAGGTTTTGGGACCTGTAATTGCTGTGACAATTTTCATTTTGATTGCTCGATTATTTCTAAACGTTTCTTAGAAAATTCAATTTTATTGAAAATCAACTGTGCTATAGCCCACAAGTTTTTGGGCGGCAAAAATCTAAAATGGTCCGATTACGATGGTTGATACCTCTATCAATAGGTTTTGGGACCTGTAATTGCTGTGACAATTTTCATTTTGATTGCTCGATTATTTCTAAACGTTTCTTAGAAAATTCAATTTTATTGAAAATCAACTGTGCTATAGGCCACAAGTTTTTGGGCGGCAAAAATCTAAAATGGTCCGATTACGATGGTTATTACCTCTATCAATAGGTTTCGGGACCTGTTATTGCCGTGACCTCTTCTTTGAGATGCAAACAAAAATGATCCATCCTAGCTCGGTCTCTTGCGCGATTGGTTCTCACTAATTCTCTTTTATAATTTGGTTCATTAAGATATGAGTAAAATAATCTGCACCTAATAAGATCCACCTTGCTTGGTTGGTTGTAGTTTGGATAAGCACATAGGAGATCATTTAAATGGCTCCATGGTCTGCTATCGAAGTGTTGTTCGGGTAGAGACTGTTATACTTGATGTTATATACTTTACTAAGAAAGAGAAATCTGATGAAAGCCGTGGTTCTATACGACAGGTTGCTAGCCATCTGTCAACGGAAACCGTACTTCGATTTATGCTCTAACTTCTTCATTCGTGTTTATACTCCCTATGTTTATCTTTTTGGCGACTTCCTCAGTTATAAATGAAGCCTATCCGGAACCTATTAGAACTCGGAGAAGTTCTGGATGGTGGTTTCTTATGTTGCTGGTTGGTACGTGTTCCTATTAGAGGTTTCCGATTTGTTCTTTAGATGAGTTGTTATTGAAAAGCCTATTTGCTAACTCATTTGGTGCTGTAATGTTTGTATGCAACAGCGTGTGATGGCCTTCCTTACAAACTAACTTGTAGCGTTTTAACATTGTACGTGGAACTGTTTCAAACACATTTTACATCATCCAATGTGGACTTTTGCTGGAACTTCAAGCAATGGTTTTGCATCTTGGTAATTCTCACCTAGTGCCTCAAAATGACTGATCAGCCTTCCTGCACTCCCAAGCGCAAGAAATAGAGGTATTTGAATAAAGTATTATCGAAAATTTGTATTTTAAATTCTTCAATATATGGAATTTTTAATCAGGACATTAGAAATAATAAAACGCTTAGTTTTCTTGCAAAAATATTGTATTTTGATTTTTTGTCCTTATATTCATAAAAAAAAACCTACCTAGCCTAAAATTAAAATAATACTATTTAATACACATACATATATAAATAAATTAGCCTTCTAAATATAACACAAAGAATGCAGATCCAGCTGCACAAAATCCTGTAAACGATGACACATAAATAGCTGCCGTTGCTGTATCCAGAAGATCAATCAAATTACCAACCGTCAACGATGTAATAATTTGTGCAACGAAAATCATACTGCCCACAATTGCAATGTCTGTGCCTAAACCACGTGTCTCTGTCGACTGGACACTTTCCCCCTTTACTGATTTGAATGAATTTTTCGAGTGGTATCTTGATATTAAAATAAAAGGGATTGTAAAGATGACTGCGTATATAATACCGGCTGCAGTACTTAGTATTAATACAAGTGGTTTGGTTGGGAATAGTGCTAAGAGAAGCATACCAATTGAGAATAGTACGATGCTTCCAATATAGACATATTTTATTTTATATTTCTTGAGTAATTTCTCAATCACCCATGAGTATCCAGAGCAGGAAATTGCGTAGATAGATAGTCCGGCACATCCAAACCGAACCCCCTCTTCGAAAAGATTATGTCCTAAGGTGTTTGAATCGGCCTGATGAAAAAAAAAATATTTTGTTAGTTGTGCGTAAAATGTTATACATAAATAAATATAACTTACACTTGGATTCCCGCCGAATACGACTTCCCCCACAAATGTGGTAAAATAAAGGCAGTAACATAGATGAGCCATCCAGCAGAATAAATTTGTTAGACATAAAATTCGAATTGATTTGGGCATGTACACTATACTCTTTAGGTATTCACCTAGAGAGACGGCTTCTTCTTCTTCATCATCCTGGATTATCATCTTTTCGGGATCTTTTACATTTTTATTATTTAGCGATTTGTGTTCGAGCTCTTTTTTCACTGCAACCTGAGTTACTGGTCGCAATAATTCATCTTTTTCGAGTAATGGTAGTGGTATTTCCCGAAAGCTTGTTACCGTAAATGCAAAACTTAAGCAGAATAATACCGTTACAATGGCAAATACTGTTTGAATATTTCCACCAAAAAAGTCGCCAATTCCAACATAATCCCAATTAATAGCACCAAGACCATAACCAATACAGCCACCTACACCGGCCATAACCGAAAATGTACTTAAACATTTTGCATGATCATTTGGTACACTAACATCGAGTAAGTATGCCCGAGACGGCGTTTGGCAAGTATCTGCATCCAAATCGAGTAGGATTACTCCAATGATTGTGAAAACAGCAGCCCATACACGTATATCACTATCACTTTCTTCACTAGAATCCGATGATGAATCCAAGTCTAAGTCGTTGTCTGTCAGTACCATGGTACCATTTAAACTTTTAATTATTTCTTCCGCTTCTTCTGCCAGCACATCAATTTCATCACCAAACCATCTCCCGATTGTTGTGCCCCACGGTACCAAGAAGAGTCCAATTAAAATACCAACCGAAAGTAACATAATGAATGGCCTGCGACGTCCAAGGTCAATGCGACAACGATCACTGATTGAGCCAAGGATTGGTGCTAGGAAGAATCCAATAAGCGGGGAAAGGCCCCAAACGAGTGACATATCCTTAAAAAGAAACAAAAAAATATTTAACACCCTATCGACCATATCTTGTAAATTTGAATATTTTCCAAAAAGGTTTATGAATTAGTACGTAACTTAATTAAAAGATAATTTATTTTTGTTATCTTAAACAAAAAAATAAAAAAAACAAAAAGTACACTTACTTGATGTGGTATACCAATTTCTAATAAAATTGGCGACACGAAAGCAGTCTCAGCGGCATAAGCAACTTCAATCCCCAATATAATGAACGACAATCTTATCATTTCAAATCGTGACTTTTTTCTATAAAACCAAATATTTATAAATTAATCAAAATGAAGAACATTGAAATGTCGTCGAGAATTACTTACCGAAATACATGAGAATAATCCACTTGTTGTTTTCGTGCATATTCTTCACGACGTCTTTGTATTTCCAGACGTAAAGCTTCGTGTTCACCATTTTGCTGTATAAGTCGTCCACCGGCCATAATTCTTAATATTAATCTTATTACTCTAGAAACACAAAATTTTAATATTCGGATTAACATTTTTTTAATTTTAATTAATAAATAAAATATTTTGCGTTTGTTTTTCATTCGCGTGAAACGTTCCAAACTGTTGTTTGCCACTCAAGTTAACAAATTTTTTTTTCTTTTTTTTTTTTTTTTTTTTTTTGAAACACATAGTGCGAATATACAAATTATTTTTGTTTAGTTACAATTCTAATTGAATTATTTTTAAATTTAGTGCCTAAAATATGTTCAGGTTAAATTTATGTGTGTAAAATACAAAAAAAAAAAAAAAAAAAATCAGTTCAGCTTTTATCTAAATATTTATCTGGCGTGGCATTGGATGGCGGCCCGCACCCACGGGATACTTATATTATATTATGGCCCAAATTTTTATATATTGTGGTGTGCTGATAACAAAGTGGCTACGTCAAATAAATATTTGGAAATGACCAAATAAATTACAAATTATATCGCGCACAGACATAAACATTTCTTTAAAAATGTATAGTCTTTATGTAATTGGCGTTATCAGCTATCTTTATTACCGGTATAGAGGTATAATTGCTAGTTTTTTAGTGCTTAGAAATTGTTTAAGTTCAACATATTTATTGTGGTATATTCGTTTTGCCAGTGGCAAAGCAGGACGGGTGTTACTGTGCAATCCAGTGACCTAATAAAATACTGATAAAATTAAATTTATGATGCGATACAATTTGAACACCTGATATACTGTATTTGTATACATATATCTTTTGCGGAAAGAACGTAAAATTAGTGAATTTAACTGAAAATCAGCAGTACAAAAATCATTCAATAAATTTTCATTGAATAAACAAAACCAAAAATAAATGTTGTATTCTTATCGATAATCATTTTAAAATTTATAGAGATATTTAATTACCAAATACAGTTGAATCGCTATAGTTTTGTACACCGTATTTACAAAATAAAAAAAAAAAAAAAAATTTTTTGGGAAGTACACGAGAGCCAGCCGGCTATTAATAGGTATTTATTTATTTATAAATACGGAAATCGCGTAAAACAAAATTAATTTTGGATTTTAATTAAGTAAAAATTTCATTTCTTATTGATTCATGGATTTGGACTAATATTGACTTAAATAATAAATAACCGATACGATTCGACCGCACAGCAAATAGCAAATTAATTTTTATTGAATTGAGATAAACATTGGCCAGTAGAACTTAACAAATATCGTAAAGTAAATAAATACTAACGTGAAAAATTTTATTCGCGCACTATATACTTAATTAATTCGCCCTAATGTTGGCAAACAAAAGTTCCAATTTATTTAATCATTACTTTATGACAACTAATCACAATAGTACTAAACGGCCAGACCACACATCTTTTATCACTTAAAATTTGATCAGAACTAAATGAAAATTAAAAAAAAAAAAAATCTTTTCTTCTTAATTGATACGATTATTTTATTTTGAATGTGTTGTGTGGTAACTAAAAACTGTGTTTTCATGATTTGAGTGTAAACAAAAAAAAAAAAAAAAAAAAAAACAAAACAAAAGAATTGGAGATATCTAACACTAAGCAAGCACTAAGTAACTAACAGAATAAAATATATTTACTTCTATCTGTTAAAATAAGGCGATAATAAATATAAGCGATAGTATTAACCAAATATTGGAAGTCAATAAATATCGATGAGCAGTGCTGATCGTAATCATTAGTTAGAGAGGTAATCTATAATCCATCCCTGTCGCTTCCCAACTATTTTTCATACACACACACAGCGATAATCAATGTAAACTCATTAATAAAAATAAACTTCTCGAGATAACAGGCAAGTGATTTATTGCTAAAATAGTGACAGTTAAGTTGCTTAATAGCAAATAATTATAAAATAATTAGTGAATTATGGGCCTAATCTAAATGGTATCTACATAATATTGCTTTGCTCAAGTGTTTTTTATAAAAGAAGTGATTTTAATTTAAAAACACCGCCACTCTATTTACATTTGATAATCAAACTCTCAAATCATTAGACAGAAGTATGATGGAAAATTTTCTCAAGTGTTTCCTTACAAATTTTTAATATGTGTGTATTTACATTTGTAAAAGCATTGTCATGATTTTAAGATATAGTCAGCCGTTTATCGGTCATTGAAGTATTATGTCAAATAATTATGTGAAGGTAAATATACCATATACAATTTCATCCAACGGTCTGTGTATATTAATATATGTATTTGATAAAGTCCAAATCTTATCAAAAATAATTTTTAGACCTTCTTACCTTAACACAATGCCAATTCCGAGGACACAGATTACTGCAATTTTTAAATCAAACTTCAGAAATTTGTTTACCCAATAACCAATTGCACAACACATCCTGTTTTAACATCAAAATCATCACACAACACATGCTCTAATTTTGATTTTATTTTAATTGGTGCCTGTATTGCTTTTAGGTGATTTTATCCGTTATAATTTACCATAAAATTTATTATGCGGTTTACGGTTTATTTTCCGCCTTTATTCAAATAGTGCGTAAACATTTGACAATAAAGTCTCGGCCGACTAACGTTGAGTGGCATAACCGGAGTGAACAATTATTTATATCAAATAATTTAATTTACCCTAAATTACTCCAATTTATTTATCTTTTTGTTATCTTTATGAAACGTGATGCTAATTTGTTGATAAATATTTGAGTTTTTTTTTTTTCGTTTCATGACATTGCCTATATTTAGAATATAAACAATAATATTTACATATATAAAAAATTACCTGTTGGAATTTTTTTTTTTCTTTTTACAATTGCATAGATTTAATTAAGAATCCACATATTAATAAAAAAAATGCAATGGAAAGTTACCGGTACTAACCGGTACAAATTTATAAATTGAGACAAAAGGTAACTCTATTTAAAACTGTCAGTTAAAACTGTACGTGTGTGGGTATTTCAGTTCAGTTAAACTTAACTGTACAGTTTAAATGAGAACTTTAAAATTTTTATATTTTTAACTGAAACGATTAACTGAACTGAACGTGTGTGGGGGTTTAACTGCACAGTTCTCCGTTTTGTGTTGAAATTTTGAGATGAGAGGACGTTTCATATAATAATTAAAACATTGAATTATACAAAAAATAGTTCGAATATTTATATAGAAAATTTGAGACATTCATATGCCCGTCCTGTTGCTAGAAATCTCAAGGTAGCAGTTAATCTTTCATGTGGAGATATTGCTCTTCTTATGACTGTATGTTTCTTCTTAATCAAAGGGGATACTAATGAAAGCAGTTTTTCGTACATTGTTTCAGTCATACGCAAATAATTAAGAAAATCTAGTGGTTCTTCTTCAGTTAATTCTTTTAATAAATTTATATGGGAAGATAAATTTCGTTTTTGAAGCCACTTCTTGCACCACTTTTTCGAATTTTTTTTATTTAATTTTTTTAGTATGTATTAAAAAAACCACACCGAGAGCAGTCAAATCGTTCCGCTCATTCAAATCCATGATAATAACTGAAGGATTAGACTGAACGTGTGTGTGTGCACTCAGTTCACAGATAAAACTGCACAGTTAAAACTGTACGTGTGTGGCCTGCCGCCTTAGTAGCGCCCAATAATTACGTCAAATTAAACAAATTCAGGTGAATGCGCGAAGATGCATACAATGCAGCTCCAGAATTTTTGTTTATTTTGTTTATAAATTTTACAAACAAAATGATTTTATTTGATTTAAGGTAATCATCATAACACACAGACGGTTTAAAATTATGTGTGAATCGTGATCGCTGACGTCATTTTAGGAAATGTAAACATGATAATGTACTTCATAACTGTGTACACAATTCAAATCACAGCTCTTCAAAAATAATCAAATGTCATTCACAGACAGGTGTTAATATAAAGGAATGAATCGCAGCACTATACTATGACCGTATTTTGTTATTAACAAAAATGGTGTAGTACGTCACATCGTGTAAGGTACATTACAGTAATCCATTGACATACATAATACAAATTTATATAAAGAATAAGATAAAAACTTACCGTTTGTAAAACTTCTAAATAGTTTGTTATCGAAATGATTTGTTTAATTCGGCGATATTTATAACCACTTTGTAATTTGCTATTAATATAGCTTCTATTACTTAAACTATTTGCACATAAATTACAATTACTCTTATTGATTAATATATTTGAATTATTTTGTAATGTAAGCAACTTTTGCATAACTAAATTCCTTAAAGAATTTTTTTTTTTAGAAATTAAGAAATTTTAAAAAACGCACTTTAAACTATTTTGATGTAATAAATTTTCACGGTTAATTCTTTGGTATATGGTATATACTTATACACTGTGCTTTGAATTATTATTAAAAAACTATTTATTATTCATATATCAGTTGAATGATAAATAATAGAATGAACCAATCTTTAAAAAAATGCTTGTCTTTATATAGAAAAAAAAAAATTTCAAAGTGTGATGTCTGATAGGATTTTTCGTTAGCTTTTGCTGTTTGTTGTTGGCGCACATATATGTAGATAGCAGATAAACTGTGATTTTTTTTTTTAGAGTATGCAATCACTACTTTGTATATTGGTATATAGATATAATTTAAGATAATGATGGTTATTATAGCCAATAATAGCGTAATCAAATCAATATTTACGGTGTAAATCGTTAATTAAAAATTGTTATACCCGTAGACCTCAGAGAGATTTTGATTGATTTATTTGGGGCAGGTAAAGTTTCGGAGAAATTTTCTTTTTGATTGAACATTGTGATACCGTATATGCCTAATATGTACTTAAAATATTGTACAACTATTTCGGATCAAATAAATAGCATCCTTTTTAATGGCGGCTTTCAATGTGTTATGCCTTCATTCACTAATTTAATTCGCGCCGTAAAGGCAAACTGAATTTGCTCGAATAAAAAGATTGACCGGCTTGAAATTCCTAACTTCTTCTACATCTTTTAGTACAGTTTTTTTTTTTTTTCAAAAGGCCAACTCTCCAAATTAGAAAAAAATACTTGTAGTTCTAGATACATAGTTCGTAGTTTTGCTTTTCTATCGTTACCGATCTTCTTTTTATTGTCACTTCTCGCCAGATTATCTTCTACTGTGTGTATTTGTGTGATGTTTTCTTTCGTTATCAGAACTATGTATGTAAATCGTTGATTTTATTATATTAATATTTTATTGTTGTCAGTTGTGTGTCTACTGTAGATTATTTAAGTAATCGAAAAAATTTTCTTGGAATAAAATATTGTTTGTATTATGGGGCTCTTTCTGGGGCATTTTAGGTGAATACGTTTCGTTTTGAATTGGTATTTTTGAAGAAGAAACTAAAAATTCTTTCAAATAATGAAAATCGAAATTCTCATTTGTGCGATGATATCTGTTTTGTAGTTGTTATTTGATTGATTAAAGTGTACGATCAAGCATTAAGCAAATCTGCCGGAGGAAACTCGATCCACTGCACACCCAGGTTACATGTAAGGAAGGATAACAAAGGTTTGTTAGTAAAGCGCTAAACCCGGATTCCTCGACACCATTGGTTCCCGACCGAATACACCACCCAATACCATCCTCAACCATATACTCACGCAATCCTCCATACACATACCTTAACTTACTACAAACTCTGTTGTCTGCACTACACGGATTACTTTAATTATGTACCATATATACGAAATCTTTGTCATCTCCCTTGTCAATACAATCAATAGAATCTGAATTCGTATGACTCCGCCTTTCGTAATTCATCCCGATACGGTAAAAGAGATAGCCATCCCTTGTGAAGGCCTTTGTTAGTAGTTTTGGTCTTGCATTAATGATTCGTTCGTTAGCCGTATATTTTGATGCTGTTGATGACATATTTTTATCTGTTTGGTAATTCCCTTTATATTTTCGTATTGGGTTTGTTTATGTCCGCTAAATTTGACAAATTTTTTTAAGGAGAACAGTGCATAATTTTTCAAACTTCATAGGGTACTTTTTACTTCCTTATGAAATTCTACATTTGGTGAGTGATTGAAAATAATAAATTTTTCGGGCAAATATTATTGATGTCTTATTGTAAATATATAATATATTTGCCGTAAACATTTATTATTTATGGGAAATCCGCCTATACTATTTCCCTTAAATACTTACATACTCAAAAGTTTTTCGGACAAATGCTTCAAATATTTATTTAGGTTGCGGACCAATATTTTTTAACAGCGCACAGGGTAAAATATCAGCGCACAGGGTAAAATATCAGAAAAAGGGTAAACGACGTTGTTTTTAAATTTCCGGTAACAATAAAAAATGTCAACCCTCCAAATCATAATTTGTGCCCATTAAACTATTTTTACTTCTAGAGAATTGTTACGCCAATTGAGGTAAATTGAGCTGTACTAAAATTGAAATTTACTGTACTAAATGATTTACCCGACTACTGGTCTGCAGCCTTAGAAGTAAAAGCGGGAAATTTCTTCTACACTTGGCTGTTCGGCCTATTTCTTTTAGCTCTTGATGTTTGACCGAAGTGAAATTGTCAGAAGTGAAATTACGGTCGAAAATGTTCTTCGAATAGAGATAAAAATGGTTCGTGATGGTCTGTAATTAAATATTTTAGTAGCTTAATCGTGTTTGTATCAGTTTTTTAAGTATTAAGAATATAATAGATTTTCTTAAACTTAAATAGAAAATCCAATGCTTATTTTCTCTATAGGAACTAAATCACCAACCGAAAATGATTAAATTGCTCATCTCTGAAGCTGAATATTTTTATTTAGTGGCAAGCAACAAAGTTGTCTCTTAAATTCTGGTAGTTGAATGAGATTCCAAAATTAAATGATCTGATTCTTCCATATAAAATATTTAAAGTAAACAAATTTTCCATATATAGTATGAATTGCTTTAAAATTCTAATCATATTGTAATGAGCTACTCCTTCAATAATGTCGTCCATTACATCTACGCTTAAATTATCAAAAACATGAAAGTTTAACAGATTGTTAAATGCATTCCTCTCTGGTTCCTGTTAAAGTAGCGTTGTTAAGATTGGGTCCCGGCTACGGCGCCGTGTGCTACGGCGTGCGGTACAATACGGCATATATGAAAACGGCATATTTAAATATTGATCATTTCTTAACCAATTAAGATGAATTCTATTGTTTTTTACGTTTACTAAATTATTACGGCTCCAAATTTCTCTATTTAATAGGAGGTGGAAGCAAAATTTCCCCGGAAAATTCCCTCATTTTCCGGGAAAATTTTCACTTGTTTTATTTTTATTTATTTTTTTTTTTTTTTTTTTTCAAAATAAAGTAAATGTAAATTTTTTGATAATTTTTGACGTTAGAATTGTGTATTAATTAATAATTTTTGCTTCGTTAACCTTGCAGACACAAAGAGATTTTTCGCCATTATCGCTTCTTCTGATATTACCACAAATGTTAAAAAAGCACCTTTTGTAAATATACCAATTTTTTTAATGTACTTTTAATTCGTTGTGTACCTTAGAGGATGGGGCTACTGCCCCAAACCGCCGCTTTTCAAGAATTTCAAATTTTATTTATAATTTTAAACTAAGTAAAAAAAATATTAGAAAAATTGCAAAATTTTCCGGGAAAAATTACTTGCCCTGTCGAAAAACTGTTAGGATACAATCCTAATATCAAAATTTTTATAAAAATGGCACATTTTTACGTATTTTAGAATATGCCATATAGTGAACCATCACATGCCTACTGAAATATCTCGATTTGAATTATACCGTAACTTACCATATGGCATAGTGTACCATATTTGTCTTTATGAAATATTTATTTTATTTATTTATTTATTTATTAATTCTCTTAAACCATACAAAATTACGAAACTAAATATACAAATGATTAAATTTTATGGCAAGAAGATAGGTTTCCTTTGTCAAGGACAGTGTTGGAAACCTCTAAAATTAAAACTAAAACAATTGGTGGGGGTCAAATTAAAATAATAATAATAATAAAAATAGCAAAAATCAAAAAATAAAAACATAAGAAACAAATTAAACAAATAAATGATAATAAAGTAAAAAGAAAATACCAAACAAATTAAAAAAATAATAATTAATTAAAAGAGATACAACAAAAGTTTAAAATTTAAAAATAAAAAATAAAAATTATTTTATTTATTTTACAACCTCAAAAAGAAATTTTAAATTCTTTCTTTCAAATAACCAACCTTTCACCAGCTTCAAAAATGAATTAGTGGGGATCAGTGATCGGATATGTAATGGCAGGTAATTAAAGAAGTACGGACCAATGACTAGAAAATATCGCCTAAAAGTTTCGGTAGTAAAAGTTGGTATTTTAAAAAACAATTTGTTGTTATTACGAAAATTATACGCAGAAACAAACCTCACTACCCTTTGACCACTACGATAATAAAACAAACGAAGAACTCTAAAAACATAAAGATTTTGCAGCGGAAAAATTGTATTTGCAACATAAACTGGCCAACAGGAATCAGTACGGCTCATAAAAAACATGGAACGTATAATATGGTTTTGTAACGTGATTAAAGGAATTAACGCACAATTAAAAGCACCACCCCAACAGGGAATTCCATAACTCAAACGAGAGCCGACACAAGCATGATAAAAACTTAATAAAACAGATTGCGAACAATAAGAGCGCAACATATAGGTAGATTGCACGCAAAACAGAACCCAATTGACTTTTGTATTGTTGAATATGCAACTTCCAATTGAGGCCAACATCCAGATGTAGACCGAGGTATCTGAAGGACTTAACAATTTCAATTCTAAAACAATCATTATTACAATTCAGGAAATTACAATTAGAATGGTGATAGATAAATTCAGGCATATAATTCAACAAAGGGTCCCCAGATAACTTGAAAAACATAATTTTAGTCTTCTCACTTAGAATCATACCATGTCGGTCATAACCAAACACGTAGCAATTTTAAATCATAATTGATATCGGTAGAGATATTGTCCAAACATGACCCCGAATAACTTAAAGCCATATCATCCGCAAAGGCTATTATTTTTCCACGTAGACCCAGACTAAAAATATCATTTATATAAATTAAAAAAAGTAATGGACCCAAGACAGAACCCTGAGGAACACCACAATTTAATGTAAAAGGAACACTAAACGAACTTTGAATTTTAACCTTGTAATACCTATTACTCAGATAAGAAGCAAACCATTTTTGTGAAATACCTCTAAAACCGATAGAATATAGCTTATTGAGAAGCAAGTTATGATCAACCATATCAAACGCTCGTTTAATGTCAATGAAAACAGCTCCAGCCTCAAGCTTATCATTCAAATGAAGATGAACCCCATTAAGAAACTCAACCAAGGCAGACTCAGTACTTCTACCAGATCTAAAGCCGTACTGATTATCACTTAAAAAATTATGTTTAGCAAGGTATTTATCTATTCGTGGTTTCATGGCTTTTTCAATTATTTTTAAGATAATAGGTTGAAGAGCAATAGGACGAAAGTTCTCTTTGAGCAAGCGATTACCTTTTTTGTGCAATGGAATAACAATTGAAGTTTTCAAAATATCCGGGACAAAACCAACAGATAAACTGTCATTTATAAGAACAGAAAGGACCGGAGAAACAAATTCGTCAACCGACTTCAACATATCGGAACTAAAACCCAATAAATCAGTACTTTTTCGAGATTTTAGACTGTTTATAATGGTTAAAATTTCATCACTGTCAACTGGCGCAATAAAAAATGAATCACCAAAATCACAATTACCACTCAAATTACAAGCATATGGTAATGAAAAATTCAACTTCAACTCATTAACAATTCTTGAAAAATAATTAGAAAATTCATTGGCAATTAAAACAGAATCAGAAACAATAATACCATTTTAAGATTCTATCAATAGAAACTTGTCGATTATTCGATAAAATATCATTAACCACTGACCAAACACGCTTACTATCCCCAGAACAATCATCAATCATGCGGTTATAGTAACTAAGTTTCTCAGCTTTAACGCAAGAACTAACCTTATTCGACAACTTCAAAAAATATTCTTTGAGTCTAAAGTTATTAGGATGTTTGCTACATTTTACACTAATTCTCCTCTTTTTTTTCATTAAATTAAGTAAGTAGCAAGATATCCAAGGTTTAAGCTTGGTATTTGATTTTCGAAAGACAGAAAGTAACAAGACGATGCAATATTGTTAAAGCAACTTACGAAATTGTTAAGGCTAGCGGACGGATCACTATTAAGAGAGTTTAAAAAATTATACGATGAAACTAACGAATAAAATTTAGTAATATCAAAAGATATGTATGGGCCGTTATTAAGAGAAGAAAGTCTAATACTGGATGACAGAACTATTTCTAATACAATTAAACAATGATCAGTAATCGACAATGGCAGAACGGAAGCTTTTAACAACTTCATATCGTTATTACGAATACGAGCAAAACAGTGATCAATACAAGAAACACTAGAGTTAAAAACACGTGTAGGAGAATCAACCAGAGACTGCAAACCAAACGAGGACATCATAAATAAATAATCGTCACTGCTATTAGGCAAATTTAAAATGTTAATGTTAAAATCACCTAAAACAAATAAATTTTTACTTTTAATTACACTTAAGAATGACGAAAACTCCGAAATGAAATTGGCTACAGAAATATAAACACCAACAATAATGAAAGTATCATTATTAATTTGTACAGTTAACTTAAGGATATCAGCAGACTCTAAATTGATTGACTCAAAGGAACAGTTAAGATTACAATTATAAAAAATACCAACCCCACCCGACCGATAATTATTATTGCAACACGTAACAAAATTATAATTAGGAATGTGGAAAAAATCCATTTCATAGTCATAAATCCATATTTCCGATAAAATAATTACAACCGGTAAAGTACCAAAAGAATTTAAATGCGACACAAATTTGTCAAAATTTTCGCGTAAACTTCGGATGTTCTGGTGAAAAATTAAAAACTTTGAGCAGCTAACTGCTGCAGTATTAACATGGTCAGAAGAACTAAAACTATAAAAACTATTATCTAGATAATCATGACTACTAAAAGCAACACTGCGACCCTGAGTAGGTATATTTAGATTAGAAATTACAATAAAGAAATATTTAAATTACCGAAAAACTTCAAGGTCGCATAAAGCATATGCCATGTTGAATGGATCTTGTTAAGATTTACGCCTTGAACATAGTTATTTTTATTTCTTAATCTGTTTGAATTATGTGAACATAATTGTAGGAGTTGTTATTTTAGAGATTTTACAAACTCTACAAAATGAATGAGCATTGAAACTTTCAGTAAACCCCAAATTTTGATTTACATAAACCTAAATTACCATAACTCCAAGGATAAGTGAAGGGACTAATGTTTCTTTATAATACTTTGGATATGGTTAACTTCTATGCCTACATTTTGTAAATAATTTAACCGTTTTATTAAAAAAGTAAACATACGTCTATTTAGGTTCGACTCAAAATTTTTATGATCCGAAGTGTACATAAACATTGCCAAGTAATTTGATTTAACTTTGCTTGTAAATAAGCAGACATATATGGAACCATTAGGTAAACTACGGCAATTTTTTGCTTACTACTACTAGACCCCAAAGGATTATTTGGCTCAAAATCTCCCTCAAATTTTTCTTCAATTTACTTAATTTATTTGTCCAGCTTAGACTTTGAATATATGTAGTTATAAACGTTTGAGCTTTGGAAACTTTTGAGGATACCAAAATTAATTAGTTAAATAGTTATATTTTTTGTTTGTGCCTCCATTTGTGGCTAACAAACGAATATTAGTTTTAATTTAATGAGTTTCAGGGTACGTTAAATATTGAGAACTGGCTAGTTCCTTATGTAGGCCTTATTCAGGAAAAGTATCACCATTCCCCTCGGAGATAGCGATTCGACTTGTTTTTACATCATAACAGGTATAATTACCTCTGTTAACATTGTAAAGTTATGCCGCCAGATGAGGGTTAGATAAAATATACTCAGACGGAAAATTACAACTATCCGATAACATAAAATTTCATTTCTGTTACTAACAATCTTCGTGAATTATTTTATCAATATAAAACTTAAAACTTTTTTCTAGAAACAGAGTTTTCATTGTAAATATTAACAATTAATTTTTGTAAGTCTTTTTTTATATTATAGCTGCCAGTCTGTATATTTTCAAAAACTGGTCTGCCAATATTTAGATTTTATTGAAAATAATTTTAATTTAAAATGCATTACTAGAAGGGTTTTTTAAATAATGGGTAAGTAGAAAAGCTCCCAAATACCCGATATATGGATATTTAAAGTAAATTAAATGAAATGACTGAACTAAAATCTATCATACAAACTAACATGATCATTTTATTCTACAGATCTAACATTTAAGAGAAATACTGGCATTTCTGTAAATACCTAAATATTATTTGCTTCTATCGAATAACTAATAATTGGTCCGCAAAATATATTTTTAACGCGGTAACAGCTGCCGTTGGATTGCTTATATCTCCAATTATTAAAATTCACGGTTGACTAAATTTTAGTTTAGATTTTTCAACATTAGCTTCAGACTGGAAAAACAACACTTTCCATTTCCAAAGCAAACAGTTCTGATTGGTTACCACTAAGTGTTAAATAAAAGCCCCGTAATGAAGTTGGTTTGATAGTTAGGTGTTGGTTCAATAGCAAACAATTGGAGTCCCCGTGGCTCGAAAATACTCAGAAATTTGCAAAGATTTTCGTGAGTACTTTTCTTTGTATCCAATATAGTTTTGCGATGAAAATGTATTTTTCGCCACTGCATGGTATGACGGTTTTAGACAAATAATCTATGGCCTGATCTAATGTATAGTTTTCTTCTATATTTTCAATACTATATGAGATGGACCAACTTACTGCTGAAGTAATTAACGCCTGATTTCGCCAAAATATTTTTTTTTTATTAAAATACGCGTTGAATAATTTACCCTTCGCGGTTTTTCCAAATTCAGCCGGACCGTAATACACGTTTTTATTACATTCCGAATTTTTGTTGAATATGGCCAAAACAATGTCATTTTGTTATAATTAAAAATCGAAATATTTTGGAATGCAAATGTTATTCGATTTTAAGAGTTACTGTGAAAATATGTAAACCAAAATAAAATTGTACTAATTACCCAAATATAAGTAAAATATAAAAAACTAAAACTAAAAATGGTATAAGAAAAAATTCTAATTGTTTGAAATAAACCCTGAAACTGGATAATTATTAAATTGCGTTCTGGCGCTTCGTCAAAATCGAATGGATGATTATTTTCGAAATTTTCACTCTGTCGATATTTTTTAAAGAACTGGGATTTTTTTCAAAATATCTTTTGCTGATTTATTGAGCAGCAATTTTATCACACATGAAGTGGTTCTAAAAATTTTGGTTGGTGGACCATCGTCGATAAGATTTAAATCAAAGATAATGGTATCGCTTTCATTATTATTAGACCAAGAATTTAAATTCGAGTTGGTCTGAAATATGGCTCCGTTCAGGTTGCTCTTTTGCAAATTTACTGTTGCTAAAAATAGGCTGATTTTCCATCTACCAGTAATACATTTCTCTCATACTGTTTAACATAACGTATAAAAAAATTATTTTTTAATTTCGGCTCAGCTAGGCTCATGAGTAAATTTGAATTGTTTTGTTATTTTAAAGTGAGATGCGACTAAAGAAATAAATTAAAAAATGTTTATCTAAAAAGTTCACTCTTGCATTCTGTATCTCGTCCACAATCATGCCCAGGAATTTGAAAACTTCAATACCCTCCCTCTCTTCAGCTCCGGTAATAAGCCATTTACCATTAGGTTTCAGAAAAGAAGGAACAAGACTCTCCCTGTGGAGTCCCCTAATCACTCGCCTCTTAATGGTTGAATCGCCCAGCACCTAGCTAACAACTGTGTGTCCATAGATCTACTGTTATTGTACGCATGCTGAGACGGTGCCCACTTAATCGGTCTTAGTTTTGCTCTAATGTATACATCCAACAGCCTTTCTAAAGTTTTCAAAAAAAAAGATGACAGCGTTATTGGTCTTAGGTCCTTGGGATAGACATATGAGTTTTTCGCTTTCGGTATAAGTACCACATTAACCTCCGTCCGGTACCTAGGGATATAAACCAGTATAATAACTGAGTCTGGAAGAGCCGAATCTTTTCCATTCCCAGGACCTCCTATGCGCCTTCATTAATCCTCTCTTATAAATTCGTGGTTCCTCTTTATAGGAGTCTCAATCCTGAGCCTCCCTTGCACTTTTGACTCTATTAAAGGCTGTCATACAAGCCTTACGATCGGCGCCCAGTTCCCTGGAGCACTGTACTGATTTTTACTATTTTTACTTACCTCTAGGCTTAGCCAATAGGCAAGCAGCGCTTAAGGATTGGTTGCATGCGCTTGTGATGATATCCACCATCTCATCCAGTTTCCTTATTGTCGCTGGGGCCTCCGAGGCCCTCTCCAATCTCTCCAATATTTCCCCAAATTTACACCAGTTAGTCCTCCTAGGGTTCTTGAATGCTTTCCGGATAGCAGGCTGAACATTGAGGCTACAGGTTATAATTATATCGATGGTTAGAAAGAGAGTGTTCCTTAACCAACCTCCATTTTTTAGTCATATGAAAAATATTGATGGTTAGTACTCAAAAAGTTAGTAAATAGTGACTCACCTCTTTCGGTGAAATGTGTGCTTCCCTAAATAATGATTCCCGCGCATCAATTCCCAGTACGACATCGACCTTTTTTTCTTTCGCCCGAGGATCAACTCCACCATGTGTATTGATAAAGTAGGAAAAGATTTAAATAATTATGGCCAAGAATACAAGATCTGATCTTCCCCAACTCGAGAGAGTAAATAATTATACTCTTTGGTTCTGAGGACACAGACCCTATTTTTGTTAATCCGAGGTTCTTGGATTAATAATATGTCCTCACCCGAACTTGTCAGTCTGAGGAGGAGAGCTACGGAATCAGTCTTACAATGGTAAAGATTAATTTAATTTATTTTAAGCATAACTCTTTTACCTCTACTTAGCTCCATATAAAGGGTGGTCCATCTAACGTTTGCAATTTAATTTGGCTCTAAATTCAAAGACGAATGAATATTTTTCAAAGCAGTTTGTTTTATTAGAAAGAGTCTACATTTCCATTAAGTACGGAACACAATTTCATTCAAATGACTTCCACGGCTGAGTTTACAGTACCCTATTCTCTCAACCCAATTTTTCAGAACATTTTCTATTGTATGGGCACCTATCTCATCAATGGCAACTTCATGAGATAGGTTTAACAATCCTGTTTCATGACTGATTGACCCGAAACCAAGGTCAATCATTCCCTTCGTTTTTTTTTCAGAAGGACTAGGGACTCCAAAATAATTATTCTAACCGATAAATTTGAGCCCCCTTTCGCTTCCTCCTTCTTAATGATCTTTCTGGCCACACCTCTCCAACCTCGGCTGCCATGAACATGCAGCCAACTTAACATGCCTTTGGAACCATCCCCCGTCTCTGCAGGATGGGGAGGTTTCGAATCTAGAATCTTCAGAAAGACTGGGTTTAGTGCGCTGAAGACCAACCTCCATCTTTCTGACGTGAGCTCCTATCAAATAGGCCTCCAGCCTGGTAGATTATCAGCACGAGTCACTTTACACCTTAAACCAGACCATTAGCCATGATTTATCGTGACCTACATTATACATAAGTCACTTTTTTCAGCCGCTCAATAAGCTTGAACCCGGAGGCGTCGGCAGTTGTAAGACTCCTGTGCAGTTTCACTTACAAATAAATGTTAACCCACATTTGGCTCATAAAGTCCTAGTGCCTCTTGTGACACTTTGAGGACCTACCTCGTCAAAGCTGTTGATAATAATGATGCTATTGGGGTAACGTAAATGTGCCGATTAGTTATTCAGCCCAACAATAAATTCGGTTTTTACTACTTAATGATATAATATAGTTATACATATTGTGTAGCTGCTAACAAACTTCAGAACTTCGGTTCATATACATACATAGGGGTATAAACATAAGTACATATGTATAAGCAATTGGCTAATTATACATAAGTATCTACATTTTACACCATTTGGTGAAGGAAACAATTTTGAAAATTTTCCAATGTAGGATTGTTTATCAACAGTTTTTAGGGGGTGGAAGCTAAATTTTCCGTTAGATGTAAATTTTTTGATAATTTTTGACGTTAGGGTGTATTAATTAATAATATTGCTCTTATCTCTTCAAGTTTTGTAAATACTACCTAACAATTTTTTAATGTAATTTTAATTCGTTGTATACCTTAGAGGATGGGGGCTGCTACCGCAAACCCCCGCGTTTCCAGAATTTATACAATTCTTCCTGTTTCAAATTTTATTTATAATTTTAAACTAAGTAAAAAAAAATTGGAAAAATTGGAAAAATGACCATAGAAGCATGTATAAATGTATGTATGTAAAAATAGCCAATTGCATATACATAGCCATATTCAATAATTTTGAGTGACATACGTAACTTCAAGTGTAAAGGCCTTAGTCTAATTATTTTAAAATACCTATTTTGAGAAAATGTGATAAATAGTGAAGATAATTATTTTTTATTGTACGAAATTGGCAATTGGTTTTACCTTGCCATAACTTGTTAACACGTCCGGTTTAATTTCTGCCTAATCTCACTCACATGAGTACTTTTAAAATTGTAAATATTGACATAAAAACTTGAGAGGCGCCCCAAAATGTCTGTGTTTTGGCATATTTCAATGCCACTAAAAGCGTGAATATTTTTTTTTTATTTTCAATTCAAACTCGATATATATGTAGGTTATCTTTTAGATCGCGAAAATATTACAAAATTTTATAAAAGGTTGCCTTGAATATTACGCTTAACCTTAACCGTATAAATTTTTATTTTTCGATATCTACAAAAATCGGTTGCGTGTGTTGTGAAAAAAAAATTGAAAACCACGATTTAATGATGAATGACAACTAACTGGATTTCAACTATCACATAAAATATCTATTTCCCGAATATAGACTAGAATCAGTGTTTGTTTTTAGCTGAAACTGGAAAACAATACGCTAACACACCCGTGTCAATATTTGATAACAAATATACTTATGTATGTCCAGTAGAAAATGAATCAAATTCTCCGTATTTTCTATTTGATTGAGTTTTAATCGATGTTATATATTTCGAGCACCTGTATGTTATCTTACCAATTGAAGAGTTTTTTTTGTTTTTTATTTTTAATACTGTCGTAAAGTGAATACTAATACTAGGTTAAAGCGATTTAAAATACACATTGTACATTGAGTGGTGGTGTAGAAGCGTAATTCAATTAAATCAAAACACAATCATTAGTCGCAACGCTTGAATTTTAGCGTGTTTGTTTGTTTGCCTATTAAGTATGATGTCAATAAATATTTTGAAGTCAATAACATTTTGTAAACACATGACTTAAGATAATTTTAATGGGAAATTTTCGCCTGTATCTATGTACGTTAAAGATACACATCATGTCTGTTTGATAAGAGTTATACCTACACCAAGCATCAAATCATTCATAAAATAATTTGTTGATGTATTTCATCTTACACGATTATAATCAGTTTCAAGTGTTTGAACGGTCTAGACTTAGGGGTGATATTTAATTTTAAACTTTTTTATACGTATTAGCAGGTTACCTTCAGTGAAATTTCGGCCTTGCTTACATATAAACAATATTTTAGATTAGAACTTGAACTTGACAATTATTATGACAACGGTCGATTTGACATTGATAATTTCGTGGAACTTAAGATTTAATCACAATCACTGCAATTCCTAAACACTTCATTAAATTGTTCGTGAGCTAAATATGTCAATCAAAAAGAAAAAAATTGTTCTTTATCATATCGTCGTACTAACTGTAAACAAAATCTCTGTCCGCATGCAATGTATTATTGTACGTAGGTTTTATTTTGCGTAATATTTAAGGGGCGCATAGATAATGTTTTTCTTTTTATTTCTTAGGAAAATTTTTAAAATAATCACGTGACTCGTTCAAATTATGAACGTACTGTTCTAGAAAATTGTCTTAAACCATATAAAAGTATCTCACGGGTCTGAGGTACATCAACAAATCAATAATACTCACAATACAAAAAAAGTTATTTATTGTGGATAGTTAGCGCTGAATTTTGGTGCTCAGTCTGCTGTGTATGCAGGGGCATAAATATAACACTCGCTTCATGTCCCGCAACTGCATAATTATTATTATTATTATTACTGTAGGGCCATGTGGGTACTCAAGCCATTCCATACACGGCGACCTAAAAGATCTTCTGTGCTTGGATCCTGCTTAATTAAACGTCCGGTCGATATTCAGGCTCTTAGTGAACCTGATAATACTACTGGCCGATACGTGAAACATTCTAGCTTCAAGAATCTCTATTGAAGTCCCTCCAGGAATTTAGCACCTTGGCGTTTACAGACTGTTGCATTGAACCACTGGTTCTCAAATTTTCTATATATTCATGCATAATCGACCAATTAACAAATTTTTTCAAGCATCTCTGGAATTTCAAATATTAGATAGTTTGGATTCGGTAAAGGAGATAACGATTATTAGTAGTCATTTTTAAATATCATCTTAATTTTTAATTTATCCTGAAATAATTCATTTAGACCCCAGGCCGATTAATGGACACAAGTCGAATATAAAGGATATCATTTTTTGTTATTATTTATGATATTTAAGACTATCTGGGAAAGTCTAGATATAGCCTTATATGGCTTTTGGTTAAAAACCCAGATTGATTTTCTAGGATATGGCCAATTAGAAAGTAACTTGGCTATTTCTAGACCACCTATGATGAAATCCGACATTTACGATGGAAATGGTAGTCTAAAATGATTTTTGGAAGAAGTTCTGGAATATAGCCAATTCGGAAAGAACTTCGTAATTTTTCAGCCGCTAAGGATACATGCTTACCTTACGGTTACCGTTTAACCAAGACGCCTGTGCATTATATTTAATACATAATCTCATTTAATATATGTATAACATATATAATGTAGAGGCGCCTCGGTTAAACGGTATATGTGCATCACTTATGTTATGCAGAACTGGCAAAGAGTTATAACCGGTTATGATGAAATTCAGCATGTACGATAGAAAAGAGATTCTAAAATATTTTTTAGAAGACGTTCTGGAATATGGCTTATGCAAAAGGAAGTCGGTTATTTCTTAGCTGATTATGATGTACAAACCCAATTAGAAATTCAGCATATAAGATTATAAAATAATTTTTTGATGTCCTTCGAATTTTATCATACTTGGTTAAGAAATAACCGAGTTCCTTCCTAATTAACCATATTCTAGAACTTCATCTAAAAGCAACTTAACAATCCCATTTCTATCATACATGATGAATTCACAATCGGTTCAGAAATAATCAAATTCCTTTCTAATTATCCGTGTTCAAAATCTTAATTAAAAATTATTTGAGATTCCCATTTTCATCGTACATGTCGAAGTTCACCGTAATCGGTTAAGACCTAACCGAGTTCCTTCCTAATTGGCCATATTCCAGAACTTCTCCTAAATATCATTTTAGACTCCCATTTCTACCGCACAAGTGGAATTTCATCATTTTTGGTTAAGAAATAACCGAGTTCCTTCCTAATTGGCCATAATCCATAATCGTTTGAGAACTAACCGAGTTCCTTTCCTGTCCAGAACTTCTTCTGAATATCATTTTAGAATCCCATTTCTATCGCACGTATCGAATTTCATCAAAATCTGTTAAGAAATAGACAAGTTCCATCCTACTTGGTCATAATCCATAACTCATAAAACAATGTCGAATTTCAACATAATAGCTTAAGAAATAACCAAGTTTTACCCTACTTGGCCATATTTCTGAACTCACCTAAAAATAATTTCAGAATCCCACTTCCATCGTACATGTCGAATTCCATTATAATCAGTTAAAAAATAACCAAGTTCTATCCTACTTGGCCATTTTCCAAAAATCAGTTTAGAACAAATAATCCATAACGCAATGAAAACCCATTGTTAAATTACCCATTATAAATTTGCTTTATTTTTTACAATTGACCTATCCAGCCGGATAAACATATATGCCCTTTACTCGGCGGTGTTCGAACGAACGTTTACTAATTACATTAACAAATGAAAATTTTTCTGAATAAAAATTTTTTACCTCGCTATTGCGTAGGGTCTCGCTCACTGTATTGTTCGAAACATAATTTCTACACCCAATCAACTAGCTAATTTGAATTTTTGTTTATTCGACATGAGACGTCTTTATGAAATTTATTATAGTTTTTGGTTAAACACTGTTCGTAAAGCGTTATTCTTGATTTGAGAATAATTGATATAAGTACATACTAATATAATTATTGGAAAATGTTGCCTGCCAATCGTTCTCGAAAATGTATTATTCCTGCCAAAAAATTCTAAATCCTATTTTAATTAAGCATATTTCACTCAAAATTCTTATTGGAATTATATTAACAGTGTACTGTCTAATTCATACTTACATTTTGTTATTTGTTTGGAACCTCACACACATGGCCAAAAGGCATTGGGATTAAAATACAAAGACAGATCAAAATGAGAATGCTTCAGTTGTGTTGCTCTATTTTGCAAATTTTGGATTGGATCCCTTGATCGGGTACTGTGGTTAAAGCTAGAGATAACAAAACCTTGTTTCTATGCCTATTTTGAACTATTTATTTGTATTATGATTACAACCAAGGCTGGGCAAATTACATTACACTGAGTAATTAAAATACTTTTCCGAGTTACAGCAAGCTCAGTAATTAAAATACAAATTACAATTACTTTCGAGTGGAGTAATTAAAAAAACAAGTTACAATTACTTTGAATTGTCATTTGTAATTAAAATACAAATTACAATTACTTTACATTTGTAAATTGATAAATTTGATTTGACAAAATTCATTTAGTGAAAAAACGTATCATTAGAAAAAGATTATTATGATAAGTTTTATGCTGATGACTCTGGAACCAAATTTTAATAACCCTTGTAAAAATTTAAATAAGAAATTTCAAAAACTGGGGAATTTAAGTAATTAAAATACAAGATACTGTTACTTGGAGAATGAGTAATTAAAATACAAATTACAAATTGTAATTTTTATTTTAATTACGTAATTCAAATACATGTAATTCGTTACTGCCCAGCCTTGCCTAATTAAAAAATCCTAATCCATACGAATCGTTCGTTTAGTAAAAGTTCTACAAAATTATATTTATGAAATCGCACTCAACTCTTAAGGGCCAATATCGGCCATTGCCACAAAGATGATGAAGGTTTGGCTAGCACATGGAACGGGCCCTTCAATTACCCAGTCAAAAACCCTAATCCATACGAATCGTTCGTTTAGTAAAAGTTCTACAAAATTATATTTTTGAAATCGCACTCAACCCTTAAGGGCCAATATCGGCCATTGCCAACAATGATGATAAAGGTTTGGCTAGCACTTGGAATAGGACCCTTAATTACCTAATTAAAAAACCCTAATTTATAAGAATCGTTCATTTAGTAAAAGTTCTACAAAATTATATTTTTAAAATCGCACTCAATTCTCAAGGGCTAATACCGGCCATTGCCAACAATGATGACAAAGGTTTGGCACTTGGAATAGGCCCTTTAATTACCTAGTCAAAACCCCTAATCCATATGAATCGTTCGTTTAGTAAAAGTTCTACAAAATTATCTTTTTGAAATCGCAGTCAACCCTTAAGGGCCAATATCGGCCATTGCCAACAATGATGACCAAGGTTTGGCTAGCACTTGGAATAGGACCCTTAATTACCTAATTAAAAAACCCTAATTTCTACGAATCGTTCGTTTAGTAATAGTTCTACAAAATTATATTTTTGAAATCGCACTCAATCCTCAAGGGCTAATACCGGCCATTGCCAGCAATGATGACAAAGGTTTGGCTAGCACTTGGAATAGGCCCTTTAATTACCGCAAGTCTAAGCACTTGGAATACGCCCTTTAATTACCTAGACAAAAACCCTAATCCATACGAATCGTTCGTTTAGTAAAAGTTCTACAAAATTATATTTTTGAAATCGCACTCAACCCTTAAGGGCCTGTATCGGCCTTTGCCAACAATGATGACAAAGGTTTGGCTAGCACTTGGAATAGGACCTTTAATTACCTACTTAAGAAACCCTTATTTATACGAATCGTTCGTTTAGTAAAAGTTCTACAAAATTATCTTTTTGAAATCGCACTCAACACTTAAGGGCCAATATCGGCAATTGCCAAAAATGATGACCAAGGTTTGGCTAGCACTTGGAATAGGACCCTTAATTACCTAATTAAAAAACCCTAATTTCTACGAATCGTTCGTTTAGTAAAAGTTCTACAAAATTATATTTTTGAAATCGCACTCAATTCTCAAGGGCTAATACCGGCCATTGCCAGCAATGATGACAAAGGTTTGGCTAGCACTTGGAATAGGCCCTTTAATTACCGCAAGTCAAAGCACTTGGAATACGCTCTTTAATTACCTAGTCAAAAACCCTAATCCATACGAATCGTTCGTTTAGTAAAAGTTCTACAAAATTATATTTTTGAAATCGCACTCAACTGTTAAGGTCCAATATCGCCCATTGCCAACAATGATGGCAATTACCTAATTACAATGCTGGGCAAATTACATTACACTGAGTAATTAAAATACTTTTCCTAGTTACAGCAAACTCAGTAATTAAAATACAAATTACAAATACTTTACATTTGTAAATTGATAAATTTGATTTGACAAAATTCATTTAGTGAAAAAACGTATCATTAGAAAAAGATTGTTAAGATTAGGTTTTATGTTGATGACTCTGGAACCAAATTTTAATAAGCCTTGAAAAATGTAAATAAGAAATTTCAAAAACTGGGGTAATTAAAATACAAATTACAATTACTTAGAATTTATGTAATTAAAATACAAGATACTGTTACTTGGAGAATGAGTAATTAAAATACAAATTACAAATTGTAATTTGTATTTTAATTACGTAATTCAAATACATGTAATTCGTTACTGCCCAACCTTGATTACAACGCTTACTATTATTTATTACAACAACTTTTTTGATCACTGCTTAACACCCTCATCCGACAGGGATATGGCACATAGCCACATGGCTTCCGTTACCTTAGGACCTATCTAATTGTGGAAGCTTAAACAAAGGGTGTTTTCTTTTATTTATTCGGAATATTCCGGATCTATTCTTTGTGTATACATCGAAAGGTGGAATAAAGAGATCGTTTGACGTTTTGTAATTATGTGCGATGTTTACAATTTAAATGATTATAAATTGAATTAAATCGTACATATTATGGAAAATTAAAATTATTAATTATGATATAATTAATTGTTTAAGATGTAAAATAATAAAAATCGACGATAATAGTTTTAAATAGAGCTTGGCGGATACAAAAATTCCCAGGTTATATTTTTTATGATGTATCAATTAAAATTAATATTGCATGGTGTGTTTTCACGTACAAATTATTTGCAACTTCAATTAATTATAATGAAATTATTTACAATATTTAATAAATTTAATTTGTTTCCTAATTTTAAAAATAAAAAAAATCATGCTATATGGAAAATGTATTCCATTTGTTCCAATCCGTTCTTTTATTACATTACGAACGGAATATTCCGAAGTCACGTGATATATATTCTATTCCTTCTGTTCTTTCTGTGGAATGAATAGAAGAAAATACCCAGAAATATTATATTAGTAGGATAGGACCTAGAAGATGGTAATAACAATAGTATACTAGATGAACGAAATTTTAAATATTTTGATTGGTCATTTATTTGTATTGGTGCATAATAATTCGTTCCTCACGTAAAATTTTTGTTGAAAATTGCAACAAAAAATATTTTCGCTCCAACATATAATAAAGAAACATGTTAAACCCAAAAGTGATTGATTGAGTTATGAGTGAAAGCGGTCTCACTGAAACTTTGGGTTGGTGGTTAATGAGACTTTTTTATTTGATCTGAATTGACAGTTTAAATGTCAAATTATTTAAAATAAGTATCACTTCGTAAATATATATACACATATGTACTGACTCAACCAACCAAATTTAAGTTGACCGAACTCAGACTACTTTCAGATAACATTCAGCCAAGTTGCCGTTTACATGTTGAATTTAACTTGGATATTTTCAGTCAGATCACTTTCGGTTTAACATGTATCTTTAGTAATAGTTTGTAGGCAAAGAGGTAAGAAACGATGAAATGATGTGTTACAGTGTTGACTCGCATGAGCAAAGTGAGGACATGTGAAATAATTTATTGAAAATTGGTACTCGAGACAACTCAAAGAAAAGGTGTACGAAAAACTTAGCGTGTGCCCATTTCTTACATGTCAACTTTCAAAGTCTAAATCGTTTGCTTTTCATTTAATTTCCGACTAATTACGGAAGTAAATTGTAAATCTTCATTTTATTTTTTTTCTTATATTTCACCCTGTAAGTATTTTGTTTATTTGGTTAGGAATTACATTATACATTGTTATTGTTATATAGATATAACAATATTACATTTGTTTAGCCTACTTTTTATCAATATTAATTAATTGATCTTACATTATCTGAAGAGTATTTTGTTATTTGATAATTTCCATATAAATTTGTGGCATTTTCTGATTGATCTGACTCAAATTCTAAATCAATGTTATCGGCGAATGGAAAGTTTTTATTAATTTTGAATAAATTTCTGTGTTATGTACTTCGAGTTTATAATGTATTTAATTATCTTCCAAGCCAAAAAATCCTAAAATCAATATTATCATTTGCACGAGGTACACTAACCCAGTATCAAAAATATAAAACAATGATAAGCCTGAACAAAATATATAAAAAAAATGTAAGTATACAGATGTAACTCAGATGTGAAATGTCTATTATTATTATTTTACTCAATTATTAAGAAATGAATTAGCCTAACGATTTATTTTCATAAGTGGTACGATTAGTCGGCAGCAAAAAATTTAAGAAGTGTTTAACGCATAAGCTTAAATTATTGTTGGGTGTGAGATTTGTTTGCGAACGAAAACTTATTGAATTTTGGTATTGTTTAATTATGATGACGAGCGCTCAGTGTAAAAATGACTGAGAGTAAAAGTGGACCACCGTTCACAAAATTCGTTTCTAATCATTCTAAAGTTTTTCCCCCACCGTTTCAGTTAATTCTTAGGGATAATTTTTTATTTTTACAAATAATTAGTATGCTTAGCAATTTAACAATTATGAATGTAAAATAAAAAATTACCCGGCTAACAAGGATCTTGGATTGTAGGGGGTATTTATTGAGATAATTCAAGTAGTAACTAAAAATTCGTCGAATTTGAAATTATATTCATTTCGATTAGTGTAATCAGTTAATCATCCTTGGATTGTTTGTCCATCATCAGCGAGTAATCTACGCTGTCCGTGATCGTTAGTGCTTCGACTCGAGAGAGGGTGTCCGCCACCACATTATCCTTACCGGAGATATGTTGTATGTCGGCTGTGTATTGAGCTATCTGGTCTAGATGCCTGCGTTGACGTGGTGATACTTTTTCCAGGTTTTGATGTAGTGCGTACGTAAGGGGTTTGTGATCGATATAAAGTGTAAACTCGCGACTATCGATGAAGTACTTAAAGTATTTGATTGCTGCATACGCCACCAACAACTCTCGAGCGTACGTGCTGTATCTTTTTCCGTGTTTGTCCATTTCCGCGAAAAGAAGCTTAGCGGTTGCTATCCTTTCGTTGTTTGCAACTCTGCTACTGCTCCAAGAGATTGATTTGAAGCATCGACTATGATAGACATTTTTTCATTATACGATGGGTGAGCTAGTTGTGTGCCCTCTGCCAATCGTTTCTTACAGTGCTCGAAAGCCTGGTTAGATTGATCACTCCACTCGATTTTGCTATTGTCATTTTTCCTGCTGCCTTTTATAAACTTGTACAATTCTGCTTGATATTGAGCTGCATTTGGCAGAATAATACGGTAGTAGTTTATTATAATATCCTATACAAAAATGCGGTAGTAGTTTATTATACCTTGTGTAAAATTTGGTATAACCATTTGATTAAATTGATGACCAAACCTGCGTTCTGTAGTCGCTGAAATACTATCCTCAGATGTTCAATGTGTTGATCTGCGTATTTGATATCTCGAAGGACCGAATGTCAATCTCTGGAATCGCTTAAGTCGACTTAAATCAAATATTATTTTCAATATTCAACTTTTTCTACCTAGCTTTTAATTTATTTTTGAAGTTAATATTTCAGAAAAGAATTTAATCCAATTTCGAACTGATGAGCTTATGATTATGAAAAATCAATCTCCTCATCAGGCCGCAGCGACTGGACTTGATTGTACCACAATTTACATTCTATGGATGCGGTCGAATTTTCGAGTAAATCCGATAAATTCGGTAAATGCATTAACCTTTTTTTATGGAGGGTAAACGAAATAATAAAAAGTAAATGTTACACGTTTAAATACTTTATTCTTTATTGTTATAAGAATTGAACGAGTATAAAATAGAAAAAATCCGTAATTTAACAAAAAACGAACACTAACCGTAGTAAATGATTTACCCGAGAATTCGACCGCAGCCTACCCAAGTATAACAAAACTGAAAACTTGAACCGGTTATCAATTTTTGTCCGGTTTTCAGATGAAAATCTCGGAAAATGATGAATTTTGGTTTCCAAATTTCGACACACTTAGCGTTGGAGTAGAATCGTATTTTTGTTTTCTGTAGTAGACGCCATTACGATTGCGTTTGCGTTATACGTAAATAGAATATCGCTTGTGCCAAAATACTGTGATTGTTTATTAAAAAAACGAAATCGGCTGACAATTTTACAGTAAAATGTTAGCGAAAAGGTGACTGTGTTAAGTGTACCGATATTTCGGTATCGGCTGATTTAAATAATAAATTTAATTACTTAAAAGATAACACTTATGAAATAGGAATAAATTTATCAATAAAAGTGTTACAAGCAGGCGCCTGGCCACTACTTGGTTCGACAATGGTACCAATTACATTTGCGATACCTCAGGAATTGGAAAAATCCATTGGAATGTTTGAGAAATTTTATCATATACATTTTAGTGGTCGAAAACTTACATGGTTTTCAACTTACACCATTTTTGTCATGGTGAACTCAGAGTCTCATACCTCAAAAAACCTTATATCATTACGATGCAAACTTTTCAAATGGCTATCCTATTGTTGTTAAGAAACGCTACTTTCAAATAATGAAACGTTACAAAAACATATTCAAAGTTTAATTGAATCAAAATTGTGCTGTGTGGGACAGAGGTTGGTTTTTTTGTTTTACTAGGTCTTGTACCTTGAATACAATATAATATTGTAACGCTCTTTTTCTTTACAGAAATTAGAAGATTCAACCGAAATTATTGACTATTCAAATAAAAGGACTAAGTTTAAAATTACTGCAGCTCTCCAACGTGAAACACCTCAGGAAGTTGAACATGCGATGCACGCAGTAAATGAAGATAGATTAATGTATTTACTCAGGTGGAGTTAAAAATGTATTTACTCAGGTGGAGTTAAAATTTATATATTATAATAAATGTAATATTGTAATTTATACATGTAATAAAAAGTATTCTGAAAAAAAAAAATTAAAAAAAAAATATATTTTTAATTAAAGCTAGATTTAAATTCAAAAGTGAAATTTTGCCGCCAAAATTTATATTATAAGCCCCGCCCACAAATTTGTCGTACCATAACCTAACTTTTTTGTCATCATTTTCCGACTTTTTTGGCCAACTTTCATAGGAAATCTTATAATAAGTCGGACATTATTCCTGACAAAAGTCGGTGATGAAATCCGCAAAATGTCAGGAAAATGCAAAAATTTTCGGAAATAAAAATACTTGGGTATTGTATACAGAATGTACTGTGCAGGTTGTTTTAGTCTATTATACTAATACCGCCAAATTCCATTACAAATTTTTTCTTCGTCATATTCACACAGCTCTATTTCTGTGTAAGCAAATTTTAACAATTAACAATTTTTTAATCTAATTTTGTATTAATTATTTAATTCGTCCAGAAAAATTATCAAATTTGACTTAAGCTGTTATGTCTTATAAAAACAGTTCCATGAACAGAAAGATTTTATTTATGCTGGACGATTTATCACTTGCCTTGGTCAAAAACAGATCGCTGAAATTGCTTGTAAAATGGCGAACATTTATGGATAAAGCTTTAAAAATATTCTGGAAAAGGGGGAAAATTATTTAATAAATATTTTGGAAAAGCGCGAATTTATTCCTTTTTGTTATTCAAATCTCCGCTATAGTCAAGAAAAGGCGCTACAGTCGAATGAGTGATGAATTGTGAATAATTTCCCTAGTTTAATTTTATACACAAACATTCCAGAAACAAACCAATTACTTAAATTTTCCCATATTCATTTCTCCAAACACTTTGAAAGTCAGTGCTCATCCGTGGAGTTGAGCGCAAGAAAGAAAGTGCAATGTAGTCATGAAACGAATTAAAATGATTGTTCTTTATTTCCTAAAACAAAATATTTAAAATTTGTATTTTTATTTTGCTTACCCAAAACATTCTTCGTTATTTTGGTAGCATTTTTTCTATCGCTGCAGCTGAATACCACTCACTGCCTTTCATTATGTTTTCGTCATTCTAATGAAACGTCAAAACAACAATATGTACACCGTACACCATGCTTTCAGTTTTTCTCTGTTATTGATTTGCATTGTGCGATGTGATCTTCTAATGTGAAAAGAAAATCAGTTTTATTCAATTAAATAAATAAAATTAAACAACAAAAATATTAAAAAGTGATTTATTAATAAACGACGAATGAAATTTGTGAATAAAAATATTAAATAACGAATTATTAGTCTGTTGGATCATAACCTCAAAAAATGGATAAAAAATCATTGAAAACTCATTTTCATCCATCAGATTTACAATTTGCCGTGTTCAGTAGCCGTGATATAATAAAATTGAGTGCAACTAAAGTAATAGCTCACTATACATATGATCAGTTGGGCAATACTATACCCGGTGGATTATATGATTTGGCAATGGGACCGGCATCGCAACGAGATGATCCGTGTTCAACTTGTTTGAAATCATTTGCTCAGTGCCCTGGGCACATCGGCCATATTGAACTATGTATGTTAACATATAATCCATTTTTTATGAGAACGGTGTACAAGATGTTGAGAATCTTATGTCTCGAGTGTCTCAAAATCCAAATATCTGAACGGACTAAAGATATTCTCAAATTACAGCTGAGACTTGTAGATGCGGGTTATATTACCGAGGCCCAGAGTTTGGAAGTGTTCAAAACCCAGATTGATCTTCAAGTTCATATGGAAGAGACGTCAGTCGAATCGGAAGAGCAACGTGAATTCGACAAATACTATGAAGAAAAAATGAAGGAATGTGAAGAGGTTTTAAATAACAATCCTAGTAAAGAAGAGCATTTTAACAGCCAAAATGTCGAATCATATCGTATGGGGTTGATTGATTCAGTTGTCAAAGTTAATGTTAAGAAATGCATATTCTGCAAATTGGCTATCAAAAAGGTGACCGTTTCCTACGGGAAACTTGTCATAAATGTTTCAAAATCCGAAATGATGAAATTCTATGAAGACAAAAGTGAGGGTAGAACTCCTAGGAAGATAACATCGGTGAATAAGACGCTAATAGCTGAAGAAGCTCGTACATTTCTTCGCAAAGCATATGAACAAGACGCTGATTTATGGAAATCATTATTCCCTTTATTCGACAAGTGTTCCAAAAATATTGAATCGCCGGTCGATGCACTATTCATGGATATAGTTCCAGTAGTACCACCAAATCTTCGGCCGCCTATACGAGAAGCCGATCGAATATCCGAACATATACAGACCAACAATTATAAGGAAATAATCTTTGCTAATACCACTCTAAAATCGATTTTGGCCGTATTAAATTCGAAAAGCAATCGGACTAATTTGGAACTGACCGAGGACATTATGACAGAATACGAGTCGTCTGCTGGCGAAACAGGTTCACATAAAATGTTGAACGCTTGGCTAGCATTGCAAAGCAAGGTCGATGCTACTATGAGCGCGCCCGAAAATGGTAAATCAAAAGGATTGAAACAAATCATCGAACGGAAAGAAGGTCTGATTAGACAGAATATGATGGGGAAACGAGTAAATTATGCGGCACGTACCGTTATCACGCCGGATCCAAATATTAATGTCGATGAAATTGGGGTACCGGAAATATTTGCCCGAAAACTAACATTTCCGACACCTGTAACATCGTGGAATGTTAAAGAGCTGCGGAGGTTTGTCAAAAATGGTCCTGACATACACCCCGGTGCAAACTACATTGAGTACGAAAATGGAAATCGGGTTATAATTCCAACGGATGATGAGACTAAACGTTCAAGCCTTGCAAAATTGTTGCTTACACCAAACGAGACTGGCATAAAAATCGTGCATCGTCATCTTTTGAATGGTGATCCGCTAATATTAAATCGTCAACCGAGTTTACATCGGCCCTCGATGCAGGCCCACAAAGCCCGAATATTAAAAGGCGAGAAAACTTTCCGAATGCATTATTCGAATTGTAAAGCGTACAATGCCGATTTTGATGGAGATGAGATGAACGCCCACTTTCCACAAAATCATTTAGCACGCAGTGAGGCGTTCAGCATTGTGAACGTCGCAAATAACTTTCTCGTACCCAAGGATGGCACACCATTAGGCGGTTTAATTCAGGATCATATAATTGCCGGAGTTCGCATTTCGATGCGTGGAAAATTTTTCTCGAAAGAAGATTACCAGCAACTCGTATACCAGGGTTTAAGTCATGTTCGAGGGAAAATCACGCTATTACCGCCAGCCATTTTAAAACCAGTAAAATTATGGTCTGGGAAGCAGATCTTCTCCACCATTATCATAAATGTTTTGCCCAATCATAAACCCAAGATAAATTTAAAGAGCAAGGCAAAAATTAATGCAAATGCTTGGGAAAAATACGAGAAACGGTTTTATACAGCAGGGGGAACAAAGTTACGTGGAATTGAGATGACTGAAGCCGAAGTTGTTATTCGTAATGGTGAATTACTCGTTGGGGTTTTAGACAAAATGCACTATGGTTCTACTCCGTATAGTTTGGTGCATTGCATCTACGAAATTTACGGCGGTAATGTGTCCACACAACTCCTATCTTCGTTCACACGATGTTTTACATTATACCTCCAATGGACTGGGTTCACCCTCGGTGTGCGAGATATATTGGTACTGTCGAATGCTGATAAAAAAAGGAAAGAAATTATCGAAGAAAGCCGTCAAATTGGATTCAGAACTACGGCGAAGGCACTAGAAATTCCGGAAGATTCAAGTCTAGAAAAATTAGCCGAGTCGCTCGAAGCTGCCTACTCAACAAATTTCAATTTCCGGACAGTTTTAGATCGCACTTATAAATCAGTTTTGGACAGCTATACCAACGAAATTAATCAGACTTGTCTTCCAGCCGGATTATTAGAAAAATTTCCAGATAATAACCTACAACTGATGGTGCAGTCTGGTGCAAAAGGTTCCACAGTCAATACTATGCAGATATCATGTCTGCTCGGGCAGATCGAATTGGAAGGAAAACGGCCACCTTTGATGATATCCGGAAAATCATTACCCAGTTTTGCAATCTTTGAGACCTCACCAAAATCAGGTGGTTTTATCGATGGCCGATTTATGACCGGAATTCAACCGCAAGATTTCTTTTTCCATTGTATGGCGGGTCGTGAAGGTCTTATCGATACAGCGGTCAAAACCAGTCGTTCAGGATATTTACAGCGGTGTTTGATCAAACATTTGGAAGGTTTGAACGTAAATTATGATTTAACTGTCCGCGATAGTGATAATAGTGTGATACAGTTTTTGTATGGCGAGGATGGTATGGATATAACACAAGCCCAATTTTTAAAATCATTCCAAATGGATTTCTTGTACTCAAATACAAAGGCCATAGTGGATGAGAAAACGCTAGAAAAATTACAAAATTCCGATGTCGTGAATAAACAGTTGCATCAGTATGTCAAGAAATTACATTCGTGGGTAAAAAAGCACAAGGATCATTCAAAATTAGCACATCATTCACCCTTCCAACAATTTTCGAAAGAGCTCCGTGATGAAATCCAGGTGAAAAAGCCGAATAAAATCGTGAAGGCTACCGGGCGCCGCAAAATTGACGAGAAATTAATGAAATTATGGCGCAAAACGGACGACGAGAAGCGAGAAACTTATTGCAAACAAAATCGGAAATGTCCAGATCCGTTAATATCGAAATTTCGACCTGACAACGCATTTGGCTCAGTATCAGAGAATATGTTACATCTAATCAATGACTATATAAAGAAAAATCCAACTGCAGATCGGCACGAAATCGAAAATGTGATGTACGCCAAAAATGTTATGTCACTTGCCTGTCCCGGTGAACCGGTTGGCTTATTAGCCGCTCAATCAATCGGTGAACCATCAACCCAAATGACATTGAACACTTTCCATTTTGCTGGCCGCGGTGAAATGAACGTGACACTCGGTATTCCACGGCTCAGGGAAATCCTTATGATGGCTTCAAAAAATATTAAAACACCTTCAATGGATATTCCGTTCCTTCCAATCAGTAATTTAGAAAATGTTGCCGAAAAATTACGGCTCCGACTAATTCGGGTCACTTTAGCCGATGTACTCGAAAAAATTGATGTTAAATCATGCCTAAAATTACGGCCTTACAGAGCACGTCAATACAATCTGCGATTCCAATTTTTGCCTTACGATGGTTACGATAAAAAATTCTGCGTTAAACCAAAATTTGTGCTCAGGTACATGACTAATAATTTCTTTAAGCTCATGTTCCGTGCCATAATTAAAGCGGCAAAGTCTAAAAGTTCACTAGTGGATCTGGATGATGATAAACCGAAAAGGACTTCAAAACAGCGGCAAACTCTCGAAGATTTTGAAGATTCAAAAATTGATGCTAAAGAGCCAGAACGCGAAGAGAAGCAAAATGATGAGAGTTCTGAGGATGAGGAAAATGCGGATGATGGTGATGCCACCGAAGATCGACGTAAACAGAAACAAACGGATGAATGTGATTATGAAGAACCTGAAGGAAATGAAGTGGATGATGCATATGGTTCTGGTAAGTTTGTTGTACCTGGCTTAATAAATGTAAATTCTAAATATTTTCGTAATAATAAAATTATATATCCTTAACTAAAACTCATCCACAAATAGTGAGAGACTTGCGGCATGTTTAATTAAAAATTATTTTCGTTTCTATTTTTAGAAAATGAAAATTACGCAGAAGAATTGGGGACCAAAGGATTAGATGAAACTGAAATTTCTGACGAAGCAGCTCGAAGTGTTGTGGATAATCATGAATTAGCCGAAACTTACACTTACGACAAAATTAAACACTCTTGGTGCGAAATCACTTTTAATCTTCCTGCAAAAAACCGAACCGTTGACCTTGCAGTACTCTTGAAAGAAGTGGCTAAAAAAGCCGTTATTTGGGAGACACCAAATATTAAGCGGGCTATTACTTATTCAAACAAAGAAAAACTAACTCTTAAAACTGAGGGCATCAATATCATTGAAATGTTCAATTATAGTAAAATTCTGGATATAAATCGACTATACACAAACGATATTCACGCCGTTTCACAGACATATGGCATTGAAGCCGCGAGACAAGTAATCGTCAAAGAGGTTGAAAATGTGTTTAATGTGTACGGGATTCGGGTGGATCCACGACATTTATTCTTAATCGCTGATTATATGACATTCAGTGGTGTGTACAAACCATTAAATCGGAGTGGGATGACATCGTCCGCGTCACCACTACAACAAATGTCGTTCGAGACTTCTTTGCAATTTTTAACATCGGCGACGGTGCAAGGTAAAAAAGATAGCTTGGAATCGCCATCAAGTCGTTTAATTGTTGGACAACCTTGTCGAAGTGGTACAGGGGCGTTTAGCCTTATAACGGAATATAATATTTTGCAGAAATATCTTGGGAAATAAATTTGTCATTAGGTTTTAGAGATATAGATTTGTTTACTTGATTTTTTTTAAATAAAATATTGATTGTATTTATTTTGTTTGATTTAGCTTCGATTGAAGATGATTTTGACAATATCATACAAAGAACAACAATTTTGATTGCACTGCAAGACAAATCTCATTAATTACTAATCCTAGAATGATATTTGAACCGCTTCAAAACCACTTTAATATTCAATATTCCTCCTTTACAAAATTAACGCCATTAGGATCGGTTGAATAAAGTTGGAGAATTTTTAGGTTCTCTTTACACGATTATTTGGAAGCCGGTCACCTTCGTTAGATCGGTCGAATCTAAACAACGAAAATGTTGGTTATTTTAGGGACTAAGCTGATAACTTGTTTTGCAAGACGTAATAAACTATGTATATCCATAGAAAGAAAATTCTAATTCGAAAATTTTACATCAGTACTTCCTTAAATTTCGTCATGTTGCTTGAACAATTGTGAGAGCTTTTTGGCTTTGAAATCAAGGTGATATTAAAAATATAATCTTCTAAACCTATCTCTAAATTGAATAAATTAAACGTTCTTCAACTCTTACCAGTGCTACCATCTAAGAGTTTTACTACATATAGCTTATATTTCACGAGGGACTCTATTTTAATTTGTATTATAGACTCTCCGACAGCTATCGGAATATGTAGAATCAGCTATTACACGAGTGAGGTCCTCTGAATCATAATATCCAAGAGCCATATTGCCTGACAACTTATTTTTCAATAAGTTAAATGATTTTTGACAATGCTGGCTTCCATTCAAAATTTTTTGAACTGGTGTAATATACTAATATTTAGATCTAATGGAATGTCCACTTGAAGAATTGTTTTGGGACAAGGTTTATTAACGTAACTTCAATCGATCCTATCCAGGAGTCGAATAGTTTGCCATTTTGATCAATAATGTTACTTGTGGCATCAAAGTCTGTTATCATTTGAATTTCAAAGCCACCAATTTTTTTTAGCAATTTTCCCATCAGATTTCCTGTTATCAGTCAGTCAATTAAACCTAGTTCAATTCGATGAACAGCCTCCATTTTGGGTTTTTATTTCTATCATTTCGCGTATATTAAGCAAATTTGTGATTTGTGAAAATTCCACATTTAGTAACCATTTAGTACACTCTTCGACAATTTCTGCACATCTTCGGGTCTACTTATCTACCTTCGCAGCCGAGGAATATCCAGCTTGGGTACTGTTTGTACAAATCGCGTGCCAAATTGAAAGCTTTCCAGCGATGCGACTCTAACCGTAAAACAAGTTGAATGCGGGTATTACGAAGAGTATGTTGGAAATGCGTATGGCATTGACATTTCCTCAGTTTTGTGGCGAGAAACCATTTATAACGAGCAATAAGAGTGTTCAATCTCAAAAAGTAATTCGCTGGGATCAAAGAATACAATCGATATATGGGAGGTGTGGCTTTCATGGATGGATTGCTTGATTGGCCGCTACCATATTCAGATGAAAACTTGAAAATGGTCTAATCGCATATTTTATCACTTCCTTGAGGTTGTAATGGTGAACGCCTATTTATTGTGTCACAGAGTCAACTCGCTAAAAGACAAAATTCAATTGCAAATTTTCGGACGGAAGTGGCAGAATCCTTGTGCATGTACGGTGTTGAAGCAGAGAAAAGAAGTGTAAGGCGACCTTCTAATGCATCTCGAATACTTTCAAAAAAAGCACAGCAGCCAAGAGGACCTTTTTCTTAAAAATAATAAGTGTTACATACTTATAAAAGTACCTTTTCATGTCGTACTCGTTTTTTCATCACAAATTCATTGTAGTCTGAAATTATCAGCTAAAAAAAAAAATTTATGCATTAGAGGGTTAAAATTGTTTTTCTCAAACTACGGATTTCATCATTGCATAAGCAAATTACCATCCATTTAAGTCCGCTGCTTATGAATATTAAAAACCCTTTGGTTTAACATTTTTATGAGTTCATCTTCTAAATTTTAATATGATTGGTCCCTATTATAACTTTACAAACATGGAATGTGAAATCTATTCAACGTCAGTCGTCAACCCAAACAGCTTGACTACTTTAATATAAAACACTTTTATAATTTTTAGCGCCAAAAAATTAGAAAACGCAAACAAACGAATATTTTCAATGACAGTTCGAATTAAATTAGTTGAGCGATTCTAGTAGCTTTTTATTTTACATTTTAGCGAGGTGATTAAAGAACGATGTGCATGTGATAAATGAGGTGAAAAAATATTTGGGATGGTTAAGACAGATTTACATACGTTCAAAGATTTTCGCAGTGATGCAGATGTCAAATCAAAAATTCGTTTTCTTTACACGTAAAAAATAAATTTAATTGGTTTTCTTGTTTATGTAACCTTTTTATTGAAAAAGATGAAGCTCGACATCTGCAAAAAAAAAGTAGACGACGATTTTTGGGTTTGTTTCTCGGGTTTCAATTGACTTTTTTAAGCAGATGATTATTTTTTCTCTTTTTGTCTTTGTACTTTTTCCTATGTTGTGTTTCAATTTTTTTGCGGACGTCGAATGTTATTGAATGTAAATCAGCTATTAGAATGTGTTTCCTTCGGGTATAAAATATTTTAACTGTGGTAAAAAATAGTAAATTTTCCTCACCTTTTAACCTTTTTGGTGTTTCAATTGTAATTGCTTAAAATTGAGAAATTTCCAGTATAAGAAAGACAACGACGTTTTTCCAACATGAACGGTCCTATTGTTAGAAAACATGCTGCTCAAATTTTCTTTTTGATAACATCACAATAAATAAACGATTTTCTAAAATCCATACCTGTGGCTCCCTTCAACTTTACATCAAATCTGAAACATTTTCTACAAACCGTAAATGCGCACAAAATCAACTCAAACACCACAAAAAATGTTATTCAGCGAGAAAATCCAAGCAAAAAAAAAAGCAAAAAGGTTTTTCCGACCCAAAACATATATAAAATAAATTTTCCCAACAAAATCAAATCAGTTTCTTATTGAGCATACGCCATTTGGCGTCTTGCTATTTTTTATTTCTATTATAAATATTTTATTTGGAACATTAAAATTAAAGAAAATTTATTATCAGAAAAGAGTTTCAAATAAAAAGAAAAAAAAAAGTTTCTATTTTATTATTTTCCCGACATAAATCTTGCTAAAGTGTAAAAACTGTGAACCAGACGGACAATTTATTATGTAAAGCTTTTTGTTTGGTGTTTGAAGTGGTGAAAAGTTTATCAAGGTGTCTTCAGTTAATATAACTAAAATGTACTTGAGAAAAATGTTTTGTTTCGAATATGTTATAATCCTAATATATTACAGTGGATCGTATAATTGGAATAAAATTAATAAAAACTATATCGTAAGACAATTTTAAAAAAATTGTCTCCAGACATTAAATTTATGAAATTATTAGCATTGATACAAGGTACTATAGTAATAATTATCGTGCATCGCATAGTTGTAAAGTGGAAGGAGGTGAAACGAAAAACGAAAAACTAGGTTAGTTGGAAAATTTATTTATTGATATGGTTTGTTACTTATATGCCATTTAATTAAATTAAAACCAATCCCTTTAGATTTAAAAACTATGACCAGCATTTTGTAATATTTTATAATAGATAAATTCAATATGTACAATAGGAAAACCGATAAATTTCATTAATCGTTAGTGTATTAGTGAATGAAAATTTCTTATAGTGTTGGCTCATTGCAGGTACCTACTAGCTTTTGTCTTTATTTTTGTTGACTAGACTGCAGACATATGTTGCAGACAAAATATATATATGAACAGTGTACCTGCCAACCCCCGCACACAAATGTAATTGAAAAAACTATAGGATATATAAAAAAAAAACAGTTCGTGGAAATTCGACTCAATTTTTATTTTTATTTTTCTCAACTCGTGGAATTTTTCCAACTCATTTCTACATTTGTTTATTTTTTTTATATCGTTATGGGAACGAAGAACCGCGCTGTTATTATAAAGTACAAAAGTTATGAAAATTATGAAACAATTCTAGTGAAAAGCTGTATTAATTACCTCCTTCATGTGTGTAAAGGATAAATCAAGCCTATGGGTGTATGTATATAGCGCCATCCGGACGTACCATATACTACATTTAATTATGATTACCATTTACAAAATTTATGCTGCTACATGTTTGGTTGATGGTTATTTGATTGGTGTGGGAAATTTTTAATTTGGATTAATTGCCTCGGGTGAAAATTTAACTTATTTTCGAGTATGAAATTGGATTTTATAAAAAAGTCTTGTATGTTAATTTTTAAGGGAAAAATTTGTTTGTTTCGATTATAGAATATATTTTATATACATATAACGTATATCGTGCAATTAGCTCTATATGTATAAAAAACGTTCCATACATGAATTTTCAATTTGCTTTCATGAATATAGTAAACATACATATACAAATGTACAGATGTATAATTGTATACATAAATTATTTTGACATAGTTTTCGTGATAAAATGCCAAATTTATGTTATATCGACATTTTTAGTTCATTATATACATATGTACTTGGAAATTTATGCCAATGAAAAGACATACATTGCAACTAACATTGCGATATGGGTCGTGTACATACAAGGAAAACGATTTTATATTTAGAATCGATCTCAAACCGTCATCTCGTTCATTGTGACGGCCTATCTGTAGTTTTACAAAAATTTACATATATTTTTGGTATTCCGAGATAATCCAACGTCTACCAGGGACTTTCCTATATTAAGTCTACTTAGTCTCTTCCGCACGTACGAGTATGTGTACAGATGAAAAAGAAGTTTCCTTTTTAACTGCGAAAATTAGTTTACCTTCAGCGAATTGCACTTGTTCTCAGTTACATACTTTCGGAACTTCAGCCTACCACCTATTTTCCACAAGGAGGTTCCATAGGCAGTAATGACAATGAAAGTTTAACAATAGAAAATTTCATACATGAAATGATGAGGTCATTAGCAGGTAGGCCACACTAATAATCGGGACTTATTCCTAGAAGTGTTCGGTCGTTTGTCCAGTTCTATTCAATTAGATTGGTAAAGACACAAGATGCGCAATAAAGCTAGCGTATCGGATTTAAGTGATTTTCTCTTATATCTAGCACAAGATGCTAGTGAGCTAATAGAACTAGTCGGATCAAAGTGAATGACGAAACCAAAAGACAAAATCAAAGGGCAGTCGTGGTCTCTCGTGTTTTTACTCTCCCGTCTCCAACGGGAAAGTGGGCGAAAATGTTGAATATGTGACAACGAATCTCATTCCAATGCAACACCAAAAGTGCCAATGCCATAAGTGCCAATGCCAAGGCGGATTGAAGTCACAATGAAGTCCGACTTCCCGAAAGTTATTCAATGGCGTTGTCCCGATTCCGATGTATGGAGAAGAAGATGGTCTTGGATCCACTATCGAGACGGATCTGAACTTTTGGTGGTATCTACCAATGTTCGCAGTAGAAAATCCAAATAAACCATGAACATTTCGAATTTTCTGGGATGCAGCAGCTAAAGTGGATTTTATTTCGCTAAATAATTTATTGTTGAAGGGCCCAGATCTGGTAAAGCCTTTATTATACATGTTTTATTCAAGTTTTGCAAAGGAAAGGTTGCCCTTGCAGGAGACATTATCGGGACGTTCCACCAGATAACGATCAGAAAATAAGATCAACCCTAACAACGATTCTTCTGGCGTGACAATAACCAAAATCGGAAACCAGATGCGTATGTGATGGATGTGATGACTTTTGGAGCTTCATGCTCGCCATCGTCGGCGCACATCTTAAAAATATCCATGAGCAGTGAAAGCTATATACTTGATCAACATTATGTGGACGACTACCTCGACAGCTTCAAATCGGAGGAAGCCGGTTTCGTGTGCTGACACTGGATGGAATGAGCAAATAAAAGCAGAAGAGTTCACCAAATGAGTAAAATGTATTGCCTTGCTCAAGGAATTGGAAAAGATCAAAGTCTGCAGAGATGTTATTCACTGCTGTTGCTGTCAGCGATGAAAGACGTGCAACTCCCATGTATTTTGGGATTGTGGTAGCTTATTTTCGTATTGCAACTGATGAAGTTGTCCATAAATCACTGGTGTATGCAAAAACGGATCCTATAAAGCCCGTAAGCATTCCGCGAAAACAATTACTACCGGTTGGATATATTATTGAACGGATTCAGCAACAGTCTTGAGGTGGTTGATTTCGGATCCGAAAAATTATCGTCAGTTTGAATCCTATCGTAAAGGAAAAATCCAAGAAATACACAGTGATTAAAGATTGGAAATGGGTTCCTTCGGAGCAGAATGTGGCCGATTATGGAACAAACAGATACGGTGAGAGGGCTATACAAAATAATTCATTATGGTTCACAGGACCAATATTTTTAAAGGATCAAGAATCTGAATGGACAAAAGCGACATTCAAGTTCAAAGAAGCGAATTTAGATGAGCTATCAGTGCATAGTGATATAGTGGTTGCTAAGTATCTCGAGAATCATTCATGAAGGTTAGCAGAGTAGTGCCACGAGTTTTCAAAATAGCTAAATTTTGGCATGAAAATTTTCGCAACGTTAAGATCAAAAGTTGGCTGCCGTTGAGATGCGAGGAAATTGTTGAAGCAAAGCATGAAATCGAGAGCCTATAAAACAGAAATTATCACCTCGCAGCAGGGTGGTTGTGTTGGACAAATAGCAAAATTTACAACTTGTCACCATAATGGGATAATTAAAACCTCCTGTTGAGAGTAAAGGGGAGAATTAGCCAGCTCGCGGAAGTCGGTGGGTTTGTCAAAAAAAAACATAATTTTGCCTCAACATGGCACATTAACAGAACTCTTGGCGGCTCACTATACAGCCGATACCGTTGTGAATGAGATGCGCCAAAAGTTCATGATTCCAAGGCTGAAAGAAATTTTAAAATTCATCCGAGAGCGATGTTAAGTTTGCAAAAATGAACAAGCAAAACCAAATCCACCCGAAATGGGAGAGCTGCGATCGGCGCGGTTATCCACTTTCACTAGACTTTTTATTTATGTAGGGGTTGATATGTTGGGGCCATTGCTAGTGATGATTGGTTGGGCGCCGCCAGGAAAAAAGGTATGGAATATTGTTTACCTGCTTGACAGTAAGAGCTATACATTTGGAGGTAGCGCATATTATGACGACGGATTCGTGATGAAAATATGATAATATGATGAAAGTGTTGCCTTGATTGACCGAGTGCCTCATTGAAGTGGAAAACATGGTGTATTTCAGACCATTGTTTTATGTATATCTTACGGCTAATGTACATGGAGCGGCGAATGTGTACATTCGCCGGTAAATGTGCATATTCTTACTGGATTCTATTTGGAAAAGGAGAATATTCTCTTTGGGGAATATGTACATTTACCGGCGAATGTACACATTCTCCTATTTTGTACATTAGCCGTAACATATATACCAATTGAGGTTGGAGAATTAGAGGGTCTGACTCACAACCATTTTCTAAAGTTTTTAGTTCTAAATTGGGGTATAAGGCTAATAGAGTGAAATACAGTCATAACAAGTTTCAATCCAGTGTTTTCTTAGGGAAAGTGGATAAGTGACAACTATTCCCTATCTTTTACAGACAATGATTGTTTAATAGACTAGGAAGATGTTTTGGGCGGATCGAATTCATAAAGAATTCATAAGTGTTCCAAGGAGCGGTACGATCTCATGCCAGATTTGTTCATGGCAACCAATCCACCGGTTTTGTCTATTGTTGAAAACGGTAGGTTCAGAAATTTTTTCTTTAGTCAAAGCGTGCCTCACATACAGAACGTTCACATGGTGAATGTTTTAAATTTTAATGGGATTTTTCCAGGTTTTAAGCTTATTCGAGATTTGTTTGGCATTGAGAAGTATATAATAGATAATTTATACGAGATTTATTTTGTACATAGTTGAATTAAGCATAGCACTGAGTTACAAAGATCTTACAAAGATGAGAGTAGCATCAAAGTTATTCCAAATTATCAACATTATTCAATAATTTCGTGATTTCTTGTTGCCTGCTTGATATGATAGATTGAAGGGTTGAGTTGTTTAACAATTTTTAGGTATTTTATGGGATTTTGTAAAGTTTTTGATGAAGATTTGTCGAAAATGTTTGAGAAATAGTGACAACACGTTCCTGAGTTGATTAAAGTTCATTGCAAGTTGGAATGCCATCCTCTGTTTATATACTCTCTTATAATATTCTCGCTTGCATGCACAATTTCAGTCGCTTACGTAAATATTCCTAATTTCAAGAAACAATTTAAACATGAGATCCGTAACATTTAGATTTAAATTTGGCACGATTAAATTTTAAATACTCGGTTGTGTATATACTTGCACTATGCTTAAAGAGTAATATTGTTAATCGAAAAAGGTCCTAAAAAAAAGCATAAACATTAAATAAATAAAAGCACTTAAGTATTTTTCGTCTCCTCTCTATAAATACTTAATATAGATTTTTTTTTGTTGTAAAGTTGTCGTTCTATTAACAATATAAAATCAATAATGTGTAAAATTGATTTAGATACGAAATAAGATTTTCCCCTCCTTCTGCGTCACTATAGAGGGATTGGTATAGTTCATGTATGTAAATGAACGATTTTTCGCTACAAAGTGAAATTCTTGGTATGGGAAATTGTGTTTTCTTATATGATTGATTAGGTTTGATCGGAATTTGTTCTAAAATATTTTGGGTTAAATGTTTTGTTTGTATTAGATTTTAGTCGAGTCTCTTTAAAAATAATTTAATTTGGATTTTAACAGGATGATGTATACAAATCAAAATCATCCCACATATTCTCGAAACAACAGCCTACTACACTGACAAAATGTTAAAAATGTTGTTGCAAATTCTGGTTACGTTATTTTACAAACACAAGGTGATTTAATGTGATCAATATTTTATTCTCGACTTCTCGTTTACAACAAAACACGTGAGTGTATAGCATGTAGAGTCTCGTTTTAATTAACTAATTATGATTTGAAGTATGAAAATTCTGTAAAAAGAAAACTGTTTGGTGCTAATTAATTGAACTTTGTGAGTAATGTCTGTTTATATTTTACTACCAGAAAAACAAATGATTAGATAGATTCAACTTGAAGATTAGAATCGAGTTGTATAAATTTATACGCGCTCATTAGCGTTTAACTTATTGTAACACAATATAATTTTCCATCATGCAACCTTGGCAGTTTCTATTTTTAGTACGTATAAATTTAGTTTGATTTTCCATCGTTCGTGTATTTTCCATGACATCAATGGAAATATAAATCTTCAAGGATACGCGTTTGCCTAGTTTAAAACATGATATGTTGTATACTAATTTTGTTTATCTGTAATTTATAATCACATTAACTGTATAGTGGAGGAATGAACGGCTAAATATATAAACATAAGTAGGAAAGTTCAAAATATGTACATATGTTCAATTTAACGTAAATAAATCGAATCTTAAAGTACGTGGTTATATGTACTTTGTACACGTACATTTATGAACATCGTATACAGATAATAAATTGATTAAGTTTGACGGTATTTTTTATGAGCGTGCTTTTGTAAATATAAATTAATTGTTTAATGAAAATTCTATAAAAATATTTTGTCATGTAAAAATTGGTTCTCTGCGCCAAAAATATACTGCTACATTGTTAAAGGAACATCACCCAAGTATAACAATTTGAAATTCACAGCAATTTAGTTATAATAACTTTTTAAAAAATAGCAAAACAAGATAGTTTTTATGTTTCATTGAGGTAAGTGCAGCCAAAATGATAATCGTATTTTGGTCATTACGTAGCAATGTCAAGCACAAAATTGTAATAAATGGTAAATTACTTAAATGACATCAGTTTGATTTAGTATTTATTCTAATGCCTATAGTATTATTATTATTATTATTGGGGGGCCATACGGGCGATCAGCCACTTCGCACTGCGACCTAAAAGATCTATTGTGCTGACCCCTGCTTAATTATCCGTCCAGTCAATATTCAGGTTCTTAATGAACCTGACGATACTGCCTCCCGGTACGAGATACATTCTATCTGGGCTTATTGCTCTCCCTCCTAGATGTTTACTACAGCATGTAGTTCCGCTAGAAAGACGGTAGCATTGGAGCTCAAGGACCTCGAGAGGGTTGTCCCACTCTCATATATTCCTACTCCTGCCCCGTATTCCGTTTGATTTTACTCTTACGAGTTGCTCGGAATTGCAAATCACCTGTAGGTCACCCAGCTTTACTACAGGAAGGCTAAATAAAACTGGAGGGTGCCTGGTATCCAGAGTCCGCATATTTTGGGCTGATTAACCTATCAGCCATTCATCTTTCGGCATATGCTGTTCCACCTTAGATTAGGGTTTTTTGTCAAGGTTTTCTCCTTTAGCGCCGTACTTTAGCCTGTGCCAAATGGCCTAAAATGTGCCAAGTGGCCTTAGTTACCAGTGGTTGCCACGAGGAGGCAGTACGTACACTTGCGAACTGTGAACAGGTTACCCCTTACACAATTGTACCCATCACGCAGCTGCCTAATGAAAAGACCAGAACAGCTCACGTGATGCGCACCCTACTGGAAGGTTACGGAGCTGGTAGATTAATCTACTCAACTTTGGTCCCCCCCTCCAATAGTCGCCAAACCACTATGCCTATAGTATCTAATGCCTTCTAGAATATATAAGCCGTACTAATGGCTACGTCACTCAATTTATGTAGACAGTTCCTTTATTCTTCTGCAGATGGCAATAAGTTGGAAAAATGAAAGAACATGAAAATGAAGAGAGTAAAACATATATGTTTATCGCTTCTATTAACATATTCCTCATTACATTCAATATTTTTAAAAGTGTTTCGGCAATAATAATCCATTTATAACCATCTTCAGTTTCCGGCAATGTGCCAAAAACATTAACAACTATTACATTGAAATGTTACTCGATTATATATTTTCTAATGCCAGGCCACTAATATTTTGATACAATTCGACTAATGGTTCGGTCGATGCCGTAATGTTCACCAGTCTGGTCATTATGACAAAGTTCTAGTATATAGGAGTATGGTCGATCTTTTCTTAATACTACCAACTGAGGTTCCTCCGTGTCTTGGTCAGTAACGAATCTGCCCAAGTAACAATTTGGAGTTGTCAAAACGTTGTGCCATCTAAAATTCACAGCAATTTAGTTATAATAACTTCTTAAAAAATAACTAAAAACGTGAGTTTGTTGGTTTGTCGACGTAATAGCAGCAAAAATGGTAATCGTAGTTTGCTTGCAGATATGTTATAGCAACGTCAAACAGCAAACTCGCAATAAATGGAAAATTACTTTTGAGAGAGCAGTTTGATTTATTTAAAAATATTGGTTCCCAAATAGCAAAAAAATTATATTTGCAGTTTTGCTGTACTTCACGCAAAATAGTTACATAAGAAAAATTAATGTTATAGCAGCAAACACTTAGTTAAGGGAATCGGTTTCAAAATAGCAAAACAGTCGGAAATAACTAAAGAGCTATTATTTTGAAAATTATTGTAACAATAATAATTTGTTGCTAAATGATTGGTAAAAACCTTCTATACTATTATGTTTTCTATACTTCAATAATAAATGTCATAAATATTTTATGAAATATTGACAAGGAAAAGTCATAACTTTGCTTGTGATTTTTAATCGTACAAATACACGGGAAACAAATTTCATCGACCAGTTTGAAAAAGAAGGTCAGAAAAGGAAAACGCGACTTAAAAATATTTGATATTAATAATAAAATTAAAATCAAAAATTTATTTTTGCTGAAAAATAAATCCAAATCTGTTAAAAAGCTTCTGTTAATCTACCAAAAGTTGAATTTTGGCGTTTTTTTAATATTTGCTTGTGATAAAGTTGTTTTTGTCGAACTTTTTTAACCAGATAAATGATGCAGCCATTTTTATGAGAAGAAAAACTATATTAAAAGATGGCTTTAATATATGTAACAGCTAAATAGCATAATAGATAACCATTTTAACTATTTGTTCTAAATTAAATATTATTACAGCTAAATTGTTTTACGAACTTACGAAAAAGTAAACAAAATATATTAAATGTTTTAAGTAACTAATTAGCTTTTGAATGAGAAAATCACTGATCATGAAACATTATTGTTTTGTGTTAAGCGTTTTAGCTGTTGGACTTTGCATGGAATATTATTTACTTTAACCCTCTAGCAGGCAATTTTTTCTGACTGGATAAATTATGGTAGGGTAATTTTAATGTGAGAAAATCGAAAATTAGGTCTAAAATTATCTCAGGTTAAAATTACTAACATATTACTACATTAAAAAACATTATATAATACGGAAACATCACTAATTGAAATTCTAATTCCCGGTTGAACTGTAAAAGCACCAACCGCCAGTCTAATATATTTGGTCTCACGAATGCATACTAATATTTCAGAAACACAAGGGTCCACTGCGCCTTTCAGTAAAGCTAAGCTATTCGATGTGAGATAATTTTATTTATACATATCTCTCAATTGCAAACGAAGCCTTTTAAAAGTTACTAGCACACTTGCGTTAAACCAAGATACGTTTTCTTGTTTTGAGCAATGCAAACTATTTTACTATTGCCTTCACGACGTATCCATGTTTTCTCCATTTTACATTCTTAGCTCTTTGCACTCGAAGTACTCCTCCCAAGTACTGTTAACATTTGGCGTTATACTCGAATGGTGTCTCTCAAGCACACCAAGAAGATACTGCTTTGTAGATTCTCTGATTTCTACGACAAGAAAAACAAGACACTAATAATATTTCTTGTACACTTGGACATTGTGACGCGACAATTAAATATTTGTCTGCCCAATTTTGTTCACATAAATATTTAATTGAAGTGTTTGAATTACGCAAATAATAACCGTTAACGCACATAACAACTTATGAAAACGTATTTCTGTGCAAAGAGTATAAGAGCAAATAATAATTTTTTTTTATTTATTATTTATGTTTTCTGTATCACAATGGACAGTCACCGGTCTAAGTGTGCATAAGCAGCCACTCCAACCTAACCTATGTTTTCTGTGCTCCGTTTAAAAGCGGAAATACCTGCTAGAGGGTTAATAACATTGTTATAGTTATAAATTTACACATACTCATAGTACACATTTAGATTCTGCGGTGTGTTAAGCAGTTTTGCTGTGTGTTAAACAATTTTGCTTTGAGTATAGCAGTTTTCCTTTTTTATCCACGTTTAGTTTACTCATATAAATTTCGCTGTGTGTTAAGCAGTTTCGTTGTTAGATAAGTAATTTAGCTTTGAGTTAAGCAGTTTTTCTTTTTTCAAACCAATTGTCATATCAAGTTGGATTTCTGTAATTAGTTATTCAACAGTGTCAGATTAACGCAGTAATTACTGAAACAGTACATTTTATCTTTGATAATGGTAAGTATTTGCTATAGATCATTTTTTCTAGTGGTTTTAAGTTTATTTAATATTATAAGCGTATTATTTAATAGGTTTGTTATGATTATTAAGTTTTCTGTGTTTCCGAAACTGTAAGCAAGAAGGAATTGTTTGTATGTCCGGCATGCTGGTTTGAAGGAGACGAAAATAATGGTATCGTTCATTATCCACCGGACACTAAAGAGTTCCTCAAATATCAAGGGTTAGGTTACAGAGCAAAAAGCCGATAATTCATGGTGCTCAGAACTGGCACGCTTGCTCGCCAAATATTCGGAGTATCAGCTGGCAGTACATGGTATGCAAAGGTTACAAGAACGAGTCACTTCCGAAGAGCAATTAAAGCAAATTATTTTGTTAATTTTTGTTAATTTTTTAATGAATTTTTTTTAAATTAAGATATATCAAATATTCTTTCGGTGCAAGATGTAGCCAATAGTCGCAAAAAAACAATGGGAAAACCACCAAATCTTACTGTTACGTTACACCCATCCGCATCAACTTGTACTAGTCAATTGCAAGATGCCTCTTAAAACAGAGCATTTGGCAAGGCTCATTTGCAAGATAGCACATCCCTATTTACAATTATTATAAATAATAAATTAATAAATATATAAAATTATAAATAATTATATAAATGTTTGTTCGCCATTATATTTGACTTATTTGATTTTATATCTTAAAGCGCAAAATTAGACTGCACAGCATATTGGATTTTGTATCCGTAAATAATCATAGCCGAAAAAATCTTTTTCCACCTCCAAAATTACTTATAAATTTCTTTTAGACTTGTTTTCTAACTATTTTGTTATTTTAATAGTAATTTTGATTAAATGCAAATATGTTTGAAAATTACACAAAAAAATAAATAAAGTATTATAGCTGTTATACTTGTTTAGTTGATTACCACAGCAAAATTGCTTTTCTCCCGACTGTTTTGCTTTATGGCGTATAATAAAACCGCTGCTGGAATGTCTTATATACCAACTTAAGCTAATTAGCTTTTTTTTCATTGCCACAACGTTTTAAAAACTTATTGAATATCTATTTAACATTTATAACTAATTTGTGTAATATTTCGGATTTCACGACGTTGTAACAGCTCGGTTTTTGCTGTCTAGGACAATTTACCTATCAAATTGTTACTTGGGTGTAGAGTACACCTTGTTCCATTATATGTATATCCCCCGGCTGCATAATTCGATACATCGGGATGATCAATAGTCTCGAAGCTAATTATGATTTTTAATAACTCTTTGTCTTCAACTTGGGAATTTTGAATATCGGCAAGACCTTTGGTTGGAAACTCTATTTGAAACGAGCTGATGGTACATGATGGAAGAGGTACGTATTTCTTCTTGCATAGAATAAGGTACCTGGTTTATGGTTGTTTGTAATGCAGTTAAATTTACCATAACCAGGAGCAACCAGAATCCAACATGATTTCTATGGCCGCTGATGTATGTGTGATGTTAAAAGGTGTCACATAAAATTTAACCATAGATTTTCTGTTTCCTTGGGAAGCAATTAATTCCAAAATAATTCAAATAAAATTTTTCTCAAGGGAGTACCGAGGACGCTTCATAACAAATGATATAATAAAAGTCATAGGGCACAAAACCAAAAATTAGAGTTGCAGTAGAGCCATCGATTGTATTATCGACATTCGGGCGAACATCTTTTAGCTTTTATCAAAGGAGATAAAAGGAGATTCAAACTAGCGGTTGGTAGGCAAGTTTCATTAATATTGCCTGTTCGTATATAATCCAACGGTAATGTAAAGTCTAGTAAGACATGAAGTCCAGTAGTTGTCGCGGGGTTAGGTAGCCTGATGATGTTGATATCTCTAATTTTCTATTATTTGATATCTTGACCTTTATACCCTAAAGCTCCATAGTTAAATTGGTGTCCCACAATAAATTTAGTTTGTGTGTCAAACAAAATATTCCATACGACTATACACAATACATAGCAACAAGATTTTGTAAAATATCATCCTTTTGCGTGACTCAAAAAAAAAAAAAAATCGCTTGTCACTATTAAGTTGTCACAAAAAAAAAAAAATGACAAATTACCTATTCCAAGAGTAACGCATAATATCCAAATGTAGCCGTATGTCTATGTAGCATATCATGTTGATTAACTATTATGATTCAGTTACGTATAAAATTTCAAAACCATATTGAAATAGCGTGCATAAGTTTTATCGATATAACGAATATCGACCACCCACGAAATATAGTCTCGTACCGTTATCACATTTAATTAAATGTATTACGTAAATGACAACGAACGTTCGAAACAAGAATATGTCCTAGAGGAGCGATTGACATTAAATAATTTTAATATTTGACTAACATCGATATTTTCAGGGGTGGATTTGGGGTGATATCATAACCTACGTACATTTAAAAAATGTAAACAACTAACGTATGTAAATTACTTGTTGTAGTAAATGTCTTATAACTCAAATAAAAATCTGATGTCTTTCCTTATTTAATTTAATATATAATTTATACAATAATTCAACTTTATAAAACTTTAGTAGATAAAATGGAAAAGTTTGTGGGAAAACTATAATGCTGAGAATGAGGGATACGAATCTTTGGGGAATAAAATTATTACATATAAAATATCTAAATTGAGTGTAGGCATACATTTTATATAAACGCCCAAATCCACCCTCGAATTGTCATTATAATACAAAAAAAAAAACGTGCATAAATTATTTTTCAAACGAATGCGACACGTGATTTTGAGGCCGTATACCTCCTGCCTACTGTAATTCAAATTTATTTTTGTATTTTGATTATGTAATTGTTGAAACAAAAATGCAGACAAGGATTTGTTTTTGAAGAATATTAGGTAACTGTTTGGCGTTTCAAAATTTTGCGACACGTGTCAATATTTCGTAATCAGATGCATTTGATACTTGAACATTTTCATTTTGACCTTTATCTATCGTGAACGTTAATTTAATTAAATTTGATTTAAAAGTTTAAAATTGTAAGGTTTCGCTAAAAAAATTAAAACTGAATTGAAATTTAATATTTTGAAATATTCGTTCTTCAAACAAATACATAGTTGGTGTTGATACTGTTGAACTAGTTCCATTAGTAGTCTTTATGGTACATGGAATAAAAGGAGGAGTAAAATTTAAAGCCGACTTATAAATAAGTGATCGGATTCGACATGACCGATATGTTGATTGTTCATATTTTCAATAGTTGAAGACAACATCTAAGTCTTCTTTGCAGAAATCATGAATCGTGAATTTATTAGTTTTTGGATGTTAGGCTTTTTATTTTATCCAGACCACCATTCACAGGCAGCGCAAGAACCGGGTTACCTCAGCGATCAAGATGATCAGACGCCCTGCCCTGGTTACCACGAATTTTTTACATTGTCCTTGTTCTTAGATAATATTCATTCAAGCCGCTAAACTTATTAGTGACAACTATAATTTCCACACTTTCAATAAGATATATAAAAGTTTATGAAAATTGATCGAAATATTTCAGATAGCCGTAAACTATTGAACTTTGTTTTGAACTTTAAAATGTGACAACACATGTAAACTTTAAAAATGTACTGCGTAAAGTTTTAGTTTTTTAAGAGACCGAAAAAATAACAAAAAAATTAGAACGAAGTAGAAAATTATTCGTCCGTCTGTCTGGACATCTCGATGTCTGGATGTACCGATGAGCATATCTAGAGAACGGCGATTCCGATTTGGATTTTTTTCCGCTAATCTGTTGCTACGGTCAAGGCGAAAAATTAAAAAGCTTGTAGAACCTGTACGTTAAGAGCGTGGGTGGAGTACCTTCCATACAAATTGGCACAAAATCATACAAATATTGACCAATTTTGTATATATGTTGGTTTGAATATTGAGTGGGATACTGAATTTTGGGTTGACTTGAAGGTTACGTTAGGGGTAAATTTGCGGGTTGAGTTAAAGTTGAGTTGGAGTTGAGTTGGGGTTCGATTAGGTTATAATGAGCAGTTCACCAGCTTTTTTTATATATGCAGATATGCTGGCTTGTGCGGTTAAGTTGAGGGCTGAGTTGGGTTCCATTTGCAGGTTGAGTTAAAGTAGAGTTGGAGTTGGGTTGGGGTTCGACTAGGGTTTAGTGAGCAGTTGAGAAATATATTTATATATACATATATATATATATATATATATATATACAAGTGAGTGTTTGTATTCATGTATGAATGCACGAACGATATTTAAACAAATCCACACGCGATGTTAATGGTATAATGTTATAATGGTGTGACTTGGGCGTTAAGTTAAGGGTTGCCTTGAGGGTTAAGTTATTGAGTAGAGAGTTGAGTTGGGGTGGAACGATGATTTATTTGAGGGTTGAGTCTATCTACATAGTTCTCGAACCGTTAGGGTTTGAGCAGAACGTTGAGTTTGGGTTGAGTTGAAGGCTGAGTTGGGGTTGAGTTAAGGTTAAGTTTGAGGTTGGGTTGAGTTGAGGTCGAGTTATGGTTGAATAGGGTTTGAGTTGGATTTGAGTGAGTGGTTCGGTTTTAGGGTCTAATTTGGGGTCGAGTTTAGGGTTTAGTAGGAGGTTACATTGAATTGATTTTAGTTGAGTTCATACATGCATGTATAGATTTCGTATCGAGTTGATTTTGCGATTAAGTTGGATATTAAATATGGAGTTGAATGGAGGGTTGAGATTTGGTTCGAGCTAAGTTCAGTTGAAGTTGAGTTAAGATTTAATTCGAAGAGGTCCGATTGGGGAATTATTTGAGGATTGATTTGGGGTTAAGTTAAGAGTTGATTTGAAACACGGTTTTAGGTTGATTTGGTGATTGAGTTGAGGGTTGGCTTGGCGGTTAATTTGGTGATTGCGCTTAGGATCGCGTTGCGATTGAGTTAGAGGTTGTTTTAAATTGAAGGTGGTTGAGCTGAAGATTGGGTTAAGAGTTTCAGTTAGGGATTGACTTGGGAGTTGAATTAATATTCAGGACCGAAGTTCGGATCAGCTCATGAGGTTTCAGTCCTTTGCATTTTTAAATTAGGAACTATTTGTAGAATTGGTTTAATATCGCAGATATATAATTTCACTAAAATTCATCGACAAATATCTGCGTGTGCCATTTGGTGGTGGCGGCGGAAAAAACTGTCTGAGTTGCCTGTGTAGGGAAAACCAAAATTCGCAAATCTATACCTTTTGATTTATGGATCGACCATAATTCCATTATACGAGTAGTGTTCCAAAATATTTCTTGGTATTAGGTTTTATATTAGGAACTATTTATTGGATCTACAAAATACTTTACATTTCACTAAAATCCATCAACAAATTATTCCATTTGCTGGAAATTGACAAGACTAATATCTTCTTCAATTGGCTAATTATGTAAAAATAAATTTGGCAAATATAATTTTTGATTTACGGTACTGGCCGAAATACTAAATATCATGTGCAGTGTTCCGCAATATTTCTTGAATTTAAGCAATGTTATGGTTTAATTAAGAAATCCAGCCTGAGATGATGTGGCCGAAGGAATTCTCCAGAGCCAGAAATTATCCATTTATTTCCACATATCTCAAATCTCAGACATAAAATTGTATTAAAATCTATCCACAAACGTACTAATTCGATTTTACGCTTGCGACTTAGTAAACTGCTCGTTTGGTTCTTCATGATAAAAAAAAATGATTATGATTATGATTTGATGAAAAATGATTACAATAATATCATTAGTTCCAACACATTTCTTGAATTCGGGCATTATTTTATTTAAGAAATATGACCCCAGATGATATGACCCAAAGAATCCTTCAGAATGTGAATAACTCAATTTTATATTAGGAACTACTTGTAGAATCCGCTTAATAATTCAGATATAAAATTTCACCAAAATTGATTGGCAAGCGTGCGTGTTCCATTTGATGCTGGAAATGTAGTAAAAGCATTTATTCGTTATGTATGTAAAAAACAAGTTTGTCTTTTGAAATCAAATTTTTTGATTTAAGGTTTCTAATTATGGACCAAAGTATCAATAGTAGTAGATCCCGCAATATTTCTTGAATTCAGGCAATGTTTTACTTAAGAAACTCTACCCAGCCCCAAATGGAACTTCTGCGATTACGGACCAATTTAATTGAAATTTGACATCTAACTACATATTTGATGATCAAAAATTCATTATTTGGAAGGGGATTTGAAACTTTTCTAGAAAAAATTTCGCGGCAAATCTGCTTTTCAACCGGTGGATGATCGTTGCACCCAAACCAATTTTACATAGCATTTTTTTAAAAATCATATATGAACTGTCCTGGTATTTTAAGTCGAAATGTTCTGGCTTTTCAAACTTGTTCAGACCTTGTTTTTTCCGATAATAAAATACCCTAATGTAGAGGTTGACCGTCTCTTAGCCGTAAATGTTGTGGTCTATCCTGTAACTGAACACTGGTTGAATCCAAGAACATAAACAAGCAACTACACGATTGTTTGGATGCAGGAACGTATAAAGACTCTTGAAAATAGAGTTAAAGCTCGAAACGGAATAATACAACTTCTCCGCCCCAATTATGGTGATGTTCTTATTATTGTTCAGAAACAGCCATGAAATACTTCTGCCACCACCAATACTAAGTACAGATGAAGTTAAAGATTTTGTACAATTAGGGGAAAGTTAAGACTTAAACCCTCATCATTCTCGTTAAGGAACGCGGAGCGTATAAATATTTTTTGATAGAATTGTGCTGTTTTCTTGTGGCCGCCCCATCCTGTAAGCCAAGGTTAAAATGAATTAAAATACCTTTACAAAATTTTTTGTTTTATAATAAACTTGCTATCATTAACATTTGTAATCAGAAGAAGCGATAAGAAAAAACTCTTTGATCTGTGTTTGAAAGGTTGACGAAGCAATTACTATTATTTATAATATTTGGTATTATTAATTATATAAACAAAAAATTGCCAAGAAATGTTGGGCCATTTTTCATTGAGCGATATAACAAATCCAATTATCTCACGGTATAGGCGGATTACAACGCTCTTGTGTCTCCCTTGTAAAAGCTAAATTGACGAAAGTTTTACTAAAGAAATTATTTCGACAAATCCATATAAGTTGTAACGCTAATAATTGGTACACCACTAAATTTTTTTGCAAAACATTATTTGAACAGACTTTATTTCAATTTGCTTAATTGAGTATTTTCAACCGGCAGCATGCGCTATTCATTAATGTGCTGACGACTTTCAAGACCGTTCTCATTGAAAACAACAGAAATGCCGCATTTATATTGCTATGGTTATCTTATAACTGACATTCATTTCTAGGAATTTATGTATGCTTCATACATTTCAAATGTGTGAAATTTATATTGACATTTCGAGAATTCTAGATACACAATAAGTTGTATGTGTATGACATTTTATTGTCTGGAGCTATTTTGAATTATTTTTACAAAATATTGTTTATTTGTTTTTAAATTTGCTCAGGTCAGATCTTTCAATCCATAAGACCAGTGAGTTATATTTTTCCAGAAAAAACCCACAAAAACTTCTCGATGGAAGTCCTGGGACACTGGATAGATTATTTTATTTCACAAAAAGTATTAATTGATGTATTTTATAGTTGTTGGTAATATTTAATAGTAATTTTTATATTTATTAAAGTTATTTTTGTTAAAAGTGTGTTCACGTTGTAAAATGGCGTAGATTCATAACGTTAGTGCACGATAAATTATGGATCGTTCAAATAATGTCGAGCAGATCCTGAATCTTTTTAACAACGTGTTTTTTATAAATCGTAAAAAAGGCAATTCCTTCGCTATGTGCACGAAATCATGGGCCTTATACGAAATTACGCAGTACCCGGAACCACTTATTACGACTTAAGCGTATAGAACAAGACTCCCACAAAATATTAACGGTATAAAAACCCGGTTTCACTAACAAAAGAGGCAATTGTTAGTTAAATGATATTTCCTCTCTTTCTTTTTTTATAAAATTGCGTTTATTTCATAATACAAATTCAAAGCAAGCTAATTTTATTTCTTTTTTACATGAAAATTTTAACTGAAGAGCTTAATATTTGATAGTCCCAATTTCGCCCAACTAAATATTTTTTTTTTTAATTTTTTTTATACGGCGTGAGCTATACTAGCCCTGTGCACCGCGACCATTGAGGTCTATTATGCATCCCCAGAAGGTTTCACGTAAAATGGAGGTTCAAGTCCTTGTTAAACGCCACCAGCTCATGCATATTTAGAGGGCCGGCGTTAGGCCACTGTATTGTGTATGCATGGAGGAATTTAAGCCTTTTATGGATTATAGCATCACACATGAATAGTAGATGTTCGGATGTTTCCCTTTCCAGGTTCCAGAATCTACAATGGTCTGTAGGGGACTTTCCCATTTTCCTCCAGATGTCCATTAAAAGGGCCATGTCCTGTTAAATACCAGATGAGGGATTTTAGAGACTGTCTATCCATCTTGATTGCCTGATCTAAATGTCTAATATCATAGCTTAATAGTTTTTTGGTCTGTCTCATCCCAATGGAGGACTCCCAGAATATTTTCGAATGTTTTTGTTCCCAATTCCTTATGCCATTTGCCAGATGACTCTTGGAGTAACCAATACTAGGCTCGGCACCAAGGAAAGAGCACTCCGCTCCCTCTTTTGCACAGCGGTCTGCTGCCTCGTTTCCCTGTGTATCGGAATGGCCGGGGGACCACAGAAGGGTTACTTTATTCTCCTTGCTGAGTTCTAGAAGGTTGCGATAGCAGCTCCAGATTATTTTGGAACAGAAGACAGATGCTCATAAGGCAAGCAATGCCGCCTGGCTGTCCGAGATTACGTAAATCTCGGTTTTTCTATATTTTCATTTGTGAGATATCGAAGCACACATACCTCGATCGCAAATATCTCTGCTTGGAAAGCTGTGGGGGTTTTACCCAATGGAATACAGAGTTCGAGACCCTGCCCGATTATACCCACACCCGCATGCACTCCTGATTTTGAACCGTCAGTGTACCATACGGTAAGGAGGAGATGATACTCCCCGCTTGTTCCCTGTCGGGTATCTCAATCGTGAAATTCCTCCGGCAGTCAATAGTTTTAACCATCATGTCTGATAGTTGGATTATTTCCTCGTCCAGATTTAATTTCTCCAGGATGCTATTATGTCCTGGTCTAATAGTTTTAATTTGAGATGTTATTTTTAGATTGACTGCCCTTGAACCAGATACTCTTTTAAGGTGCAAGTGTAGTTCTCTCAAGAGCAGGTTTTCATTGCTCCCGTTACACTCAAACAAACTAGCCTTTGGATCCTATCCAATATTGAGCAGGCACCACTTTGATCTGTCTTAGGCCACCACACAAACGCCGCATAAGATATTATTGGTCTTACGATGGTTGAGTATAACCAAAGTGCCATTTGGGGATTTAAACCCCACGTTTTGCCAATCATTCTTTGCCAAGTGAAATGCGCCCTGTTTGCCTTGTTTGTGATTTATTTTAAAAACGGGTTCCATGTCAGTTTCTGATCAAGTATCACTCCCAGGTACTTAACCTCCGTCGCCATTTGGAGAATTTCCCCATTTAGAGATAGAGGTGGGAGAATTGTTTTCCTCCGATTTGTCAAGAAAGTACAAATAATTTTGTTGGGGGTTTACTCTAAGGCCCGTCTCAATACACCAGTCGCTTACCAACTCGAGGGCATATTGCATACGTTCCGCTATTGTACTCTCGAATTCCCCCCCGACCATTAAGACTAGATCGTACGCGTAGGTGATATTCGAGAAGTGAGAGTTTTTTAATCTTATAAGTAGTCCATCCATCACGAGTAGCCACAAAAGGGGTGAGAGAACTCCCCCCTGGGGAGAACCCCTGGTAGCCGCAATCGTGATGGTTTTATCACCAAAAGAGGCCGTTATCCTCCTGTTTCTAAGCATATTGATTATCCACCCTATGGTGGAGGAGTCTATTCCCCTTGCATGTGCTTGTTCTTGAAGCATTTCGAACTTGGTATTGTCAAAAGCCCCTTGAATATCGATGAAGGAGCATAACAAAACCTCTTTATTCAGTCTGATATACATGTTGGCTGGGATCTAGAGGATGCCTTAGGAGGGCATTGGATCTAACATATAGGCCCAGTATCTTTTCTCCATGGTTTTCAGAATAAATGATGTTAGGCTAATGGGTCTATAAGACCCGACGTCCCCGTTGATCTTCTTCCCGTTTTCGGGATAAAAATCACCCGCACCTCCCTGCAGCTTCCTGGAACATATTGTAAGCTGTAGCTGGCTCTAAAGAGTCTAATCAAATAGGGCAACAGTATTTGCCTTGCTGTAAAAATGCAGGATATATAAAATCCCCCCGAAAAAGATCTTGGGGCGAGGAAGCTCGTCCTCTCTGACCACTTTGATGGTTGCCCCCTCCCATAACTTCAGTTAAGGTACGACGGCTGTAAGCCACGCTGCGCCGCCGTGTCCTCGTCCGCACAGTTTACTGTGAGCCATCCGTTCCTAGTACGGCAGCCCAGAAAGTTGGCGGCAGATCTGACATTGTTTCCATAATGGCATCCTAGATTTCCAGGATCTGGGTGATACCCAGCTTGACATCCGGGAAGCCTTGGTCGATGATTTTCAACCTGATTGATTTGATTGTGTCGCTGTAGCTGGGTACGGTCGTATTTGTACGACCTAAACTCGCCACGAATTTGGGGACGACTTCCGCTTCCTTTGGTGAGGGGCTGGACCTCTTCTCTCGTTTTGGTGTCAGACCCTTAGGGGTAGATCCGTCTGACCGGCTCCGCTTGTTCGTTCTATTTGGATCTCTGTCCTTTATCTTCGTTCTGCACTGATCCACGGCGACATCATGAGGCACACCTGACTGTTTTAAGTGGGCCAGGCGCTTCCTTGCGGCACCGCTAAGGCGTGGCCTTGTTTTGGTTTCGAGCTCCAGGCCCGCGAGATTCTCTCTGACCTCTGTTATTGTTGAGGTAGATTGGGTCTCAACCTGTACTGGCAAATGAGTGCCATGAGTCGGTGAGCCAACCACGGTATCCATGCTAAAGCAATTGCTCTCGCTATCTGAACATTTTTTCTCGGAAGCAGGGCCTACTAGGTCGTTGTCATCTACCGAGATTGGTGCGTTTAGAGAAGCACCGCCCTCATTATTTTTTATATTATTTGTGTCCAAACAATAGATCTTGATTGAAGAAAGAAGGTCCACCACAGCAGCGCCTCTTACTGTGGTAAGGCTAATTGAAACCGGAGGTCGCCAGGTATCCGGAGTTCCGTGCTAGAGACCAAGTAACCCATGATCATTCATCCCTCGGCGGACGTGTCTCACCTTGGATTTGGTTTTTTTTCAAGATTATTCCTTCCTTTAGCGTCGTACTTTAGCCTGTTGTTCGGTAAACCAAAACAAACAGTTACCGGTGGTCAACACGGGGAGGTAGCACGTACACTTGCGAACCACGATTAGGTTACCCCTCACGCGATCGTGAGCCCCAGGCAGGACTGCCTAAAATATGACCAGAACAGCCTGCTGGAGCTCACTCTACTGAAGGTTACGGAGCTAGTAATTACTACACAGATTTAATTGTTGTACACATGACCGGTGCCCTGATGTTTTGGGTTCTGATATAAACATCGCTTGAATCATTAACTTCTGCATAATTCATATGAAGCTTTTTGAACTTTAATCCTAAATCTCTCTAATCATAATCTTGACATTTAATAGTGTTTATTTTGAAGTGAATTAATATTTAATCCCGTGCCAAAATAAATAACTCGAATGGAAAGATCCGGTAAGAGAGTCATATACATATAACAAAAACAAAAACGAATAATAAATTACGAGCAAATTATTTATAATCAAAAATGTTTATAGTCTAATTAAGATTTTGGTAAATATAAAGGAATTATTTTTTAATCTATTTATGGTATTTGTGTGTATATACGGAGATAAAGTCGAAGGCTGTTGTACTCTGCATTTTTACGGTGGCGAGGATTTTTTTTTGTGTATCTATCGATTGAACCGTTGACCTCGTCTATCGTCAAAATCGTTTACAAAAGAAATCCTGTGTGAGTGTCGATAATTAATTGTAAAACAATAATAATGATAAATGACAGCTTGCCAGTAGAAATTACATCTTCAACAGATAATATTTTATTTAGTTTACCATTTAAAAAAACGTGACTATGTTCCATGCAGCAAAAAAAAAAAAAAAAAAATCGGGAAAATTAAGAAAACCCACTCATACTCATTATATATACACATTCGTACACCCACCATCATTATTTTATTTTCCGTTAAAATCAATACAGTTCATTCGCATTCCAAGTGTACGAGTAGAGTGCACGAGAACCAAAAACAAAAATTAAAATGAAAAACAAACACAGAAAATCTGTTGGTTTTCTTATCACTGGAATTTTTTATCGCATAAAAAAAGATGGAAACACCAAGGAAAACGAAAATAAATTTGTTGGAACTTTTTAAGCTTTTGGTAAATAAACAATAATAAAATATTTATGTACATTGTAGGGGAATGGGACGAAAATGCGCATACCCAATTTGTCAGATTGAATGTAAAACGTTTAGTTGCTATTCTTATAATATTCTCGAAAATAGATATTTGCAATTTTAAATCCACCGGCTATGTAAGATTTAAATGGCCTCTTATGCTTAAACTGATTTTCACTAATATAAAGTTAATTTTATTTAACATAACGTAAACCGATAAACTGTAATGAATTTATAACTGTCACTTAATCAAAATGTGTTGACACTAAGGATGAAACTTTATTCAACAAACATGGGCTTAATCGGGTTATGAGTAATAAATGAAATGTATCTAACATTTATTGCTTAAATTGAATCGAACTTTCGAATTTAAGAATGAAACGTCTTCTCATTGGAAAAATTAATGTTTGGTATACATTTCGCCTGAAAGATGCCAGACAAGCTTAATCAATTAGTTTAATATTTTCTATTGATAAATACAATGAACAAATTTGCGCATTTCAAAAAAATATAAATTTCGACAATTTTCATATCGAATCATTCAAGACACATCTTGCATCCAAGTTCCGAATTGGACAGCATATAATAGATTTAAACTATTTTACATAAAAATATTTTAAAAATTAATAAAAATGTTGTTTCTGATTATACTTCCGTTGCGATAAATTCGTAGCCATTAAAAAAATGGTGCGATTGAATTTGTGCCAATCCAGGATTGTCTAAAATCGCTTTAAACTAACCTTACACATTTGTGACCGCTTGTTGGATAGCTTGCAGGTGAGGCTTTCGAAGTTAAGAATGTAACTTACTCAACTTTATATTCTCCATTAGTAAACACATTTCATCCACAAAAATATAAATTTCCACAATTTTCATTAATAAAACGATGATTTAATAAAATGAAAGTCAAACAATACCCCATAACGCTGTAATGAATCATCCAAGACACATTATTCGTTCAATAATTTTCGAATTGAACAACATAAATAATTGATTTTAAACTATTTTCGGCATAAAATGTTCTAGAAACCAATATAAATGTGTTGTTTGATTACACATTATGTTGCGACAGAACCATAGGCATTCAAAAAACGTTGCGGTTGAATTTGGGCTAATCCTGGATTGACCAGAATCAATATAAACTAACCGATTAAACGGTACAAATGTTAAAGCTGTGATGTCTGAATCGTACATTTGTCAATTTTTGCTTTAATGCCGAATTCATGGGTTGGAAAAGGACGTTAAAAGTACTTTACGAAAGGCCCCGATGATTTGGGAAAACTTAGTTGTTGGTGTAAATCAATGAAACTTCGAACAAATAAGTTAGAGGGGCTTTCGATGGAGGCTGCCCTTGTTTGACCATTTATTAAAATTCCAACATTAATAGAAAGAAATCAGAACGTTTTTCAAAAATTTGTGCTTACTAAAATAGAGAACTCCCCAAAGCATTGGAACCTTTGCAGCAAGGATGATAATAAGTAGTAACGGAACCTCCGGGCATTTTCCTTTGTGTTTTTCGAAAAAAAAAAAAAAAATTGGAATTTTACTTTTTAAAAAATCGAGGGGCTTCCAAAATTGTGAATGCATTTACATTATTCAGCGGATTTACTCTGAGTATTCGCATGCTGCCTTAGAAGCAATTTTTTTCTTTTGAGTTTTTTGAGAGAGGGCCAAAATGAACTAGATAGTACTAATTTTTTTCATTGGTCACTAATTACGACAATTTACAAATTCCGCTCCGAGAAGTGTTCACTCTTAAATTCGAAAGTTTCCGTCCTGCAGTTACACCCACATTACATTTTTGCTGTTTTATTTAAGTATTTGTTACACGAATATGATGGTGAATTTTGAAAGTTGGCCATAATTTTTCCAATTCCGAAACCGAAGGTGTTACAGTAATGCAAAAATACGGACTGATTTATCTGATTGAACCCTCAATAAAGGAATTCATATTTAATAAAAATGAAGAGGAAGAATTCGATGTAGAATGCCAACAACTTGTGACATTAACAAAAAATCTTTATAATAGAGCCGAATTACATGAATTAATTAACATTCAACAAAAAATTAATAAAGTAAAAATGAAGTTTGACTTTTCCATTGGTTAAATCTTCTGATACGTAGAAAGGACATGGCTATAGACAGACAGATAAACCGTTATCCAAGAAATCCTAATTCTAAAATTTTCCAGCATCATCATTAAACTATTATACGTAATAAATCACCAACTATACAAACTGTAATTACCATAACGATCTCATTATCTTAATATTCTAATGTCTTAATGTTTCTTGTTTCAATTAATATATACACAAGTACATACATTTTGAAGATTATCCCTCTTTCTGAGCCATTACGCAAATTTAATAATTATTTAAATAAATATAATTTGAATTATTCATAACAAAATTATTATTTTCTTAATAAACATAAGCAACATTACATAAAATAGACGTAACAACTACGTTGTATTGGTTTATCCGTACATAAGATGACAAATTTACTCACATATTGATTGGTGACAGTGATGAATATATGATATATAGTGTAGGATTGATATAATACCCATATCATCCTTAAAACTTCCACAAAAAAACTTCTCTGATTTCATTTTCTTTATAAAGCTTTGTGAGTGTGGGTATCATATTGTCATCCTTTGTAAATGAATAATGTGTAAAAGTTTCGAAATAGACTTTTGCGTCATTATATTTTTAAAAAGCTTTTTGTTACCTCTGTGACCTTGTGAAGGCTTATCTAAATCACTTAACGATATGCGGATAAACGCAATTCACCTTGGCAAAAAAAATCTTATATACCATTGAATTAAAGGACTTTTCGCCGAAATTATAATTATTTATCACGTCTATTTTTGATAAATGCCTTTTTATTTAAGAAATTAAGTGGAATTAATTAATTAAGAAATTTTCTGTTGTTGCATAGGCGAAAATAAAGCCATGAATTAATTTTGATCAAACAAAAATTAAAAATGTAATTATTTTTATCTACCTACAGTAAACAGAGTCTGTCTTCTTTTTAGAAGAATTTAAATTGAAAATTTTTAAGATGAAGGGAGAGTAGATAATTTTTTTTTTTATAAGTAACTTGATGAACCCGTGAAATATAAGGTTGGGGGAAAACGTAATGAGAGATTTTTTTGTCATTATTTGATTAAATTTCTGTTTTATTACAAATGAATTGTATTTAAGTACCATATTGCCCATTATTCGTTTATCGGCGCAAAACTTGGTTAAGTGATTTTCACAGTCATTTTTTGAAGCCAGCTTTAGACCATCCAGGGAATTTTGCAGAGATCGAAGCAAATGGTAGTCAAAGGATGCAAGGTCCAGGCTATACTTTGGATGCATCAAAACTTCCCAGCCAAACTCTCTGGTCTGGCGTTGTCATGATGTGGAAGACAACACAATTATGTCCGTATTTTTTAATTGCTTGCTGGAATCTGGTTATTTGTTGACAGAATAAATCGTTTGACCAAGTTCTAGAACTTCATAATGTACGATTCCTTTCCAATCGCACCATATACACAGCATAAATTTATGGGGCGTCAATCTTGGCTTTGAAGGTGTGTCATTTGTGGTGGTTCACCATTATTTGACGACATTCTCGTATTTTTCTGATATTAATTATAATTTATCCAGATTTTAATTTCATCTGATAGGGTTACCTCTACTGGTTGATTATCTCTCATATTTCAAGTTTTAGGAGTCTCGATTTCAGGATTTTGGTGGTCTTACAGCTTTTTTTTTTAAATAAAGTTTAATTTTGGACAATAGAATTGTCTTACAATGGATTATTAGACCCGAATTCTGATCTTATGTTGCGTCATATTACCGACATACAACGGGATTTTCAAGATTTTATGTGATTTGTTTGGCCTTTAGATATTATTCGAGATTTTATAGAGTTTTCGACATTCTTCAAGATTTCGATATTGTTCGATTTTATTTGGTTTGAAATATAAGAGATTTCCGAAATTCGAGGTTTTGAGATTTTTAGTATCTGGGTTTGAAAGGCGGTAACTTGCGTATTCGAAATTATCAACATTACTCAACATTTTCCAGATTATTCGAGGTTTTCTAGTTATTTTTCTGAGAAAGAGATTTTTTCTTTTGAATTCTTAACTTTAAAATTTCCAAGATTATTCTAAGGATCTAAATTTATTCGAGATATTTTTTTAGAATACCTCGATTATTCTAGAACTATAAGATTATTTGAACTTTTCGAAAATTATTCGACTTTCTCGCTTATACTTGAATTTTAAAAGTCGTTATGGGGTAGCGTGATGTTCCAGAATTAAAGATTTTCAGTGACTTTCCGAGGTTTTTTAGTTTATTATTCGAAATTTTGTAGACTTCGATGTTATTCGAGATTTTCGAAATTATTCGAGTTTAGCTTGGAATTGAATTACGAGTATGAATTAGGTTGCAGAGAAGAGATTTGTTATGTATACATGTAACCTTATATAGATTGATACATGTAGACATATTATTAGTCGGTGTATAGGGTAAATAAAAGGAAAGTCAGTCGGAGCTGAACGTCCAATGAATAAAGACAGAAATACGTTGAGCATTTTTATTGAAGATAAAACAATGGCGACGAGGATAAAAACCAAATAAAATGGATGGTCACACTTCACACATATAGTTGTTGTTAAGGTTTAAAGAATTTCTACTGTGTGTTATTTTAAAGTTTTAAAATAAATATATTTAAAAAAAAAGTGGAGGTGTGGCCAACACACGACTTTCTTTTACGAACAGAGAATTTTGAGAATTTTTTTTTTTTTTTTAATTTTTTATTTTTTATTTTAATTTGTTTTTAATTTTTGGAAACATTTTATATCAAGTAGTTTTTTGTAAACTTTATACTTTTTAAGATATTTGCAAAACAAATTTTCTGGACCAAGGGAGTGGCCACATCCGGTTAGCCGATTTGGAGTAAAAAACACTAGGACCTCCCAATTTATCAAAAAAGCTTAAATCTGAAGTTTCAGTTCGATTGATTAAACCATATGAGCTGTAGAGAGTACACAGACAGACTGACAGACTAACAGACAGACAGACAGATACCATTTCGAACCCACTTTTTCGGACTCAGGTGACCTCAAAACAAATAAATCTCTAAAAATCTCAAGGTTCAAAATTTTCATGATTACTATACTTTATTTTACTAGAGTAAAAGAAAGTAAAAAACCCTAATCCATACGGATCGTTCGTTTAGTAAAAGTTCTGCAAAATTATTTTTTGGAAATCGCACTCAACTCCCAAGGGCCAATATCGGCAATTGCCAACAATGATGACAAAGGTTTGGCTAGCACATAGAATAGGTCCCTCAAATACTTAGTTAGAAAACCCTAATCCATACGAATCGTTGGTATAGTAAAAGTCCTGCAAAATTATTTTTTGGAAATCGCACTCAACTCCCAAGGGCCAATATCGGCCATTGCCAACAATGATGACAAAGGTTTGGCTAGCACATAGAATAGGTCCCTCAAATACTTAGTTAAAAAACCCTAATCCATACGAATCGTTCGTTTAATAAAAGTTCTGCAAAATTATTTTTTGGAAATCGCACTCAACTCCCAAGGACCAATATCGGCCATTGCCAACAATGATGACAAAGGTTTCGCTAGCATATAGAATAGGTCCCTCAAATACCTAGTTTAAAAACCCTAATCCATACGAATCGTTCGTTTAATAAAAGTTCTACAAATTATTTTTTGGAAATCGCACTCAACTCCCAAGGGCCAATATCGGCCATCACCCTCAAATACCTAGTTAAAAAATGGAGGTGTGGCCAACACACGACTTTGTTTTACGAACAGAGAATTTTGAGAAATTTTATTTTTTTTTATTTAAATTTTTTTTTTTTTTAATTTTTAAATTTTTAAATTTTTTTTTTTAATTTTTTATTTTTTATTTTTATTTGTTTTTAATTTTTGGAAACATTTTGAATTAAGTAGTTTTTTGTAAACCTTATACTTCTTAAGATATTTGCAAAATAAATTTTATGGACCAAGGGAGTGGCCACTTCCGGTTAGCCGATTTGGAGTAAAATTCACTGGGACCTCCCCATTTATCAAAAAAGCTTAAATCTGAAGTTTCAGTTCGATTGGTTAAACCATCTGGGCTGTAGAGAGGACACAGACAGACTGACAGACTGACAGACGGACAGACTGACAGACTGACAGACTGACAGACTGACAGACTGACAGACTGACAGACTGACAGACTGACAGACTGACAGACTGACAGACTGACAGACAGACACCATTTCGAAACCCACTTTTTCGGACTCAGGGGACCTCAAAACATATAAATCTCTAAAAATCTCAAGGTCCAAAATTTTCATGATTACTATACTTTATTTTACTAGAGTAAAAGAAAGTAAAAGGAGTGATTTGATCATGGCGTTGATCGGTAAAATTGAAAATTTTGTGCCGGGTGGTAATTTTGAACAATACCTGTACCGCATGGAGGAATTTTTCACGGTAAATGAAGTTAAAGAAGAGAAGAAACTTTCTCTGTTAATTACGTTAATGGGACCGGAAAGTTTTGAAATTTTGTGTACTTTAAGTTATCCGGATTTACCGTCAAAAAAACGTACGCGGAAGTAGTAAAAATATTAAAGGCACACTTCACGCCCAAAACAATTGAAATAGCCGAGAGCTATAAATTTTTCAAGCGAGACCAAAAGGCGAACGAGTCCCTAAGTGAATTTATAGTGGAACTTAAAATGTTAGCGGCAGCGTGTAATTTTGGCGCATTTTTGGAACGAGCGCTACGAGACAAATTTGTGCTTGGGCTGCGAGATGAACGTATTTTGAATAGCTTGTTGAGTGAATCGGAGTTAACATTCCAAAAAGCCTGCGATAAAGCTTGTGGTATGGAAATGTCGAGACAGGAGCAGAAAGCGATTAGAGGTGAAAATACAATCAACAAATTGGTCGAGAACAATAGTAAAGGGCATAATATGACAAAAAGCAATCATCGAAGTTCCAGTGTCGGATCACATCAAGATAAAGCAAAATTTAATAATGGCGGTCGACAATCAAATCATCAACATGGCGGTGGTCGACAATCCAATTATCAGCATAACGCAGGTAGGCGTGTATGGACATGTTTTGTATGTGGTAAACCTGGTCACATAGCACGTTTTTGTAGGAGTCGTAAGGAGGTATCGTTTAAGATAAAAAATTTTAATATAAATAATTTAGTAAATGTAAGTTATGAAAAAACCTTAATGACTGAGATTAAAATCGACAATATGTTTTTGGATATAGAGGTTGATAGTGGTCCTTGTATATCGGTAATAAGCTCTCAGTTTTATAATAAATATTTTAGCCAAAAACAAATTGTCGATAACAAAAAATTAAATTCCGTTCAGGTAATTTCGGGGGCAAGGGTTGATGTTCGGGGGGTTATTGATGTAACTGTAGTTGCGAAAGAAAAAAAGTTTAATTTAATGTTAACAGTGTTGTGCACAGAAGCAGATTTTAGACCAATTATGGGGCGAGATTGGCTGTCAAAAATTTTTTCAAAATGGAGAATTTTGTTTGTAAAGGATGATTGTTGTAGTTCGGTGAAGGCAGACGAAGTGAACAGAGTGAATTGTGTTGATGTTTCACAGCATATTTTAGAAGAGGTTAGAAAAATTGCTCCGAGCATAATTGATTCTAGTAATAAAAATTCAATAGTGGGACATGAAGCAGAGATTATAATTGAAGGTGATGTTCAACCTAAATTCTGTAAGGCTTATTCGGTACCATTTCATTTAAGAGATAAAGTTAGTGAGGAATTAGACAAGTTAGTTGGTGAAGGTGTTTTGGTGCCGGTAAGACATAGCGACTGGGCGTCACCCATAGTAATAGTTCCAAAACAGTCGGGCGACATTAGAATTTGTGGAGACTTTAAAGTTTCGATTAATAAAGTATTGAGTATGGAGCATTATCCCCTTCCGTTAGTAGAGAATATTTTTGCTAGCTTAGCTAATTTTAGTTGTTTTTGTGTTTTGGATTTGTCAGTGGCGTATCAGCAGTTAGATTAGTTTCTTCGGCTCCATCAATATTTCAGAGCGTTATGGACAAATTGTTATTGGGCTTAGAAGGAGTGGTATGTTACTTAGATGATATTCTAATAGGTGGTGTTAGTTTAGAGGACACAAGGTTAAAGGTAAATTCGGTTTTGTACGTTTTAGAAAAGTCTAATGTGAAAATTAATTTGAATAAATGTGTATTTTTCAAAGATTCAGTGACATATCTAGGTCATATTATTTGTAAGGATGGGTTGAAGCCTAACCCAAAGATCGTTGAAGCGATTATGAATTCACCGACCCCAAAGAATATAATGGAATTGGAATCTTATTTAGGGTTGTTAAATTATTATTGTAAATTTTTACCCAATTTGTCATTAAGGTTATATCCCCTATACCAATTAAAAAATAAACCTTTTAAATGGAGTAAAGAATGTCAGGAGAGTTTTGACGATTCGAGAAAGCTATTGTTGAAGCATAATGTTTTAACTATTTTCAACCCCAATAAACCACTAATTATTGCGTGTGATGCGAGTCCTTATGGTGTTGGTGGTGTTTTGGCCCATTTAATTGATGGGGAGGAAAGGCCAATTATGTTTGTGTCTTCCACACTCACTCCTGCTGAAAAAAATTATAGTCAAATCCATCGAGAAGCTTTAGCGGTTGTTTTCGCTGTTAAAAGGTTCGAAAAATATGTTATGGGAAAACATTTTATAATTGTTAGTGATCATAAACCTTTGGAGATTATTTTTAATGCAAAAAAAGGCGTTGCCTGCGGTAGCAGCACAAAGAATTCAACGGTGGGCAATTTATTTATCACAGTTCGATTATACTATTAAATATAGAAAAGATTGATTGATGAAGAATGCTGACTGTTTATCTCGTTTACCTTTGCAGACATGTACGGAATTAGAAGAACCTTTGTTGTTGTCGTTTAATTGTTCGGAAAAGTTACCGATAAGTCAAGAGATAATTAAAAAGGAAACAATAGTGGATGAAAGTTTGAGTAAGTTATATAGTTTTTTGCGATTGGGTTGGCCAGTTAATATACCTAACGAGTGGAAATCATATTATAGTTTAAAGGATTCATTGGATATTGAAGATCAATGCATATTTTATAACAACCGTATTTTAGTTCCAGCAAAAATTCAATTAGAGGTTCTTAAAGTAATTCATGATCAACACATAGGCATGGTTAGAATGAAAAAAATTTGTAGATCGGTTGTTTGGTGGTTAGGTATTGACCGGGATATTGAAAATTTTGTAAAATCTTGTAAAGCCTGCAGTTTGGAGCAAGTAGCTAAACCTGATTGTAGAAATGTTCAGTGGCCTAAAACCAGTTATCCATTTGAAAGGATACACCTTGATTTATTTTATTTTGGTAATCAAACGTTTTTGTTATCCGTGGATGATTTTAGCAAATGGCTGGAAGTTTATTTATTGTCAATGAATAGTAAAGCTCCTGCTGTAGTGTATCGAAACTAAAAGTTCAGTTTTCTATTTTTGGGTTTCCCTCTGAAATTGTGACGGATAACGCACCGCCGTTCGGAGGAAGAGAATTTAGCAAGTTTTGTAAGTCGAATGGTATAAAGTTGAGCCATTCCCCTCCGTACCATCCGCAAAGTAATGGTGCTGCCGAATGTGCAGTAAGGACTGTTAAGGAAGTTTTAAAAAAGAATTTACGACTAAATGATAGAAAAGGTTTAGTTGACCAAGTTTCGGAATTTTTGTTTAAGTATCGTGTTACCCCATCTACGGTTACATCGATGGCTCCATCGGAGATCATTTTTAATTATAACCCGAAAACTTTAATTAGCATAATGAATAAGAGAAATAAATTGCAAGTAAAAAAATCAGTTTCATTTAATTTAGATAAAAATAAATATTATAAGTGGGAAAGTAAATGTAAATCAAAAATATATGACACTAATTGTAAACAAACAAATTTAAATTTAGATAGAGGTCAATCAGTATTATATTTTAATAAAAATAATCATTACAATGGTCCTAAATGGATTGTAGCTACTGTTGTAAATAGAATAAGTAAGTGGATTTATGTTATTAATTTAAGAGGAGCAATAATAACAGCTCATAGAAATCAATTAAAAAAATTTTGGAAAAGAGAAAATTTATTTAAATATTTTCCAAATAAAAGTATGAATGAAGAGCCGATTAAGGAAAATAATAATAGTAATAAGATTACAAATAAGCCAAATTCGGCAGGATTAACTAAAATGAATTATAGATTAAGAAATCCAACCTTATGTAGATTGATACATGTAGACATATTATTAGTCGGTGTATAGGGTAAATAAAAGGAAAGTCAGTCGGAGCTGAACGTCCAATGAATAAAGACAGAAACACGTTGAGCATTTTTATTGAAGATAAAACAAGATTCAGAAAATTCAAGTTATTTGAATTTATGCGAAGTTAATCGAATTTTCGAGATTATTTATGATTTTGTGAAGACTGCATGGTATTTTTTAGAATATTGATTTCTTAATTTTTCAAGATTATTCTATGATTTTAAGTTTTTCGAAGGTTACACAAGCTTTTCGAGATTACCCGTGTAACTCGATATTTCTTAGAATTTGCGATTGGTTTTGTTGAATCTTGTTACATAATTGGCGATTTATTGGGAATTTTATTTTTAAGCGTCCTAGGCTTTGCATAACGTAGAGTTACTTACAGATCCAGTTAAGCCTAAGTTTGTAGGATATTGAGATATATATGTGTAGATGACATTTTTCTAACATATCTGAAATTGTCCAAAATCCTCAAAATAATTTTGAATTAGTGCTTATTGCGAATTCGAAAATTTGGCTGCATGGTTTCGAGATTATTCGATACATTAGAGATTATATTCGAATATTATTTATCGACGTTAATTCTGTGAAGTTACAGAGGATTCAAAATGAATAAATTTGAAATAATCTAGAAAAAAGTTGCCTTAGTGAACGGTTGTGTTTTTTTTTCGTGTTGAAAAGTCAAAATAATTTTGAATAAAAATAATTTTGATAAAATTTTGAAATTTAATTTGTGGTTCAATCGAAATATATTTTTATAAAAGTGAGTTGTGTTATAAACTATTAAAGTTATTTCTCAACAATGTCTCTGTGCTGTGTGTGTAATATGAAAGTGTTTGGAAACTTTTTTACGTGTGCCGGTGAGTGCAATCAACTCGTTCACTTTGAATGTACAGGGATCGGAAGGCCTGTGTTCGATGCCATTTCGGTGATTCCGAATTTTTCTTGGCGTTGTGGCATGTGCGTTGATGTTTTTAAAGTTATCAGGGCACAGAATGATCACATGTGTAAGTCTATTGACGCTTTATCAGTGTCCTTGTGCTTGATGAACAAAACATCTGCCGCTATTAATGGTAGCGTGGAGAGTTTATTAAAACCATTACCACCATCGCAGCAGCCGTCGTCTTCAAAATTAAAAAAAAAAGCTACGCAAAGTATTGTGCAAACTAATATGGAAACAAGATCTAAGAGAAATGGTAATAATACCATTACAACGGCTACATCTGAAATAACTGATGGCAGTTCCCAGCGCCACGTCCAGGTCACTGATGGCTTACAGCCTCCACACTTCCCGCCGTTGTCGTCCGATTGTGTTGTTACGAACATTCCAACGGTAATTTCTTCATCTGTCGTGTCGAACTCTTCACCATTACTGTCATGTCAGGATGCCGTTCGAGCTGAGAGGTCTGATGTTCCAGGTTCGGATTGTCCAGTCATAGAATTGCGTACAGTGCCTGTGGTTCGAAGGAAGTATTTGTACATTTCCGGTCTTCATCCAACAACTACTTCCGAATCGATATCCCGGTACATTACGTTCAAAAACAGAGTTTTTAATCCATCAAACGTGTCCTGCTTCTCACTGTTCCCTAGAGACCGGGATCCAGCAGAACTGACGTTTGTGTCTTTCAAGATTGGAGTCATCAATAACTTGCATGGTACCTTGAAAAATCCTGATTTTTGGCCACCTGGGGTTCTAGTTCGCGATTTTCAAGAAAGGCGCGATTCAAAAAACGAGGAAGGAGCTCGCAGCAAAGTGTCAATTTAATTTCATTAAATGCATTAAATTCCAATATTTTAAATTCTAATCTACCAAATTTTAACAATAATCTGTTCACAGTTCATCCTAACATTCTAAATTCATGTTTATCTAATTCTAACAATGTCGTCAATGGATCTAACAATTGCATCAATAGCTTATCAATTTTTTATTTTAATTGTAGTGGCATGCGATCAAAATCAAAAAATGTCTATCTTGGAATATTGGAATCTGATTACGACGTAATAATTCTGACCGAAACATGGCTTACAATGGATTTCAATGATGCGGAGTTTTTCCCTTCGGATTTTTGCGTTTTCCGTCGCGATCGATATAACCTTAGTACAAAACGTAAAGGTGGTGGTGTGCTTATTGCAGTTCGGAATATTTATTCTTGTGAATTTTTATTTTCCGACCCAATCATTGAGTTCATTGCTGTTAAACTCAAACTAGGTGCATTTTACTTAATAATTAGCACATTCTACTTTCCTCTAGAGCCATCCTCGATATTTTGTCAAGATTTTGTTGACAAGTTCTCATGTAATTTATTACCTTTTATTTCTGGTAACACTGACTTTGTTATTTTCGGCGATTTCAACTTTCCAGATCTAATTTGGATGATGGTTGACAATATGTTCATTCCTGCTAATACGAATGATTCTTCCGCCTTAATTTGTGATTTTATGGCAAACATGGGTACTTCACAAATAAACAGTGTACCAAACAGCCACGGCACTTATCTGGATTTGGTTTTCTACACTAATAATAGTTCTTTTAAACTAGAATCATGCGATGACTTTGCCGGATCTTCGAGTGTTTATCATACCCCGGTTTCATTTCAGTTGTTCTACAAAACTTCTAATAATTTAAACTTTACCAAAAATTGTACAGTATTTGATTTTTCGCACGCCGATCACAGCTCATTAAATGATTTTTTAGCTGAAGTTGATTGGGCTGGTACACTGTCAAACATTGATATAAACAGTTCATTAGATACCTTCAATGAATTGTTGAAGGTTGCTTTTGAAAAATTTGTTCCTAAAAAATTAATTAGAAAGTCTCATACCCGCAACGTCCCATGGTTTACCAAAGAACTGAAACAACTTGAAGTCCTACGTAATAAATGTCATAGGAAGTATAGGAGTACAGGGTTGGCCCATGACTATATCCAGTTTAAGTCTTTGCGCAAGCAGTTTTGCTATCTCAACCGATTCCTCTATAACAATTACAAAATTGATATTGAAGACGATTTGCGATGTAATCCGAAGAATTTCTGGAGATTTGTCAAAAATAAGAACCATAATAACGGCTTGCCTCCATTTTTAGAATTCCATGGTCGAAAATCAGATAATCCAGAGGCAATCTGTGGTTTTTTCGCTGAATATTTTAGCAGTGTTTTTGTTAAGGATAGCTCATTATCTCCTAAAGTAGCTAACACCAATAATTCAAAAATTGTTTTTTCAGAACTTGACGTGATGACGGCTTTGATGAACATGGACGTTTCTAAAGGTCCTGGACCAGATGGTTTACCAGTGTCTCTATTGAAGCAGTGTGCATTTGGTTTTGCCGCTCCTTTGTGCCATTTATTTAATTTGAGCCTCAGCCAAGGCAAATTTCCTGATCTGTGGAAAACATCAAGTATCATACCGATCCACAAAAGCGGTTCCCGCAGTGATGTAACAAATTATCGTGGAATTGCAATACTGTCTTGCATTCCTAAAGTATTCGAGTCAATGGTCAACAAAGTGATCTACTTCCACTCCAAGCAACTTATTAGCACACGTCAGCATGGATTTTTTCCTGGCCGCTCAACGGTCACAAATTTAGCGGTCTTTCAAAATAATCTAATTAATTCTGTTGCCTCGAAAGTTCAAGTCGATGTGGTCTATACCGATTTCGCTAAAGCTTTCGATAAACTTAATCACAGGTTATTAGTGAATAAGCTCAGTGAACTTAATTGCGACATTATTCCCTTAAATTGGCTTATGTCTTATTTATCGGATCGCAAAATGTTTGTCAAGATCAACGATACGTTCTCAGAATGTTTTATTGCGACATCTGGGGTGCCTCAAGGTAGTCACTTGGGTCCATTATTATTTTTATTGTTCATAAACAATGTTGTTGATTGCTTCAAATTCGCAGACTGTATTCTATTTGCTGACGACATGAAAATATATGCAAATATTTCATGTGAATTGGATCGCGATCACTTTCAGCGGGACCTCAACACATTTTGCGGTTGGTGTGTTACTAACCTTATGTTTCTGAATGTTGATAAGTGTCACGTGATCACCTATTCCAGATCTAAGTCTCCTGTAGTTTTTAACTATTATCTAAATGACGTTAGTTTGAAGAGAGTTAATATGGTTACAGATTTGGGCGTTATCTTTAGCTCGGATTTAACGTTTAACTCTCACATCGATGCGGTTGTTAATAAAGCCTTTTCGATGTTGGGGTTTATTAAAAGAAATTCGAAGGATTTTCACGACACATTAACTTTCAAGTCACTGTACACTTCATTTGTTCGTTCACAGCTTGAGTACGCGACTGTCATATGGTCTCCGTTCTATGAGTCTCATTCAATCAGAATTGAAAGTATTCAGAAACAGTTTTTGGTATTTGTTCTCAGAAAATTACCGTCTTTCGAGCGGAACAATAATTTCAGACTATCACCATATGTAGACCGATGCCGTTTTCTGGATCTCCAATCTCTAAGTGCTGGACGTACATGCGCAAGTGCCACATTTGCGCGTGACATCATTTGTGGTAAAATAGACTGTTCTGACATTCTTTCATGTTTTAATATTTATGCTCCTCAACGCAACTTACGCCCCCGGGAACTTCTTCATATTCCGACTGCAAGTAGCAACTACAGCTTCCATGGCCCTATAGTGCGCATTCAACGAGATCTCAACGCCGTAGCAGATTGTTTCGATTTCAATATTTCCAGGGATGAATTTAAAAAACGAATCGCTAAGATTTTGTTTTAAATGTCTTTTTGTTTTGTTGTTAATTGTTTGATCTATTGATGTCGTTATACCTTTTATGCTTTTATTGTATACATTTTTTTAACTTTTTATAATGTTTTTTAATTATGTAAGCCATTTTTGCATATACATGCTGTTGGTTAGTAAATAAATAAATAAATAAAAATAAACCTTCGAGATTATTTCAAATAGATTTATAATACTGAAAATTATGCGAAGACTAGTGTTGACTTGTAGAATTACTGATCATTAAGATAATTTCCCAGTATTCATAGTTTTGCCGTCGTAAAGAAAAAAGTCACAAACGCCAATAAAACGGAATCTTTGCAGTAACATATTTGCCTCTAACCATCTATGTATGTGATTCCTCTCCCTAAATACAGTTTTCGTCGTTGTAAAATACATAAATTTGCGCTAGTAACATTAATACTCCTATTCCCTTGGTCGTGTCACTTCATTCGACGTGACAATTGTCGTGTCATTTCAACTTTAAATTGGTATTCTCTTAGTCGATCGAAGTGATAATATAAGAGAATGCGACGTAAAACTATATCTGTCACTTCAAACGACAATTGTCGCATCGATCGACTAAGAGAATATCAAAATTTGATTGTCGGTACAAGTGACAAGTGACACGATTAAGGGAATAGGGGTGTAAATAGTTATTGTTGGACGACTAACAAGCCGTGTATTTCACCTAATAAAATGAATCAATGGAGGAAATAAGAAAGAAGTCTGACGAAGGTCGCATGCATTTATATATGTAGTGAGGAAATAAACCGTACAGGGTTTAAGTTTATCTTGTCTGACCAACGATATATAAAAACATTTAGTTTTATTTATCTGTATAGGAGCTAGTTTATATAAATATAAAACATTTCGAAGGTGACAATGAGATTTATGTAAATGAATTTCGAGCAAGCATAGACAAGCCAACGACTAAATTACCAAATTACGTTGTTTTAAATTAATTACATGCATTGCAAGATTAGAGAGTACTTAAATTTGTATAGCAATCACTGATAATGTTTATGATATGGTGAAAGCTGATTATAACTTATAAGCAATAAAAGCTTATATATAAATTATCGATGAAAATGTTTATTATTTTATAAAGCGCTAATATACCGATAATTGATTGCATGTTTTGTCTGGATGCTAAAAGAATTTATATTTTATAGCTGCACTTAGTATTGTACTATTTACAATTGTATCGCGTCCTACCAGGAAACCGCGATGTTATCTAAGATCAACTGGTAGGTTTTAATTAGAAAAAAAAATGCGCCGGATTACTCAAGGAAATTCAGTTTGGGAGGTTCTGTGGTATTATATTATTCTCTCTAAAATGTGAAACACCTCAACTATCCATATCGGATGAGAAAACATGGAGCTATGTAACTAAAATGGCCGCCTGCTTTCGATTAGGGGATGAATACTTTTGTTTGCACGATGGCATTTTAAATCGTTAGCAAACCAAGTTCAAAAGTTAAAAGTGATTTTATTGTAACACAAAGCATTTTATCTGATCCGCCTGGCCGCCCTTGACGGTCCCACCAGAGATATGGTAAGGTCGGTCATCTGCCCTGTCGGCGATGGGGTTGTGTCGGCCATCTGTCTTGTCGGCAATATGGTTATGTCAGCCATTTGTCATGTCGGCGATATAGTTGTCGCCGATGTGACTGGTCGGCGAAATGGTTGTCGGCCATGTGACCCACACCCTTTCCAAACCACTCGATTAATCAAGAAAAACAGCCATCGCTCGACTACTCGAAGTCAAAAAATGTCTGGCCAAGAACCCTGAGTTGACATTACAATACCAACAATTCATGATCAAATAGAAGGCATATTTACTGTCTCAAAGGAGAAGTGTTCAACGACAAAACTCTGGGTCGTCTTCGATGCGTCGGCAAAAATATAAGCAAGGTTATCCTTAAATGAAGTGTTGTTGAATGGTTCTACTCTTCAGCAGGGCTTACCGAGCATGCTTGCGTTGATGAACACAGCCGCTGCACGGACACAAATTTACAACCGTGAACTATGGCACTACCACTGCGACCTAATTTGCGGTGCGGACTGTGAACTCACTGAATTCTATGTTGACGATCTCATATGTGGAAACAACACACTCAACGACGCATTATCAGCACAGATACAGTTTAGAGCACTAAACAAAGGTTTTAACCTCCGGAAGCCCTACTAAATGCCGTACTAATTAATCTATACGGAATACTGGAATTTTGGAATTTAAGTTTGATGATACAATAAAACACTCGGCCTTCATTGGAAAGCTGGCACAGACAGCTTCGGATTTCGCATTTCGTTGCTGGAATCGGATAACAGAAACTGTACCAAAAGGAGTCTACTTTCAGAGAGCTCAAAAATTTTCGACTCCGTAGGATGGTTAGCAAATGTTGCTATAATTGCTAAGCTAATCATTCAAGACCTTTTGGTTAAAGCCCTTTCTTGGGATCAAACGTTACCTCAGATATTAGCTGCGCAATGCAAGATTTTAAAGCTTCAGGCCTGTGCAGCAGTCGTCTAGGTATGCGGCGGTCTATTGCCCACCAAACTCATGAAGCAAGTGTATAAATACTAAGACAAACAAGACATAGAAATATCATTTTAGATATATTCAATGATCACGCTGTCGTGAAATAAAGGTCGTCCCCAAAAATACGAGACATTCATCGCTAATAGGATTTTTGAAATATAAGAGCAATCAAATTCAGGATACTGGCGCCATATAATAAGCATCAAGGAACATCCAGCTGATTGTGCAGTTGAAAGACTATATGATTGGCTACAACCCATTCAAGTTAGTGACGCCGAGCTAGAAATAAAACTTAAAACTTGTGATGCTAATTGCGAGTGCTGTAATAGTAAATCCATTTGGGCACCTAATAGATAGTTATTCAGACATCAACAAAATATTCCGCATCATCAGCTAATGCCGACGCTTTATAAAGAAAAGTTTAGAGATACAAGACGGCAATATGACGCACAACGCCGCACCGAGAGGTTTGGAACTCAAGGAAGCAAGAGAAGAGTTATGCAGGTTAATACAAACAGAGAAACTCCAGAAAGAAACAGCACCTCTTCAAAGCAGTGCTTAACCATATGCTATTGATAGCTGATGCACATCTACTACGGACAACTCTACCTCATTTTTTAGAAGGCAGCTCTATCTTCAACAATATTCACAAATTGGTTCACTTGTCAACTTTAGTGTTTTTAGTTTTGAAATTAAACTTTGAGTTTTTAAATTTTGTTAAGATCTGGCAACTAACGATAATGGTTTCAATAATGTCCCGCAAAATTTCTTGAATTTTGGGCATATTTTATTTAAGAAACTCCATTTGAAATTTGGTATCTGACTTACCCTGTATAGTCGATGATTAGTGAATTAGTTGCAGCATATCCAAATGATGAATCAAGGAATCGGATTTGAAACTTTTTTAGATGAGATTTCATCGCAAATTTATGGATGGGGGTCGACACCAAACCGATTTTATAAAGCAATTTATTTTAAAATTATTTTTCTGATTTTTCACACGTTTTCAGATTTCATCCAAGCTTAGTGATTTGTTACCTGGTTACCCTAACCCATACACGTTTTACACTTCATTATGTAGGTTAAAATTACACATGATTCAGGAGATGTCTGCACTAAAAAATTGACCATTGAAGATTTTCCCTAATCCTCGTCCCCTTTCCTTCACTTCTTTGTCACAAATAATTATCCCTAAGGTTATAAGATAGGCTTAGTTAAATTTGGATCGGTTGCTTTAATAGGGCACCTAAAATAATTGGGTGTGGGTCACATGGCCGACAACCATTTCACCGACCAGTCACATCGGCGACAACTATATCGCCGACATGACAAATGGCCGACACAACCATATTGCCGACAAGACAGATGGCCGACCTTACCACATCTCTGGTGGGACCGTCAAGGGCGGCCAGGCGGATCAGATAAAATGCTTTGTGTTACAATAAAATCACTTTTAACTTTTGAACTTGGTTTGCTAACGATTTAAAAAGCCATCGTGCAAACAAAAGTATTCATCCCCTAATCGAAAGCAGGCGGCCATTTTAGTTACATAGCTCCATGTTTTCTCATTCGATATGGATAGTTGAGGTATCGATTGAGCGCGGAGAAATCAACTGAACAAAAGCAAAAAGTGATAAATTGAATCCTTAACATGAGTGTAAATTTTCTTTTTGTGATTTTGATGATAATATACAAATTTGATCAAGCTGAAAAGGTTAGACATTAAAACTCTCTAAGCCCGGAACCAATGATAGAGCGCAGAAATGGAAAGGAGAGTAATATGGGAAAAGATTATCCCAAGAAACAAACCAAACACGCCCAAGACCGTTTCTGCAGAGTACAAGAAAGACAGAATGAACAAAAGAGCCTTGGCACACGCAAGTTCCGTATAGGATCTGTGGATATTTCTTTCAAGAATTATTTATTTTATGTTACTATTGCGTGTACAAATAAGTTTTGATGAATTTACGTAAGATGGCGTAACCAGTATTAAATCGCATCGAACCATCTTGTAACTATATTCATGTTAAAGTGTCATCATTTCCCTCTAAAAATCAATATGTGTCATTTCGCTGAAGTGTAAATAACAAATTTTTTTGTGCCCTAACCATGTCAACCTTTGTGCCAACAAAACACAATTTGCGGGAAGCGCTAAAGTGGCGATTTTGACACCAGTGACAAAGAACGCGAAGAGAAGCCAGTAAAGTTTGAAGACGCTAAATTGGAGGTATTATTGGACCAAGATTCATAACAAACTCAAGAGGAGCTCGCTGAAACTTTGGGAATGACTCAAAAAGCGATTCAAATCCGTCTCAACGACATGGGTTTGGTGCAAAAACAAGGAAATTGGGTTCCGTATGAACTCAAGCCAAGAGGCGTCGAACACCGTTTTCTCACTTGTGAACAACTGCTCCAAAGACAAAATCGGAATGGTTTCTTGCATCGAATCGTGATGCGGGACGAAAATTGGGTTCACTAAGCAGGGATCGGAAAACCCTAAGATTTCGTTACGTTATTGCAAAAAATTCCCAAATTTTTTTTGATTACGTTATAACGTTATTTAACCTTAAATTATGTGAAACGTTACGTTACATAACGTTATCTAGCATTAGTTAATGTTTTTAACGTTATAGAACAAATGACGTTATCTAAAGTTAAGTAAGGTTAGTAAGGTTTTAACACTAGAACTACCGACCAGTCAAATTGAGGATTTAAGAATGAGGGAAAAAAGTGAATTCAATAAATGTACAATCCGTCATTTTGACGGATCAATAGTTCTAGTGTTAAATAATGCTACCAGGAACAAAAACATTTTTTATAAGGTTATTTTATTTGGTTTTATCAAAATTTTATAAAGTTATCTGTTTCGGTTACGTTATAACATAACCTAATAGGTTGGTTTGGTTACGTTTTCTTGAAAAACTTAGCAATTTTAGCGTTTTTTAACGTTATTCGGGTAACGTTATATAACGTTATCCGTCCCTGTCACTAAGCATCAACTTCAACGGCCAAACCGAATATTCATGGCAAGAAACTAACGCTAAGAACGTTATCAACAACAATTGATTCAATTAAGCCAAGCATTTAAGCTCAAATGCCCGTAATAAGCCAAAAAACATGACAAAGTTATCTTTCAGCATGACAATGGTCGGCCACATGTTGCAAAAGTCGCCAAGGAAACTTTGGACGCGCTTCAATGGGATGTCCTATTCCCTGTATTCACCAGACATTGTTCCTTCCGACTACCACTTGTTCCGGTCGATGCCACATGGCCTGGCCGCGCAGCACATCATTGCTTACGAAGAAGCCAAAAATTGGTTCGATTCTTGGATCGCCTCAAAAGACGAGGATTTTTTTCGACGCGGAATCCATATGCTGCCTGAAAGATGGGAAAAAGTTGTAGCTAACAATGGACAATATACATTGTACCAATTTCTCTGAATAAAAGTTCGAATTTATAAAAAAAACCATCAAAACTTATTTATACCCCCAATATTTGAATAAAATTTATGTTTTGAAAATGGTTAAAACCAAATTTTGAAGGCCAAACATAAATTAAAGTAAAACTAACCACACAAGTTTTTGGCGATGGTTACGGTATGCAAAAAATACGTCTATCTTTATATACCATCAAGTATTTAGTGCGGCATGAATAGTTGAAGTTGCTAAGCGTTTTAAATTAATCAGGTAAATAAAAATTATTGCCTGAAGAAAACTACTGTAATAAACTGTAATTTGATTTAAACAAATATTTCGATATACCCTTTGAAGTAGAAGTTAATGCTTGAGTATATTGTACCCAAATAAGCATAAAGCTACCTTGATTGTTTGGTCAATTCATTTCAAAACAGGTACGATGAGCCATTACTCCATACATCCATGCATAATACAATCATTTTTGAATAACTTATTCCTGTGCTAATTCAAGTTGAATTCCTCGCGTACTTTTTCCATTTCAAAAAATTCGCTGAAAGGTACTCCCACTTCTAAAACTTGTGATAGTTGCCACATGTTTCAACACTAATTTGTATCAGATAGTCATCAGCCCTGTCAGCCATCTACTCTCTCTACTGCCTGTCGGCAATGTGATTATGTCGGCCATCTGTCTTATCTGCGATGTAATTGTGTCGGCCATCTGTCCTGTAGGCAACATAGTTATGTCGGCCTTTAGTCTTGTCGGTGACGGCATTTTGTCAGTCGCCAATGTAGTGGTCGGCCATCTGGATGTGGTTGTTTCGGCCACCTGTCTTGTCGGCAATGTAATTGTTGGCGAAATGGTCGGTCGATGAAATGGTTGTCGGCCATTTGGGCCGATACCGTCTGATACATTGCCTTATTAACAGTAGCAGATGTATTTCCAGTAATCCCTCTTTATTAGATTCGGCATTATTATTTGCCCATATAGTAACCTGCGCCTAATAATATATTAATTGGACCGGTTTTATAAAATGTTGGATCTGTGCAAATACTACTGGTGATGTTTTTAAACACCATAGCGTTCACTTTCAACTTGAAAACTGATGAATGAGACATACCGGCTTTTGTCCGAACCATTTGGTTTCAGCTTGAATCAATGTTCTTGTAAGTTTAGGGTTGTTTGTTTTAACTTCGCGGTTAAGAAGGTGGCTTGAGAGAAGTGTTCATCATATTTACACGTTATTCTGACCATGGCTGTAGCTACCTTGTGCAGCTCTGTTAGCTGTTTGCAAGGTTGTTTTGGTCGGGGTTTCTTGGCGGTTTCTACACAAGGATTTTGGTGTGGAAGCTGACGTTTGCTTCAATATTGATAAGTTTTGGTATGTCTTGCAACTGGTAACACCCATAGGATGGTTCATTTCTCATTGTCAGTGCCACTGCCGTGTTTCAATATCAAGTTTCCTCGTTAAAATGCCTATTACTAAGCCACTTCAGTGTTCTGCCTCTAAACCTAAGTTGTTTATTGTGTGTAGATATTCCAAAGAGGCGTTGTGTATTATCTTTAACCCGTTAGAAGATTCGACCATCAAACTAGGAATATACTTACGTGCGTGCTGGCTACCCATGTACTCATATAGTTCTCTTCCGATAGTGTGTGATGATTGATTAGTTTTGCTGCTTGTCTTCTAACTAAGGAAAGGAGATAATACATCCTCTCTTCGGTTACAAATCTCTCATTCTGAAGTACCGTTTTATTGAACAGGCTATAAAAACTTGTCCATTGCTTGTAATCCTCATAGAATAAGGGAATTTCAATGGTTGGTAACTTTATGTTGGCTTCTTTCGAGACACCACCTTTAGAAAATCATCCTTATTACTCAACGTCAACGTTCTTCGTTTACTAAATCATCGTTGTCATTTAGACTCCCGTAATGATTATATGTTTATGATGTCGTCAAATGGATTTCTGTCACTTATTAATTCTGCCACAAGAGTTACTAGTAATACTGCTACTTGCATTGATCACTGTTTTGTCCGTGTTAATAGTGGTGCTATTTTGGATGTATCATTGCATAATTTACACATTACGAACCATGATTTGGTTAAAATTGATATAGAGATTCTTGGTAATTATGTTAACGAAAAAGAATTGGCGTACAGCAAATTGGATATTATTAAATTTGAATCATTAATCTCGTCACTTGATTTTTCTAGTTTATTAAGTCTAAGTAACCCCACATCAATTTTGACCAATATGGTTTCAATGCTTTCAAAAGTAGATGATTCATGTTCCAAAAATGTAATTAGGCATAATTCAAACATAAAGCTTAAACCGTGGATTTCTAACAAGTTGGTACTTTTAATAAATAAAAGGAAAAAAATTCAACTTAAATGTAAAAAACATCCGGCGAATAAAAAACTGTATAAGTATTATCTCAAATTGTGTAGCGGAATCAATGATTCTATAGTTTCTGTTAAAGACAACTATTTTAGTAGGAAATATGTGGTAAAGATTGCAAGAAGACCTGGTCGGTTGTTAATGATATTTTGTGCGGGAATTTGAGTAGAACTAATATCAAAAGAATTTTGTCTATTAACTCAGAGATTCTGTCTGACTCTGTATCAATTGCTAACGATTTTGGTTTTTATTTCTCTAAAATCGTTAGCGATTTGAGGATCTTCTAACTTTTCTGCCCAAAGTATGAGTCCTAATGATTGTTCTTACTCTACTGAAATGTTGGATACATTTTTTATTAATCCAGTCGAGGAATCAGAGATTATTGGTATTATTAATGGACTTAAATCAAGTAATGCACTTGACATTCTTGGTCTTAGCTCGAATATGCTAAAATTAGTGGTTATAGCAATTGCGCCAGTTTTAGTACAATTCATTAACCAATGTTTTGTAAATGGTGTTATCCCTAATGTTTTAAAAACTGCAATTGTTATCCCTTTGTTTAAAAAGGGTGATATCATTATTTAGGACAATTATCGGCCCAATGCATTGCAACCCACAATTTTGAAGAAAGTTGAAAAATCGATGAAAACCCGTATTGAGAAGTTTTTGGACAAATTTGAGTTTCTTAGTCCTCATCAACACGGCTTTAGATCTGGCAAAAGTACTGAATCTGCGTTAATTAATTTCTTAAATGGAATTCATATTAATCTGAATGAGAAGAAGTTTGTTGGTGCAGTCTTCATCGATATAAAGAGAGCCTTTGATATGGTGGATCATAATCATCTTCTGCGTAAGCTCCAGTCTATTGGTTTTAGAGGTGTATCACAGAAATGGTTCAAGTCTTATCTCAGTAATCGAATATTTATGGTTAGGATTGATAAATCGCAAAGCATTCCATTTATTATTGAACATGGTGTTCCTCAGGGTTCTGTTCTTGGTCATATCTTGTTTTTAATTTACATAAATTCAATTTTTGACTTAAACTTAAACGGTAAAATTGTTGCTTTTGCTGATGATATTGTAAGTTATTTTGATTTGACTGTTAATGACCTAACTAACCAAATAAATTCTGACATGAAAATTCTTCGCACATGGTTTGATAATCACTCCTTGCTCTTAAGTGAAAAAACGAAGGTAATGTTCTTCAAATTGGTTGGTGATCCTTATCGAAGTTTCATCCCCAAGATTTTTTATCATGTACGTAATTGTGACTTACGTAATTGTAGCAGTCTTTGCATTAAAATTGAAAATGTTCGTTTATTTAAATATTTGGGATTGAACGTTGATGCAAATTTAAACTGGAAATCACATGTTCAAGTTGTCAAAAATCAAGTTAATTCTGCATTACGTGCAATTTATTTGATACGTAAATTTTGTCCATCCAATGTTTTACCCAATTTTTTTTTTGCTTGCGTGGACTCTCGCATCAGTTATGGTTTACCATGTTGGGGTGGAGTTTATTTTGATACCATTGAACCGCTATTAATTTTACAAAAATGTATTATTCGGGTTATGTTTTTCAAGCGTCGATACGATCATTCTTGGCCTATTTTCAATGCCTGCAAAATTTTGCCTTTACAGCACCTATATATTTTTAAAGTGTTAAGATTGTTTTATTTGCGAAGTTGTCATCGGTTGCCGCGAATTGTTTACACATATCAAATTCGAAATAATTATCGAAATTTGTACTCTGTTCCGCCATTTTCATCTGAATTATTTCGTAAATATTATATAGTTTCTGCGCCCACTTTTTTTAATCGATTGCCGCTTCATATAAGAACGATGATTTATGATAGGAAATTTTTGCGTTTGGTCAAAGACTGGATACTAGAAATACTGTGGTTTTTAATCTTTTGTCTTTATTATATTTTTTTTGTAAATTTAATTTTTAACACTTGGGTTAATCGTAACTGTCGTTTTAACAAAGATTATCCAATCTTCTCGGTTGAGAGAAATAAATAAATAAATAAAATAAAGAGGCGTCAGCTACCTCGTGTTGTAAATTTTCTTCTGTCTGCTGCTTTTCTTTCTCATATTGGCCTGGCACTGTTATTTTTTGAGACACATATACATCTTTCACTTGTTTATAGTAATTTTGTTTCCGATTTGTCAAACTATAAAGAAGTCAATTACTTGGGACTTAGTCTTAAGCTGGTTATACATATATCAACTTAAAACTCGTGAATATTGAAAGTTCAAACATATATTCTATGTTAACGTTTCGGCGTATCCGGCGCATCCCAAATTACCGGGAATTAATATTCCTGCGGTAGCAGGAATTTATCATGGAGGTAGGTAGAGGTGAAATAGTTATGATTAAGATAACTCAAATTAACCTTCACCATTCTAAGGCTGCTTCGGCAGCTCTACTCCTCAGGCTGACTAGTTCGGGTGAGGATGTGATACTAATCCAAGAACCTTGGATTAACAACAACAGGATCTGTGGCCTCAGAACCAAGGGGTATAAAATTATATCCTCTAGTAAGTCTGGGAAGATCAGATCTTGTATTCTTGGGAAAAATAATATTAATCTTTTCCTTCTCTCTCAATACAGCAATGGTGACACTACTGCAGTTAGCCTGGAAGTAGGCACTTGTAGATTCTGGCTAGTATCAGCCTACATGGACCGGGAGAAGGAGGTTCCTCCGGATAACCTGGAGGAGCTGATCCGTAAAGCGGAACAATCAAAGGTAGGTGTGGTACTGGGAGTGGATGCTAATGCGCATCACACTATCTGGGGAAGCACAGACATTTATGAAAGAGGTGAGTCGCTTTTTGATTATTTGATGAGTACTAACCTTTCAGTGTGTAATATTGGGCGGGAACCCACATTTATTACTAGTAACAGGCAGGAGGTTCTAGACGTGACCCTTGCCTCAAATAATATTCTTCATATGGTTAAAAATTGGAGGGTGGATAAGGAACACTCCTTTTCTGATCATCGATATTTAACCTATAGCCTCGATATTCACCCTGCTACCCGGGAAGCCTTCAGGAACCCTAGAAGGACCAACTGGAGCAAATATGGGGAATTATTGGAGGAAATGTTACCGACGAGGGCTATGGAGCCCCCGACGACCGTTGGGGAGCTGGAGGACATGGTGGCTAGCGTTACTAGCGCATGCAACCGATCCTTTCGCGCTGCCTGCCCACTGGCTAAGCCTAGGGGTAGGCAAAAACCGGTATGGTGGTCCAGGGAACTGGGAACCTATCGAAAGGCTTGTAGGATAGCCTTTAATAGAGCCAAAAATACAAGGGAGGATCAGGATTGGGACTTAAATAAGGAGAAACTCGGAACTTATAAGAAAGAATTAAGAAAGACACAAAGGAGGTCTTGGAGAATCTTCTGTGATAATATGGAAGAGGTATCCGAAACCTCCCGCCTTAGGAAGATTCTTTCCAAAAGTACATCTAGTCCTAGTTTTTTGATAAAACCGGACGGATCTTGGACAGCTTCTAGTGGAGAATCTCTGGAGCTTCTCTTCGAGACACACTTCCCAGGGAGCTTTGAAGACCTGTTGGTGCGTAGTAATCATCAGGAATCACTGTCAGTAACCACAGAGGATATCGTAACCAGAAAACGGATCCTATGGGCACTGAGGGGTTTTAAACCATTTAAATCGGCTGGTCCGGATCAAATTATACCAGCGGAACTTCAAAACAACTCAGTAATTATTCTTCCCTACCTGGAAGCTATATTCAAAGGGTGTTTGAAGCTGGGCTATATTCCTAGGTACTGGACGGAGGTCAATGTTGTGTTCATACCGAAAGCGGGGAAAAGCTCACATGTCTATCCTAAGGACCTAAGACCAATAACTCTATCATCCTTTCTTTTGAAAACCTTGGAAAGGCTGCTGGATGTATACATCAGAGATAAAATAGGTGCCAGGAAGTGGGCATCGTCTCAGCATGCGTACACAAAGGGTAGATCTGTGGACACTGCTCTGCACGCTTTGGTGTCTACGATTGAGAAATCGATTAATTCGAAGAAATTCGGTTTGGTGGCCTTCCTGGATATAGAAAGCGCCTTTAATAATGTGAAAGCGGAGGCAATCAAGGAGGGATTGTCATTTTTGGAGGTGGACGTTCCTCTGATAGGGTTAATCAATTATATGCTGGGAAGCAGGATTGTTAGCTCGAAGTTGGGGGACTCCACCTTCAAGAGGCGAGTAACTAGGGGAACTCCGCAGGGGGGGGGGGGGGTTCTGTCCCCTCTTCTCTGGAACATAGTGGTAAACGGGTTACTAATTGAATTGGAGAGAGAGGGTATTGGAGTTATCGCGTACGCAGATGACGTAGCTTTAGCTGTTACAGGGAAATTCCTGGGCACGATTGTAGACGTAATGCAGAATGCGCTTACCATCGTTACGAAATGGGCTGGCAAATGTGGACTTGGTATTAACCCGTCCAAGACAGAGCTGGTACTCTTTACTAAGAAATACAAAATCCCGGTAGTTGTCCCTCCTACCTTAAATGGCACGAGACTTGCTTTTACTGATAGAGCTAGATATCTGGGCATTATCTTGGACAGTAAGCTTAGTTGGAAGCCCAACATGTTGGAGAGAATAAACAAAGCTACTATTGCTTTGTACTCCTGTAGGAACGCCATTGGTCATAGATGGGGTCTGAAGCCGTCGCTGGTACACTGGCTCTACACCGCCGTAATGAGACCTGTACTCATGTACGGGGTGGGTGTTTGGTGGCCAGCTCTGGATAAGGTAACTTACAAAAGTAAGATTGAGAGAGTGCAAAGAACAGCCTGTATGCTTGTTAGCGGGGCATTGAGGTCGACACCGACAAGTGCCTTAGAGGTTATGTTGCACCTTCTTCCGGTCGACATTTTTGGCAAACAGATGGCGGCAAATACGGCTGTACGACTTGCAGCCGTCTCTCAGTGGAGGTGTCTTAGTATAGGACACTCTACTATAGTCAGATCGTTGAAGGATGAGCTGGCGAATCTTGACTACATTAAACCTACTCTACGCTTCGAGAAGCGATTTCGGACCTCCTTCCCTTCAAGGGAATCCTGGAGGGATAGACCGTTATTGGAAACCGAAGCGTTGCAATTCTTCACAGATGGCTCCAAGCTAGACGGCAAAGTAGGAGCTGGAGTATTCTGTGACAAATTAAATGTAAATATTTCTGTTCGTCTCCCTGATTACTGCAGCGTGTACCAAGCTGAAGTCGTAGCGATTGAGGAGGTCATGACGTGGTTGAAGCATAATGTGTTATCCTCAGACGATATCACAATCTATGTGGACAGTCAAGCGGCGATCCGGTCGTTAGAATCGGTGTCTTTGGCGTCACGGGTGGCGTTGAGTTGTCACTCATCTCTAAATGAGATGGGGGAGCATTTCAACATCCAGGTAGTCTGGGTCCCAGGTCACTCGGGCGTCATGGGGAACTGCAGGGCAGATGAACTTGCTAGGCATGGTACGACTCTCCAGCTGCAACCGGAAAGGGCAAGTCTGGGGAGGCCTATCACAGCGCTGAGACAAGCACTTGGGAAGCAGGCGCTATCCTCAGCGGGGGAAAGGTGGTCTAACGCCCTCACCTGTAGAGTTGCAAGACAAGTTTGGCCAAAGCTGGACTTGGGGCGCACTAGGGCATTAATATCCTTACGAAGACGTGAATTAAGAACGGTCGTAGGAATTCTCACGGGACACTGCCTTTTTGGAGAACATGCAAGAAGGCTGGGTCTGGAGGCTAATGACTTCTGCAGAAGCTGCTTGCACGAAGAGGAGGAAGAGACGTTGGTCCACTTCCTTTGCTCGTGTCCAGCATTGGCTCTCAGAAGGCACAAACACTTAGGTAAGTTCAGGATGGACTGCCTCTCGGATCTCGAAAACATTAAAGTGCGGGACGTCTTACGCTACATAAGTAGCTCGAAATGGTTCCAATAGGGGTAAAAGGGGATACATCCTGTGGTATCACAATGGACCGTCACCGGTCTAAGTGTGCGTAAGCAGCCACTCCAACCTAACCTAACCTAACCTAACGTTTCGAAAATTTCAAAAAAACTTTCCAGCCGAGATTAAAATATTCGGATAATAATCATCTATAGGTTAAATCTTAGATAGTTCTGAAGGTTATTCATAAATTAATTAAAGACGGAAGCAACTAAACATGACGTATACAGTAATTTGGTTTGGTCAGTAAATTATTAGTTGTAAATATTGAACATCCGTGGAATACCTTACTCGTTTTATTCTTTCAACAATTGCGCCGTTGGCAAAACTAGATAACCAATTAAGATAAATTTAATAAAACAGTTTTTTGTAAGCGATCCAAAATAATCATGTGCCAACAAAACAAAAACTTAACCGGTGCTTTTAAATATAATTTAATTCACAATACCTCAAATTATCGATCAGATAGTAATTTGAGGTACAATTATATGATTTGCGTTGGTATGACTAATCATTTTTTATGCGTATTGTGCAATTATCATGAATTAATATTAATTTGCATAATTTTTTTATTTATCTTTCCAGGTGGAGACGTTTCAACATAAAATCGCTTTTCCCTCGAAAGAGGGATTATAAATCTTCAGATAGAATTGCAAATCTGTTTCTACCACAAAACTCGTCTTAATAAAAAAAAAAAAAAAAACAAATACAATAAGACAACAAACACATAAAACCAGATCATCTGATCTTTTAATTATTTGTTTTGTTAATTTTTCTTTATTATTATTGTTATTTTTATTTATAAATTTTCATTACCATAATATTGTAAGTGCATCTGTGTATCGGTTTAAATAAAGGGGAAATTTGCATACGTACATTTTCGTATTCTAATTTTTAAACGATCGGGTTTTTTTCCGTTGTGGTGAAATCATCAATATAACAATATATATATATGAACGCACGTATACGATCACAGAAAAACGCGATCTATATATTGAATCGACACATTAACGAATTCAATTCAGTTGAATTTAAAACTTACAAGTGTAAAGACATTAAATAGAAAAAAAAAAAAAAAAAGTTGAAATAATAAAACAAATTATTTAGTGGTGTGTTATCTTATCAATTAAAAAGAGACAAACTTTTTTTTTTATTTGTCTCGTAACGAAGGGCAAATAGGAAAAAAAAAACAAATTTAATTTGGTTTTGGATAAATTTTGTAACGTTGGTATATTAACAAAAAGCAATCAATTAGTGAATAAATTAATTTCGAATTAATCAAGTTATATACCAAATTTAACAAGAGAGAGAACAAATTTCATTTTCAACGGGCTTAGGCCATTGTATGGGTAAGTTTCTTTTTCTATTTATTATTATGTGAACTTACCTTTAGCGTGAATTCAAAATAGAAAGTTTATTTTATTGTTTATTTGCGAATATCATTATAAAATACGAGGTCTAATTATTTTGTTGTTGTTTTTTATATCCACAAAAAAAAAAAAAAAAATAATGAGTTAACATTTTGGTGGGCAAAAATTGTCGATCGCAAGCTAATTTGCGTCGTTGCAAAATTTGTTCAACAAAATGTTAAAATGGCGTAATATCAATTATTGTGCATACATACAAACTGTTGTTCTATTTAAAAGTTGATTGACTTGATACTACTATATGAGGGTATTCAAGTATTGCTAACTTATTGCCGTCCTTGGGTATTTTTTTTTTGTTTTTGTTCATTTTGGATGATATGAAAAATTCGTGACGTCCGGGATTAGATCATTTGTTTTGGTTTCATTCGTTGTGGAATAATTCAGGTATTTTTTCGGAATATTCTGTCTGGTAAGCGAACACAAAAGAATATCAAAACAGCTGTAACGTTGCATAGTTTTGAGGTGACTCAACCAGTTTCCTTTGTATTGTATAAATTCTAAATATAGTAAACGTGCGTACTTACATAAATACGAGTTTTGAATGTTAATATCAAAATAAATTTATTGGTCATATGGTTGATTCACGTGATTCCATAATAGGCGTTTTTAATTCAAAAACGTGATTATCACGATATGGTTTTTTTTTGTTTACTTGTGTGTTATCTGTGTTTGAGGTTTATTTACGATTTTTCTTAAACCAACTGATTATCCCACTTTTTAGAAAGCTGTGACCTTTGATCACGTTTTGTAGCTTTGTGTTATTAATTGTGCTTTAATAAATATTTTTATGGTTATATTGTAGACGAATTATCTTTACTTTATGTAAAAAAATAATTGCTTTTGTTGTAGCTACGATATGAATTTATTGCGCGGCGTTGAAATGTATTATTCAAGTACATATTAGGCTATTGTTTGGAGTATATAACCATCAAAGACGGGTTTATAATTACTTTATAATCATTTTACCAAGATGGCTTTATTAGTTTAATTGTTCTGTTCCCCCTTCCATTTGTGCTTGTTTATGTTGTTAACACACATTGATAGCTACTTCAGTTTCAAAATTGGCTGTTAAATCTGTTAGTGAATGTCTTAAGATAGTTTAATTACAAATTAGATGAAATAAGTGCATACGAATCCTTCAGAGCACAGTAGTTTGGAATCACCAAACTGATTTCGATGTTTGTCACCTATATTTTTTACGTATTAAAGATCGAGCAGAACTTTAGTCCAAACATAAAAATTTTCCTAAAAATCAATTAGCATAAAATAGAGTTCGCATGTTCATTTAACCAAAACAAACATTGCATCACTAATGGATATACAGTGTGAAATTGTCATTGCCTTGAAGAATAGGTACGTCATCGCATTTAGCCATGAGTCTCAAGCGAAATTTGTTCTCGAATGTACCAAAATAGATTTGGTGAATTCTCGAAACTCTACCTATTTATGTATTTTATAGCCGAAAACCAGAATTTTTATTAATATCCAAAAAATATTCTCTCTATCTAAGAAATAAACATTTATTTCTCTATAGAATCTAGATTCCAGATAATGAAGTGTACATTGATCGAGCTATTGTCAAGCACCAAATCAGTTGTTGCCGCCCAAGCTATTATTAATATTAATTTGGGTTAATATTTAGTAGGTCAGTTATACAATATTATAACAGAGGGGCAATTATTTGCTATATAGCGGAAGTTGAAATTGTTTGTATGTTTTTACATAGCAACTGGGGATTATTTCGCAAGATAATTTAATGATTCAGATTATATTTGCGTTTTGTTTTTTTTTTTCTTGGATATACGCACCTCGTACAATAACACCAATTTGCGCAAAATCATGATTCATTCAAAAAACAACTTTTTGTACATTCACACCATCATAATCGAATTACAACGAAAAAAAATAATGATAAAGACTGAAATGTATGTAAACAATAAAAATGTTTAATTAATTTTATTATTTGAGCTCGTAAATCTGTATAATGATAAACGCGACGCGTGTTATACGATTATTAGATGACGTCAATTGATTTATTTTTTATTTTAATTTTTCTTCTATAGAGCGGGCAAAAAAATCAACAGCAAATTGGGACGAGCCGGGCCTGTATAAAACTCAGGGCCGGAGCAGTCTTAATGACTCGAGCGGTACTAAAATTTATTTCAATTCAAACGATGAAGCATGTGCCGGATATGTTCCGACGGTTGGCCGCTGGGGTAGCGAATGGCCAAGTTGACTCGCCGCTGGCAGCCTCGGGCAACCTCGAGATACAGAAAATGGGTCGGTTAATTATGACATTAGTGATAATCGATTGACCGACCCTGAATGTCACATATATGATGTGACAAAGGAATTATCAACATATGATGATGATCGCACTACCACCAATGGTAGTAAATTGGTGACAGATGATGGCTACAATTTAACAGCATTTGATCAACGTGAAGGTGATTGGCCAATAAATCATCCGTTACCATTACCAGCCTGGTCGCCGCGAACAAAAGAAACGATTGTAGTCAAAAAGATTTGGCAATATGAAGATTTGGTTGCCCAAATTGAAGTGTTACTGCACCGAATGCTTGAAGAGACGCACTACGATACTGTGCACAATTTTTTGGATTTCCGTAAATCATATCGTGCATCATCCACCAAGGATCTAAAAACATTTTTCCAAAACTATGTACCACCAGTAAATCGCCGTCATCACATGTGTGTCAGCTTGGCAATGGAAATTGTTCATCGTATATCACAGGTGCGGCCTGAACTTGTTGACAAAATGTATTTAGTGTCGTGTGAAGAAGCGGTCGACTCAACCCGTTCTTATATCGAAAATTGTGAAGAACGTAAAATTGATAATGCACGTCACACGCTAGAAAAAGAACATGCCCTTGTTGTGATGAAAATACAAGTTGCTGGTCGTGATGGTATGCTGGTACTTGATCCTGGTTATCATGTTGCGCGTGCCGTTACCGTAATGAAAGATCAATGCTATCCACACACTGGTTGGTTTACACAATCCGATGAGCCACATTGTAAACGCGAATATTGCTACAACTTTAGTCCGCACAGTGATAATTTCATTGAATGGGCTGAACGAATGACGCGTGGTGGAAAGGAAACTCATGAGGTATCATTGGTTTATGTGGAACGGCCTTATCAAACAGCTATTGATGTCACTGTGAGACGTAATCTTGTATATAACTTTAGGTAAACGTTTAAATTACCATTATTTGTCCCAAACGTATTTAATCCGTTTAATTTTATAGATCACTCTTGGCCAGAGACGCAAAAGGTCGAGTATGTGCTGGTATGTACTTCCCGGTAAATGCCAATTCAAATGAGGCACAGATGACGCTGTTTTACGATGGGCCAAATGATTCGAACATCAAAGTCAAACAGAAAATTGGAGTGTTTAAGGATATCGAGAAGGTAAGAATTATTAGTCCATGTAAAACTTTTTTTTATCCAAGACTCAAACCATGAAACGAATAATCCTTTAATATACAATTTTAACATTTGTAAGGTTCGCTCAATAATTTAGTTTTTTTATATTTTATTTTAAATTTCAGATACCGGATAATGTAAAAGCACATATTGAGCAGCTCGCACCGCAACTTCGGCTTGAAACAGAGATCCTTGTAAACATTTTGCATGACATCGCTGAGGTTATTTACGATGAAAATTTTGTCAAGCAAGTCCTTGCTATTGAAGACCTTATCACAGAGATTTCTGCTGATAATTAAGATTCACGTTAAACAGAAAACATATTTTATTAAATTTTATTTTTGAATATTTATTATTATATTGCATTAATTATTATTAATCTTTACACAAGCACACACATTTTATTAACATATTTCTCTTTTTTACGTTTTATTTCAGTCAAAAAAAAAAAAAAAAATGAAAAAAATAAAAAATATTTCTTTAAATATTTTGGGGGTTAATTTGAATTGTGTTTCGATTATCGCGGAAATAATTCGGAACAAAAAAATTATAATTCAAAAATTTAGAACCTGGACGATTTTATCCGAATTATTCATCTACACAATAATTAAAACAATTCAAACTAATTTTGATCCAAATAATTAGTTTAAAAACAAAAAAAAATCGCGCAATTTATGAATCCTTTGGACTTTTGGATTATACATATGTGGTTGTATCATTCCTTTTAGATGGTGACCATACCAGTTCAAGAAATATACGGCTTAATGTTTTAAAACCGCTGCTGCTGTACTTATATAATTAAGTAATCGTATACCTATGGGGGGCGGTTACAAAAAAAAAAGCGTAATGGATTTCTTGAAACAATGTGCCAAAAACCAAAAAACCGAACGGGTTAATCAGTATACGTACTCATCCAATGTACAAAGGGTTATAAAGCAAGAAAAAAAAAACTAAGCAAAACTAGAACATCTTAAAAATGGTATAAATTCACAAAAATCACGAAACGTAAGCGTGTTAAAAAAAACATTAACGTTTATAGAATCTTATTCAATTATTATCAAAATTACACGAAATATCATATATTATATACAAACATACATATTCTTAAAAATTACATAAAATATTTATATACTATATTTAGCAGTCCACTTTGTTTTAACAAATTTTAAATTCACTAAAAGTGTTTTTTAACTTATCGTCTTTCACTTAACGTTTGTTTGTCCATAATTATTATAATTAATAATTTTTCTGTTTGTCATGTTTGTGAATTTTATTATTTTAGCAATGTTTTAAAAATAATTTTTAAATTCAATTATTTTGCAAACCAAAAACATTTTTTTCGTTTTGTTTTAATCAATTAATAAAACTTTTTGTATTTAAATATATTACAAAAACAAAAAAGATGTAAAATACACATTTATTAATCTGCTTTTAATTGCTTGACAAAATTTAATTAGGTAATACAAAACAAAAAAAAAAAAATAAAATAAAATAAAATTAAAAAATTTTATAAAAGAAGTTTTATTTAAAAATTCGTCCCTTTCCTACTTTTCCTACTTTTGTCCCATAGCCACCGGTACCATATTTGATCGGCTTTAAAGTGAAAATACGCTGGTTAAAGAAAGAAACTAGTGAAAGATAGCCGCTCACAAGAATAACGACTTTATTGTATTGTACAATCCTTAGCAGAGACTGCCAACATTAATAAATATTGTCAATCTGGAGGTCTAATGAAATTTTCGACATCGCAAATTTTTTTTCGTTGTCGACCAATTCGACAACGTCGAAAATAGCTACGTATTATGAAATATTCGACAATATCGACAATAAACTACAAAAAAAATTTAAAAATAAAAATTAATTTTTATTTATTAATTAGACGGAAAATTAAAAAAAATCCAAAATTAAAATATACATTACGAACTGAATAACAGAAATTTTATTATCTCACGATTTATTATTGAACAAGCGTATGCATTCGTCACCTCAAGAGCAGCAAAAGGTTGTGCAATTCAACGAAACCAATTACGACATCTTCAACAGTATACGTCGAAAAGAGTCTGTTGGAAATCACTAATGGTTTGGAAAAGTGTTCATGAAAAAGCAGAAACGAAGTGCAAACACCTGCCGATTTTATGCATCGCAAATAGTCAGCTCGAATATGTCAAAGATGAAATGTTCCCGAAAGATATCTCTTTCAGCTGTTTTGCTATCGATAGGCTGTTCTTTAACGCTTTTAAAAAAATTGTCCAATTATATTTTAATGGTCCCTCATTGGCCAAATAACATGCGAAAAACGTCAGAAATACCGATGAAGCAGAATGAAAAATAGCATTGTTCTATGCTCTTCACGGTTAATATAATAATCGAATGAATAAAAGAGTTTTCACACCCTGAATACATTCTTACGAGCACCAGCGTTTGTTTTCGATTTCGTTCGAACAACGAAGGAAATGTCAAACCAGCAACAGTTCAAGAAATTACTATACTGAAGCAATAACCGAACGCGACGTTGGATTAAATATTGATTTCGTTTATGGCAGATCGGATACTGCCCCAAATCACGGCGGGCTGTGGAAGTCGTGCATGAAATTTATGAAATGAGAAGAACCGTGTGCCTTTGGTCAACATGTATTGGTATTCTTTATAACTTTATATGCTTTATATAGCTTTGTGTGTACACCTATGTGGGGAATATATGCTGGTAACCACCAAGTTGTAGAGTAAAGCTTACTCAGTTGTACGTATCCCGTTGTTGTTTGACGTAGGGTGCAAGGAGTTTGCCTTGCACAATTTGAGCATTGAAGTGGCCAAAAATAATTTGAATGTCATGTTGCGGAATTTTGCTCAGGACGGTATCGAGCTGATCGTAGAAAGCGTTTTTGATTTGATTAGACTTCTCCTCAGTGCTGGTATGAACTTTCAAATCCGATTGTTGACAGGCATGAAAATCAGTCACAAATTGGCGGCATCGGTTGCTAATCAAGAAACCGTTGTCAAATTCGTTTATCCATGTTATTGCTGGGCAGAGGATTAGTCCGTAGCGACCATAATCGATGATGTCATTGTCGATTAGTCGTGTTTCCTCCAGCGCTGTGAGGTCTAGTTTATAAGTGGATATTTGTTCGAAGAGTTGATGGAGGCTCTCCGGGCGGTTTAGGCTGAGTAATAGCTGAGTAAGGGGCAATGTAAGTACTTGCTGAAGTTGTATGCAGTTAAGGGACATGACGCGAGTCTTAAACATCCCCCTACATACACAATAGCCCGACCATCAACATCAAAACTGGTGACATGGTAATTGTAATGGATGAAAATCAACCTCCCATGGCATGCGAAATTGGGTGAATCGAAGAAGTTCACGGTCTTTTACGTATTATGACCGTTAGAACAGCTACTGGCGTTAAAGAATACCCAATTCAAAAATTTTACTTTTTTCTCATCAACCATGAAACATGAATACATAAACCCCCAGTGAAGTGGGTTATTTGTAGACGTGTCCCTGACGTATCTTGACATTTTTAGTCCTATTGGATGGCGTTTTATACTTGTGGAAAAAATGTCCTCTTGAATAAAACAAGCATTTACAAGTGATACAAATGTTTCAAAGAGGGCGATGAAGAAGTTAAACATGGCGAGCGCTTTGATCGCAGCGACACGTCAACAACCGATGCTGATCGTTTACCATAGAAGTGGAAGGTTGGATTATGTGTTCGGTTCTAAGAGATATGTTTATCGACGTTAGCTCGGTATTCCTTCCTATGATACCCTGTTTCTTGATCGCAAGTCCCCCTCACCCTATCAGCCTAATTGGGCTGATATTTACTATGTGATGGTGCCTTTTTCTATGTTGCTTAAAATGGCTTGGTTTTCATCTATAATATTCCCTTTGAGTTTGATGAACAGTTGCGTTTTAAAATGGATATTGAGGCGCCGGAATCAATTATTAAGTTTACGATTGTCTTGTGCGAACCGCCAATGCCTAAAGTTATTATGTTGTGAAAGAGTTTCATTTGATAAATCATTTTTATGCTATGTTCCGGTAGTAGTAGTTTTCTTTCTCTCTTTGCTGACAGCAGTTCCTGTCGATTTGAGTTGTTTTCTTCTTTTTTGATTTCGTTTGGTTTTCCTCTTTGTTCTGGGGTTTGCCGTTAGTATGAAACTCGTTTGTTTGATTTTTGTATTGCCCCATTTTGTTCGCTGAAGTCTAAAGTCGTCTACGTGCCTATAGCTGATCTTTGCGTAGGTAGAATTTTATTAATTTGCTTAATATGTTCCGCTCTTCGTTTGTTTTTAAGTTTTCGTAGACGATATCAGCTGTGTCCAAAAATTGCGCAAGCTCATTTCCAATGCTGCTTGCATTTTCATCGCTCCGTGTTTATTTATTTTTCCGATCTGTTCTCTTCGCGTTGGTTATAGTTACTGGTTTTATGCCACTGCTGATTATTTGGTTGGGTTCCGTTTCTGCATTAGTTACGGTTGTTATTATTTGGGTGTTACTTGTCTCTATTTCTGTAGTTGTGTTCTCTACTAAATTATTTCGCTTTATGCTTGTTCTATATGGCCTTTTCGGTAGGATTTTTCTCTGCTTTCCCACTTGTTGTTGTAGGGTTACGTTTCCTAAAATTTGTGTTTCTCCGTCAAATTTTGTTTTCACAATGGGTGTGTTATTTTGACGGTAGATAGTGTGGCATCTGTATGTGAGTTTACACCCCAATTCCCTTAGTCGTATCACGTCATTTTTCATGACTATAGTCACGTCACATCAATTTTCCTATTCTCCTAGTCGTTTGTTACGCCTAAAGTCACTTTATGCGACAGATGTCACTTGAATTTTGTAAGTGCCAGGCGACTACAACAAAATGGAAGGGCGAAATTTTCGTCCGAATATTCTTTTTAAATGTTTTTAATTGTGTAATTTTGTGTTTTTTGTAATTTGGCCCACATCTTTATAGTTACAGTCGTATCACTTGAACCGACTTCAAGAATATCAATTTTCATGCGACGTGACGTGATTTAAGTGTGTTTCACCAGATGCACAGCGTAACTGACAGCCGTGCTTTGTATCCTCTCTATGCTTTGCTAAAGTAAAAATATCTTGAAAATGCCGGCAAGCTTAAGTTATACGGGTTGTTTTTCAGGCCTGACGTCATATATCTGTGTCATAATTGGACGCTAAAGCATGGGTACGAAAGGTGGATTTGAGACAAGAGTTTTGCAAATTATATTTGGCCCTAAGCGCGGCGATGATGACATAAACCTAGTTTTGTATAATCACTTACCTCTGAGAGGTAGGCACTCTTTTGGTACACGCTCCTCGGCGTAGAGAACAGTTTAGCATCTTGTGGTTGTTGGTTTTGTTATATCCCAATTCAACTTTAGTACATATTAGTACATGGTGTAAACATACCGTCTAGGCATGATATAATGTAAACCTAGACGTTATCTGTCATACCAGAAAACCTGAAATATAAGTTAGTTATTATCAAGACCAACACGAATAATACACGCATTTATAATAGTGGCGACGAGGATGAGATAATAAAAAGAAAAAAATTGAAAACGTAAAAACAAATTAAATACAATAATAGTTACGTGTTAATAAGTGGTTTTGAAATACATATACCTAAACCCATTTACATTTATTGGTACAAATACAGGACTAGAAAAAAAAAATATTACGCACGTGTGTGTAATTACATACATAACCCCAAAATTTGATACGAGTAAATATTACAAAATGTCGGAGTATTCCATTTTCGAAAAATTCGAAAAAACCAAAACATTATGGTCACGTTGGGTGGAACGGTTTGAAGGTGCAATGGAAATAGTGAAACCAGAAGATAAAAAGAAAATTCATCTACTTCTGCACTATATGGGGCAAGAAGCATACGATATACTTGCGGATAAACTGGCACCGGAGAAACCTAAGGACAAAACATACAGTGAGGTTATCGAAATTCTCACGAGCGTTTTCGACCCAGCACCTCTGGAGATATTGGAAAACTATCGGTTTCACATGAGAAAACAAGCGAGCGATGAAAAAATGGAAGAATTTTCTATTGCTCTTCGGAAAATGGCCATAAATTGTAATTTTGGGCAATATCTCAATACAGCGTTAAGGAACCAATTCGTTTTTGGTCTAAGCAGCTCAAGAATACAAAATCGTCTGCTGGAAACGTCAAATTTGACACTGGAAAATGCTTAGACTACAGCCAAAGCAATGGAGCTTTCTGCCATAGGGGGTGCAGAAATTCAGCAGCAAAAGGAGGCGAAACAGGTCGTGGACCATTTACAACAAAAGATGGGGACGTCAAATCAAAATCAAAATTCGAATAAAACTGATTTAAGCAGCAGTTGGAAACCAAAATACAATAAGCAGTTCGCCTGTTACCGCTGTGGAATTCAGGGGCATAGAGCAAATCAATGTGAACAAAAAAATTCGGTGTGTTCATTTTGCAACCTAAAGGGACATAAACAGTCGGCTTGTTTCAAAGCAAAGAAAGGGGGTAATCAGAAAGTACACTACATAAATGACACCAGTACCACAGATTGCATTGAAGAAATACTCAATGTTTCCACAGACTATGAGAAGCATGCAAAATTGGGCATTTACTTGAAAATAAATAATGCTATTGTGGGATTTGAAATCGATAGCGGGTCCCCAGTAACGATCATCAACAGGGACGATATGCAGAGATATTTCAAGGATGAAAAATTACAGTCTACGAATAAAAAACTAATTAGTTATTGTGGAACGGAAATTAAAGTGCTTGGTTGCTTGAGCGTACGAGTGGATGCAAGTATCAATTGTCAGGAATTAAACATGTATGTGGTGGAATCAAAGCGTGGACCATTATTAGGACGAGAGTGGTTGCATAGTTTGAGATTGGACTGGAATAAAATTTTGGGCTCCAAGGGGTCAAATCAGGCCGTTTCTTCTGTAAAGATAGAACAAAGTGCTATGAACAAAGTAGAAGAGCTAAAACAAAAATATTCCATAGTTTTTGAAAGCTCGATGGGAAAAATTAAAAATATTCAGGCACGGATTTATCTACGTGAGGGAGCTAAACCAATGTTCGTGAAAGCAAGAAAGGCACCTTATGCGCTGCTAGATTCAATAGAACGAGAACTTGATGAGTTAGAAAAAAATGGCGTAATACAGAAGGTGGATTCAGCGAGATGGGCTACACCTATTGTTCCGGTAAGAAAGCAGGGAGATAAAGTTCGACTATGCGGAGACTACAAAATCACAGTCAATCCAAGAATCATTGACGAAGAACATCCATTACCTACGATAGAGGAACTATTCGCATCCATGGCTGGTGGAGAGAAATTTACAAAAATCGACCTCAGTAAAGCTTACTTGCAAATGGAAGTTCATCCGGACGACCGAGAAATACTGACCTTAAGCACACATCGTGGTCTCTATCAACCCACAAGGTTGATGTATGGAATTGCATCTGGTCCAGCGAAGTGGCAGCGAGAGATCGAACAAATCTTGAAAGATATTGATGGAGTTTCAGTTTTTTTAGACGATATCAAAATTACGGCACCAAACGACGAACAACATTTGCAGCGACTCGAAGAAGTTCTATCACGCCTAAGTAGATACAATATGAGAGCAAACCTTGAAAAATGCGAATTTATGGCAGCGTAAATAGAGTACTGCGGTTACAGAATCGATCGATTGGGAATACATAAAATGAAGACAAAAATCGATGCAGTTAGACAAATGCCGATGCCAACAAATAAGGACGAGATACGTGCGTTCATCGGATTGGTGAATTATTACGGCAGGTTTTTTGAAAATCTCAGCACTATATTATATCCGCTTAACAATTTATTAAAAGATAAAGTGGAATTTATTTGGGGGAAAGATTGTGAAAAGGCATTTCAAGCCGTTAAGACTCAGATTCAGAAAGAGATACATCTGGTATACTACGACCCCAAATTGCCATTGGTATTGGCAACAGATGTAAGTCCAGTGGGAGTGGGAGCAGTGTTAAGCCACATATACCCTGATGGTAGTGAGAAACCCATACAATTTGCCTCGCAAACACTGTCCTCGGTACAACAGCGATATACCCAAATTGATCGAGAGGCGTATGCCATAATTTTCGGGATTCGCAAATTTTACCAATACGTTTATGCGCGAAATTTTATTTTAATAACGGATAACAAGCCACTTACGCAGATATTATCGCCAGAAAAAGGGTTGCCTACACTTTCAGCAACACGAATGCAGCACTACGCCATTTTTCTTCAATCATTCGATTATGAAATAAGGTATCGGAAGTCAGCTGATCACGCAAATGCAGATGCGTTGTCACGATTACTAGTGATGGAAAAAATGAAAAAATAGAAGAGGCAGAAATAATAGAAATTAACGCCATCGAAACATTACCGTTGACTGTCAAACAATTAGAAGAGGCAACATTGAGGGATGAAGTAGTGAGTGATTTAATAAATGGATTGAAATCAGGGAAAATGGTGAAACCTGATAAAAGATTTAATATAGACCAAAATGAATTCACACTACAAAAGGGTTGTTTATTGCGAGGATTTCGCGTCTACGTTCCAATGGTTCTACGGGAAAAAGTGTTGGAAGAGTTGCATATAGCACACTTCGGAATTACTCGCATGAAATCGCTGGCAAGAAGTTGTTGTTGGTGGCCAAAACTCGACACTGATATTGAAAATGTATCAAAAAACTGTCTACAATGTCAGATGACAAAAACTAATCCGTCAAAAGTTACAACGCATGTGTGGGAAGCAGCAAAATCACCTTTCGAACGGGTACATGTAGATTTCGCCGGGCCATTTATGGGAGAGTATTTTTTTATTCTCATTGACGCATATACGAAGTGGCCGAAAGTATGCATAATTCCAAATATTACGACGGCGATTACAATCGAGAAATGCCGGGAGATATTTGCCAGATTCGGAATCCCGGAAGTATTGGTAAGTGATAACGGACCTCAATTCACGTCAGATGAGTTTCAGCAATTCATGAATATGAATGGTGTACTGCACAAATTAATTGCTCCATATCATCCTGCAACAAATGGTCAAGCAGAACGAAATGTACAAACCATAAAGAATAAATTGAAGACAATGAGGTGCAATCGGTCAGAAATAGGTAAAGAACTATGTAAAATATTGTTAAATTATCGACGTACATCACATGCAACAACTGGAGAATCACCTTCATTTCGGATGTTCAACCGACAAATACGTTCAAGATTGGATATCATGCTACCTACAAAAAACGAAAGGAATGACAATGCAAAAAAATGAAATAAAGATTCGGGAAATGTATGTCGGCGACCGAGTATCTGTTAGGAACTACAATAGTGATGGAAAATACAAACTGGGTACAATAATTAAAGTGTTAGGGCTATTGCACTACATAGTAAAATTGGACGACGGTCGAATATGGAAACGGCACATCGACCAAATACATCGAATCGGATTGGAAATACAACCACCAAAACCCGATACAATTCCATACCATTACGATGTGAGTGAAAATCGTAACATAATACCAGAAATCCAGAGGAGCACTAATCTCAGAGATCCAGTTCGGCCACCGGCGCAAGAAGAAGAACTACAACAACAATCTACTGAAGCATCGAGAGCTATTGAGACAGAAACCAGGATGATTTCAGAGCAATCGAGACCCAAAAGAGAAATAAAAGCAAAGACAATTTTAACTTACAACAAAAAATTTGAACAAGTTGCGAATTTTGAGGTTTCGAACATTAAACAAGGGAAAGGTGCACAAGAGTCACAATAACATGTGAAGGAAAATTAAGTTAAACTAGTTTTGCATTATATACAAGTTAGATTTAAATTGTTTAATTTTATTTTATGTTAAATTGAAGTATGACATTGTATTAAATTAAATTAGAAGGGGAAGACTGTTATATCCCAATTCAACTTTAGTACATATTAGTACATGGTGTAAACATACCATCTAGGCATGATATAATGTAAACCTAGACGTTATCTGTCATACCAGAAAACCTAAAATATAAGTTAGTTATTCAGTCTCGTTTTGTACGCGTTACGGAGCGGACCAAAAAAAAAGTGAATAAATTAAGTCGCATTAAGTGGTTCCGGGTACTGCGTAATTCCGTATAAGGCCCATAATTTCGTACACAGAGCGAAGGAATCACCTTTTTTGCGACTTATAAAAAACACGTTTGTGAAAAAGACTCAGGATCTGCTCAATATTAATTGATGCGATCCATAATTCATCGTGCACTAACGATATGAGCCTACGCCATTTTACAACGTGATCACGCTATAACCCACACTTATAACAAATATAAAAATTACTACATATTAAATATAACAAAAACTAAAAATATAACAATTAATACTTTTTGTGAAAAATATAACCTATCCAGTGCTCCAGGATTTCCCTTGAGAAATTTCTGTGGGTTTTTTCTGGAAAAACAAAACTCACTGGTCCTATGGATTGAAAGATCTGACCTGAGCAAATTTAAAAACAAACAAACAACAAACAAACAAGTTAGTTATTATCAAGACCAACACGAATAATACACGCATTTATAATAGGTTTTGTGTCCGTTAATAAGGTGGGATGAATGTTGGTTTTAATCATTTATTGTTCCAGATTTCAGAAGGATTTTATTGCTTTTTACAAAGCTTGTATGGTTTTTGTGTCTTCGATGTTTTCTAGTAGAACGTCGCGAACTTTTATTTGTTCTTTTAGCCCTTTGACTACATTGTACAGCATCTGTGTTTGTCTGTCCGGGTTTCTAATGTCGTTGATTCTCTAAAGTCTTTGTTAGTTATGAAGTCACTGAGCTTGGCTGTTTAATAACTAGGCCCGTAGTTCATGACGCCAATAAGCACTTTTTTGCTTTTTAAAGTCTAGCGATAAACTATTCAGTAGGATTTAAGGCGTTTTCAGAATTTGTAGCTTTTAAACAAATCAAATCAAACACAAATTTTTAACTTTTTTATCAACTACAAATATATTTCAGATGTTTTTCTTTAAATTTTTTTTTTAATGTTTAATATTTTTGTTACATAATATTTGGTTATACAGACTTTTTTAATTTCATTTTCCAATACAATTAATAATGATAAATTGTCTAGCTAAAATGAAAATAATTTAGAAAAAAAAAAACAAAAATAACAATCGAATTTAAAATATGTCTATTTACATTTAATTATATTTATTTTAAGTACAAATTAGGTGATGATATAATTGATCATTCAATTTAGAATACCTTAGCCCGAATAGCACGTTCAAAAAAAAAAAAAAAAAAAAAAAGACAAAATCATAGATTCAATTAAATATTAATTTGATTAATTTCTTATATTTAAAAATTCTACAAATTCATTTTGTTTGACAAAATAAAGGCCACGAAGGACTGAACTAATAATTATTTTTAAATATTTATAAAGGGAGAAACATTTTCTAATATCGATTGTAGAACATTTTCTAATATCGATTGTAGATTTTAACACAAAGTTATCAAGTCTCGTTTTTTACTTTTTATTTATACATTTAATGATAAGGGAAATTTCTTATATATGTGGACGGTTAAATATAAAGAGAAAGAGAATAAGTTGTTCATTATAAACTAACGTCGTAAGTTTCCAGCAAGGGAATTATACTAAATTTTCCGGCATTTCAAACCTTTGAATATTTGTATCATGTTACTCTTATTTTGAGTTATGACGCTCCGACAAACTTGATAAAGTACCGAAACCAAATATTAAACGATCAGGAAAGTTTTTGGTTGGACTAATAAATATCTTCAGACATGAAACGAAGTTAGTTTAAACTAACTACATAGTTTGAAATTTATTTGTAGCTCAAAATAAATTGGCTGAATTTTGAATTATAAATAAACATGTTTGAGTTACAAATTAGTCTATAGAAGATTGATATAGGTATGAAAACTTATATTTCGGCACTTCGAAAGAGAACTGTTAGATATAGAAAATCGTGAGGCTACTTAAGATACACAGAACGTGGTGCATTAAACAATGATAAATGTTCCCCATTTAAAGAAAACTGAACACTTCTATGTTTTGTGCATGATTAAGTAAAATTTGTCAATTCGAAATGATGTTTGTGCTTTCGTTTTAAAATCTAATATATTTCATTCCATCTTTTCCCGATTTATATATAGTTTTAATATATTTATTTATGTATTATATGTTTATAGATATAGTTTATAGTGGAATGATAAAAACAGAGTTTATTTTATAATACTATTTTAGTAACGGAAATTCTGTATAGTTTACACATTTAATAGAGAAACAACAATTTCTATTTATAATAATAATATTTAAAAAAATATGCTTTTTTTAAAAAAATAATTAATTAAGTTTTTATTTATATATCACACCTTTGACTGCAGATTAACACTATTTTAAGTAAATTTACGTAAACTAAAACTAAATTAAAATACCTTCCAAGTAAAATAAAAGTGATCTGTCATGTAAACGGCACTGTGGAAGTTAACTAAAAACTAAAAAAACTTTTGAAATATTTCTGATCAAAGAGGAATTTTTATATTTACTGATCCTAAATATTCATCAAACTTAACAACTACATACAGCACTGTGATTAGATTATGTCATAAATTTTAGCTCTCTATCCCCTTAATCCTCATTATTTACATTCGAGTTTTCCTTGAGCATACGATTTTCTTCGGGTAGTCTACGCGACGGATAATTCCATGGCTGAATTTTAGCTGTACCATAGATCTGGAACATAATGTATGTCACATTCGAGACAACAAATGCAATCCAAAATGTTGTTAACCATTCGGCTTGTGATGTCGGATCATCCACAATGAATCCAGTTACGAGAGGTGATAAAAATGATGCGGTCATATGTATAGTTTGTGCAAATGCCAAAACCGGTCCAGCCAAATTTGGTGCTAAATCAACAATATTTGCCATTGCACCAGCATACGATGCGGTAATAAGAGGCACAGCCAAAAACCACAGTGTCAATACAATTACTAAATTGTGTCCAAAATATCCGGTAATAAGTACCAAAATACCTGGCAAATTCTGTGACATCGCAGTAAATAATTTGCGTACATTGGTAATTGACATTATATTTCTGGTCACCATAACATCAGCAAAATAACAAAATACAACCGATGATATATATGACAATAAGAACGGTAAGCCAGATAGCAATCCATTTGTTTGAATATCAAAACCGAGTATATGCTTCATGTAGACGGGACCCGACATAATAAATGTGTAATGCACCCAAATCCGACCAAACGTTGTAATACCAATTGACCATGCAGGTAATGATTTGAATATAGATTTCCATGGTACTTTCATTCCTTTGCCATCCTTAATCTCTTGGCTTACGTTAAGTTCGATAAACTGTAATTCACTTGTTGATATCCGCGGATGCTCCGCCGGTGTATTAAATGCTAAAAAATACCACATTACACACCAGGCCATACCGATGGTTCCCGTTGTATAAAATACGATACGCCAACCCCAATGGGCGATTATAAAACCGCATAACGGATATGTTAACCCGATTCCTATGCTGAAACCCTGTAAATAAAAAAAAACAAAACCATCTTTTTAGAAATATTAAGATGAGTTACCAATTAAAAACTAAATCTTTCTGCAAATTAGACATTTGTCAAGTTTTTCGGATTAACATTAATCGATTGAAATATAGATGTCTCTGACATAAATAATTTTCACGATTGGAATTTATCAGGTTTTAATGATTTAGTGGTAATTTAAAAAAAATATCTCTCACCTGAAAACTGGACATGAACCGACTTCGTTCCGCTGGTGGAATCCAAAATCCGACTATAGCATACATCGCAGGCCACGTTAAACCGGACGCAAAACCCTGTATTGATCGAAGTACTATCAAAGCACCGTAATGGAATGATGCTGCATATGGAATGCCTAAGCTGCATGCTGCTGTCGCAAATTGGGACCATCCAAATACTTTTTTTGTACCAAACACTTGTGTGGCAATTCCACCGACCACCTTAGAGGGCAATCGAAAAATACAAAAAAATACAATTAGTCAAGATCAAGACCACCAAACAAACTCATAAAATTGACTCACCTGTGATATCACATACCACCAGTAGAACGATCCCAATATAATCGATTGAATTTGGGGCGACCAATCAAATTGTGTGTCCCCATCGTTTATTACAACTCTAGTAAATTCTTTTAGTGGTAATACAGTCTAAAATTATTATCTTATAGCCACCAAAAATGCAAATTTATATAAAAAAAGAATTATTGAAATTTTGCCTTACTGAGTATTCGTCTAGCGGCGGCACCACCGTATTATTGTATTCATACAACTCTGTTGTATTATCATTTAGCCAAGCTGTTGTAAATGGTAATGCTGTTGTTGTGGTCATGGTTGAGTTGGACAGTAGTGTTCCGTTTATTGTTGCATTGTGTGGTTTTATCATGACGACCAATGCAAAATTTATATCGTTTCGCATCATAAATGACACAAGAAATCCGGACCATGATAAAAAATATAAAACTATACGGGCCGGTATTCGATCTGCAAAACAAGCCATACATAAATAGAAATTAATATCTCATTCACGTGTTTTCAACAACCATATAATCTTCTAACCATATGCTTTATTTACCACATAAATTATAAACGCTTAACAGACAAATTTGACCGTGACAGTGTCGGTTGCTTAGTAATAAAGACTTACTCAACAAAAAAAAAAAAAAACGGAAAATCATCACACACATTAACATTAGCCGTATATTTACCAATATAAAAAGGTAGATATTCTTCTAAATATCTAATCACAAAACAAACATCTACATTATTTCTATTACAAATAACAAAATTAACGTAGCTTGTGTTGTGGACAATAAATCAATAAGTAATTTGCGGTTTTTTTACAATTGTTTGGTGTATAATCTTTTAAACACATTGATAAATTAATTGAAAACCGCAATAATTCATGAATAATAAATGTTTTTAATCATTATTGTGCTTTTGTTTAAATTCATGTTTAATTAATTTTTTCGAGTTTACTCTAATTGAAACTTTTTAAGTAGTTTGAAAAGTCATTTAATAAATTTGTATGCTTAGTATGATTTTTATCAGACATGTTTCTTCTATATATCGAATTAATTTGCTTCACTTTTATGTTACAAATTAAATTAATTAGGAACGCTACCAACACGCCAAACGAGCTGAGTTTCAATGTTACCGTTGATCAATAATTAATTAATTAGTTACAATTACGATATGCACTGACGAAAGAATTGTGTGAAAAATGGCCCATAAATTGTTCAACAAATTAACGGGATTACTACATTTGCTTACCGACCAAACGGCGCAGTGCAGGGAGGTACAGGGTTCGAATCCCGATAGATGATTACAATCGGTGATGAAGATGAACACATCTATGACCCCCTGTTGAGAGTGCAGAATCCATGGGCCGACCCACCTTTCATGTCAGCACTATAGGTTGGCAGGTGGTTTATACAAAACGGGTCTATAGCCGGTACGCCCTCAATTTGGCTAATACTGCGTAAAGTAGGACGGTAAAAGTAAACTGCGAAAAAGTTGGGAGTGCCTAGCCCCCAGAACAGATTGGATAAGATTACTACATTTGCTTGAAAAAAAAAAATCAAGAAATTTTAAAATTGAGATTAACTGAAAAAGTTAAAATCCAGAATAAAATATCGAAACAAAAAATCTAGAAATTACCAGAAAAGCAATCCAGAAAAAATATTTTGGTTAGAATAAATGAAAAAAATTCAATTTTACAGGCATTTCTAGACCTTTTCAACACTTAAAACGTTTGTGGTACATCTATCAGTAGAGCCGATACGAGCGATACAATTCCTTTGATCTGTGTCTGAAAGGTTGACGAAGCAATTTCCCTTATCATAAATATTAAGAACTTTACAGAAAAACTCAAATTTTATAAATTTTAATTTTAACTTGGGCCTTTGATAAATGATTGTGTTTCTAGATTTTTGTTTTTCTGAATTTTTTTGTTTCTGGATTTTTTCCTCTGGATTTTTTTTCTAGATAAGGTAGCCAACCCCAACTTAACCTAAAAATAATATAAGCAATCATAAACCGTACATACCGAGTAGAAAATAATTTTTTGAAATTTAATAACTCGACTCTCGGTTGCGTTCATAACAAATAACTGAAAGCCTTAAGTGATTATAAGAAGCACAAGAGGCTTATCAAATCAACAGTTAAGCAGAGCCTGCCTCTGAAACTGATTGAAAGCTTAACGAAAAGTCTGGTAAGTAACCTTTCGTCTGAAAGATAACTTACTTTGTCGCAAACAATTGTTGGCAAAACTAATTTATAATGTTTTGCCTTCATTGTCCGGCAAGTTTTTTGCTAGAATTTTCACCTAAAACATCTGACCAACGAAATTATTTTTAAGTGGTTTTTAGACGTTAATTTTTTGGCGTTTTTAAATGACTCCACATTCTATTTTACTTGGCGTATAATTTTTATTTGGTTCTCAGACACTTATACAATTCACAGTTAACGATTCCATGACGCGCCGACCCTGCAAAATTCTCAGGCACGGAGAGAAATCTGATTGAGATATAAACCATGAAACGATGCTAGAGGACACGTTGTTTCAGACAACCAGACAAATTGAATTTATCTGTAACTCCCAAACATATATTGTATATATGGTATAATCCTCGTATATCAAGGAGATTTGGTTCCATGAAAACACCGCGCTAACCAAAACTGTTAAAGTTCATGCAAAATAATAACATAAGTACCAAAATGACTTTTTCTTCTGAAAAACATGTTCTACTGTCAATTATAAATGATTCCAAACCCCTCATAAACTCCTCATCTTATCATGTACATATTAGAGCAAATGGCCCCACATAAGTCGAATGATTCTCATCGGCTCCGCAACCTATCACAGCACCCACTTTCTGTCCACTGTGCTGGTCATGTTTTAGGCAGAGGTAGGGGGTGGGTGGTCACGAACGGATGTATATCAGATATATCCAGGAGAGACTTGCAAGTGCATGTACAACCTCCACGTGGTGGCTACTGGTAACTAGGAATTTTTCCTAGGCTAATGTACAGCGCTGAAGGAGTAAACCTTACACAAATCCCCAAGTCACGGTGGAACAGCATATGCCAAGGCATGAATGGTTAGTGGGTAAACTAATCTCTAATATGCGGACTCTGGATACCAGGCGACTTCCAGTTTTAATCAGCCTTACCCTCGTATACGGATCTCTGCGAAGGTGGACCATTTATTTCTTCGAAACTCGTGGGAACAAATGAACACAAATAAAATAAAAGCAAAAGAGACAGGCACTCTGAAAAAGCCAACAGGTACAACGAATGGTGGCTCAAACCTTAAAGGTGGAGTCACCAACGAAGAAACAATAAGGGTCTTGAAGGCTGCGGTGCCGGGTTCCAGCGGAAGCCGAGGGCCTGCCGTAGAAAAAGGGAGCTTGGACCGTAAAGGGCAAGCTACCTTCACAGTAGGTTCGGTAAACGCGGCCTTGGCACCTAAGCCGGTGATTAGCGCGAAAGTTATCCATGAGGCTAAGCGGCGGTACAGGAACCGACGCTCGGCGCAGAGGATATTAGATAGGCTGGCTGCCACCCTTGAAGGGGCTGCTAACGAAGGAACAGAAGGAATCTCTGGCATGGGCAAAGGTTAACTTCTTAGGCGACTATACAGGGAGGGACCAGCAGAGTCGAAAAGACAGCGGTCCCAAGACGAATTGGAAGCTGGGGATAGTAAGCGACCCAGAATGCAGGGAGCCCAAGGTGATACTAGGACGCACGGGGCAAGACTGTTCAGTGACGTCCTTATAGAGCATCCAAGGATACTAGCCGTCATTGACAGGAGTCAAGAAGATGGGAGTATCACTCTCGATAAATGGAGGCTAGTGTATAACGCACTAAACTCCGTTTTCCTAACAGTCCTCGGAGAAAATCCGGGGCCACCACCATCTTGTGGGGATGCAGGATGGCACCAAGGGTGCGTTAAGCTAACGGCGTGCGCAGATCAAAGATCGGCAGACCTTCATCGTCTGGCCGTAGCTAAGATAGGAGAAGTGTGGCGAGGCGCGAAGCTGGCAGTGGTTGACAGGGACGAGATCCCTAGCAGACCAAGGGCACGCGTCTGGCTGCCAATCGAGCCATTCTGTCCGGATGAAATAATGCGCATAATTCGGGCAAGCAACGTTGATCTTCCGACGAACAATTGGAAGATCATTAAACAAGAGGAGGCGAAGGGAGGATCTAGGTTGTCCATTTTAGTGGTGAACAAAGAGTCCCCAGCCCCTCTAGCTAAAAAGAAGGGGGTAATCGGCTTCGGTTTCGGGTCAATTACGCTAAAGGTGTTTAAAAAGGATGAGGTCGAAGCGATTGTGGAAGACCTACCAGGGAAAGAGCAGAGAGAAGGTGCTCATGCTAACACGCGGGACATTAGGAGCTCAGCGATGGAGCGATTGACGGCTATGGGTAGTCGCCTATCCCTGGACTCGAACGAGGAAGATCGGATCGAGTCGATGGGGAGGAGGGTGGTATAAAGAGCTAACACGGAGCACCGGAAGGGAGCGTCAGGATTGATGACGTCCTCCTAGGGCCGATAAATTAAACCCTGCCGCGACAGCGGAGAGTATATGAAGGAAGGTAAGTTGATCTGTTTATGCTGAGCACGGTTATGATTAATCTTCAACATTCTAAGGCTGCTTCGGCAGCCTTGATCCTCAGACTGACCAAATCGGATGAGGACATAATCCTAGTTTAAGAACCCTGGATTAGTAAAAACATGATCTGTGGCCTCGGTGTAAAAGGGTATATAATTTTATACTCTTCTGGGTCCGATAAGATCAGATCTTGCATTCTCGCTAAAAATAACTTGAGTATTTTTCTTCTTCCACAATATGTAGTGGAAACGTAATGGCAGTCGGCCTGGAGACGGGAGGCTGCTTACTATGGCTGGTTTCAGCCTATATGGACCGAGAGAAGGAGATTCCGCCGGATAACCTTGGGGAACTGATACTCGAAGCGGAACGGGAAAAGATCGGAGGGATACTGGGTTGTGATGTAAATGCGCATCATACAATTTGGGGTAGCACCGACATCAATGATAGGGGTTAGTACTTATTTGATTACTTATTGGGTACTAACCTTGCAGTGTGTAATCTGGGGCAAGAGCCCACTTTTATTTTTAGTAACAGGGAGGAGGTACTGGATGTTACCTTTGCATCAGACTCCATTACACATATGGTCAAGGAATGGAGGGTGGCGAAGGAACACTCCTTCTCGGACCATCGGTACGTGACGGTTAATATTGACATTCACCCTGTTACCCGGAAAGTATTCAGGAATCCTAGGACTAACTGGAACAAATACGGAGAAGTGTTAGTAGGACTCTACTAACCGACCGATGCTCCGAAGCCCCCAGCCACAGAGAAGGAGCTGGATTTCCTGGTGGGGGAAATCACAAGCGCCTGCAACTTGTCCTTGGACACTGCTTGCCCCTATACCTAAAGGGAAGCAGAAACCGGTATGGTGGTCCAGGGAGTTGGGAATCCTTCGTTCAGGGTGTAGGAAAGCATTCAATAGAGAAAAGGGCTCTAGGGAAGCTCAAGACTGGGACTCCTATAAGGAGCACCTTAAAAAGTATAAAAAGGAAATAAAGAAGGCGCGGAGGAGGTCTTGGAGACTATTCTGTGATAAAATGGAAGGTGTTTCGGAGACTTCGCGCCTCAGGAAAATCTTATCTAAGAGTCCAACGAGCCCTAGTTACTTAATTAAACCAGATGGGCTGTGGACAACGTCTAGTGGGGAATCATTGGCGCTTCTGTTGTATACCCATTTCCCAGGTAGTGTGGGTGTGTCGACGGAGCTTGGTAGGAATAGGGAAAAATTATCGTCGGGGTGCCCGGAGGAAATCGTGTGCAAAAACCGGATCCTATGGGCACTAAACGGCTTTACACCTTATAAATCGGCAGGCCCGGACGGTAATTCCCAGCGGAATTGCAAAAACACTCGTCGATCATTCTCCCATGGCTGGAGGTGATCTTCAGGGGGTGTCTAAAACTGAATTATATTCCTAAGAAATGATGTTTGAGTGGAAATGCCTTCAGACGGGCCACTCGACGATTGGCAGGTCGCTAAAGGCAGATGTGGAGAATAGTGACTACACGATACCGATTGTATGCTTTGAAAAAGGTTTCTGGACTCTTCCCCCTCAAGGGAATCCTGGGGGAACAGGTCAATAAAAGAAACTGGAAGTATACAATTCTATACTGACGGCTCCAAGCTAGACGGCAAAGTCGGAGCAGGAGTCTATTGTGACAAATTAAATGTGAATACATATATCCGTTCGTCTTCCTGATCACTGCAGTGTGTACCAGGCGGAGGTGGTAGCGATTGAGGAAATGCTGACTTGGTTGAAGCATAATGTCATATCCACAAGGGATATAACAGTATATGTGGACAGTCAGGCGGGAATCAATTCGCTGGAATCAGTTTCTCTGACGTCCAAGGTGGCATTGAAGTGCCGCTCATCTCTTAACGAGATGAGTGAGCATTTCAATATCCAGATAGTCTGGGTCCCCGGTCACTCTTCAATTGAAACCGGAAAGGGCAAATCTGGGGAGGCGCGTAGCAGCGTTTTATAGGGCACTTAGAAATGAGGCGATAGCCTCGGCACAGAAGAGGTGGACTAACACCATAACATGCTATGTAGCGCGGCAAGTCTGGCCGAAACTGGACTTGAAGCGCTCCAAAACACTACTATCCCTACGTAGACCTGACTTAAGTATAGTCGTGGGGGTGCTCACAGGACACTGCCTCATTGGGGAGCATGCGAGGAGGCTTGGGTCAATGGCAAACGACTTCTGTAGAAGCTGTATGGATGAGGAGGAGGAAGAGACTCTGAGCCACTTCCACTGTTCATGCCCGGCGCTAGCTTACAGGAGGAATAAACATCTGGGCAAGTATAGTTTGGACGGCCTTATGGATCTCGAGAACTGCAATGTACGAGATATCTTACGCTACATAACTAGCTCAAAATGGTTCGGGTAAGGGAGTAGGATCCCTTGATATCACAACGGACCGTCATCGATCTAAGTGTGCGTTTTGGCAGCCACTCTAACCTAACCTAACCTAACCTAACCTAGTCTTCTCATCAATATTTGTAAAGTAACGGAATATTTATTAAAAAAACATAAAAAGTCATTTTCTTGTACTTTTCTCTTCTTGTAATAAATGATTAGAGAGTGGGTCTTGTAGGAAACTTATTCAAGTTTTTAAAGCTGCCCCCAAAATTATCATTGGTTGCTGAGATATCGATGATCAAATATAAAAGGATCGTAGAGAGACCAAATAGAAATTAAATTGAAGCATAATGAAAAAGCTAATTGACAGATGCATTGGTTTAACTTAAAAAAATTTTCCCGAGCCCGTGGATCAATAAAAAAAAATGGAACATTTTTGTCTTGCGCTATTTTTTATGATTGCTCGATAACGGTACCTCACACAAATTTTCTACTAAAAATCTCGAAACCAGAGACTTGAAGGTTTAAAATGCTGTTTTTCCATCTCTGTACGACCGTTTTGCACAAAGATACAGCAAAATTTCAAAATGCCCAAAATTTTACTAAATGCTCTTTAGCAAAAGCAATTCTTTTGACTACGTTCCGGTTGCTTAATTGTGACTTCCTTTTCACTTTATTGCTCTGTGGCTTAATTATAATGCCACAATTGTATTTTGAAAACCCCGTTATATTGATTTTTCAAAGCACTAATGACTTTGCACTCCTCAGAGAAGAATTACATCGCAGCCCGTCAATTCATTAAATGGACAAAGAGGATAATTTGATAGGTCCAATTTTTATGTATTTTTATGTGTGCTAAAATAAAGTCTTTGAATTGTTAATTTTGAAAAATTGTCTTGTAAAAACTCGAAATATCTTACATATACGCGATTTGTCGCAATTTCGAAAAATTTTGGAAACTCATAAAGTACATAGTCTTATGAGATTTAGTGTCATGTCCCACATTGGTATTCGTTTGTTAGTACATATCATCAGTATTTTAAGTTTCATTCTTAAAATCCAATCAAGGCTTCATTCTTGAATAAAGCGATTAACAATATATACTGTCGAATGTGACAATTTATATGGAAGTCAAGAGATTTTAACACTTCTGACCAAATTATATAAAATATTTTGATGATGAACACACATTTCATCATTGCTGGACATGCATTTCGAAGAATTGATAATATTTTTATTAGACTCTAACACAATTTACTTCTAAATTGCTAATAAAATATTTATTTATTGCTTAACACTTTCGCGAATATGACGGCATGTGCCGTCAAACTAATATATTTTAATGGGTCACGACGGCATTTGTCGCCATTTAAACAAAGTTAATTTGGGTCAAGATGTCAATTTATCGTTATGTTGCAGTAAAACGTTGTTTGATTTTAATTTTAAGTCATTTAAAGTTTCATATAGTGTTTCAAATATTATGTTCCTGTTCGAACACGGGTTTGTATTTTTATATGCAGAAATAGTCTGTTCCAAAACGTCCAGTCATCCACCAATCATGTTATTTGTCCGCGAAAGTGTTAATAGTATATTTAAGTGTTAATAGTTAGTAAGAATTTGTTGCTTATCATTATTTGCTGATCGTTTTGCTTTTTGCGTGATCTAATCGTTTATTAAATTTATTTTAGCGTTTCAGAAAATATTTGTTTATTAATGCTAATCAAACATTTTTGTTCAATAATATTTTTTTAGCTGATAAATGATTTGTTATAAATTAATTTGCCTGGTGATTTAATATAGTTTTCTAAGTTTCATTTACTTGTCCCTTGGAGGGTGTGTTTATATTTGTTTAGGAGTTTAAAATAAGTTCTAAAATTGAGAGATTTCCATATTTTCAGATTTAAAAATTTGTGATTTAAGATTTTAAAAATTTAAAAACATTCAAATATAAATGTAGATACTTATACTACCTTGATCAACAAGTTCTCGGAATAACCACCGTGTGGCGCTCCCATCGTTCCGATTTGAGTTCTGTTTTTTTGTTAAGTTGGTACATCTGTTGTTGATATTCCCTCTAAATCTTAGCGTCATAGCTTGACATTTGCAAAAGTTACGTAGTCAAGAGTACATCTATCTCTGTGTGTGTTGGAGATTATTTACAATTTTAGACATGATTTGCGAGGCTGAATCCGATCCCACATTCATCAAAAGGATCATTACTGGAGACGAGACGTGGGTTTATGAGTACGACACGCAATCCAGACATCAGGCAAGTGAATGGCGTTCACCAAAAAAAAAAACCACTACGGGAACGCGTTTCAGCAGCCGAGAGGAAATAATGGAAAAATCGCCAATACACACAGAGTAGATGTACTCTTGACTACGTAACTTTTGCAAATGTCAAGCTATGACGCTAAGATTTAGAGGGAATATCAACAACAGATGTACCAACTTAAAAAAAACAGAACTCAAATCGGAACGATGGGAGCGCCACACGGTGGTTATTCCGAGAACTTGTTGATCAAGGTAGTATGAATTTGGAAATTTAATATTTCCTGAATTTAGGAATTGGGGGGTTCCAATTTTGGTTTCTGAAAACGGGTGCCCGCTTTTATCTCAAAAGTGTGACCGGGAAATCGCGGCATTTTCCGGTATTCGATTTTTAATTCTATAACGGCACTGGAATAATAAATTACAGTAAAACCTCGGTTGAACTATGGATTGACCTGTTTCTTATTTCCGATTGTCCCTTAGATCTGAATGTAGAAGATTTGAATATCTCTTAAAGAAGTTTATCCATCAACAGCATTTTCAAGTGTAATTCAGACAGACGAGGAAGGAGATGAAATCATCAGCATGAACGATTGAAATAGGATTTTAAAATGAGTTTTAGAAGTTCTCTAATACTCTTCTGAGGAATAAACTTCATTATTTATCAAGGATTATTTATTAAATAGGATTCCAAAATGGTTAGTATTTAGAAGAAATTCTGGAATATGGCCAATTAGGAAGGAAGTTGGTCGTATCTTAATCGATTGTGATGAAATTCGGTATGCAGGAAGAAAGCGGGATTCTAAAATGATTGTGAAATGACGATGAAGGGCAATTAGGAAAGAACTGGTCATAAACGAACAAATCAGATTTTATCACAATCGGTTAAGAACCAGCCAAATTACAACCTAATTGGCCCTATTCCCGAACTTCATTTAAAAATCATTTTATATCATACATGCTTAATTTCATGATAATCGGTTAACAAATAGCAAAATGTCTTCCTAGGCCCGAATTTGTCTTGAAAATGCAATTTACTCGTACATATGGATAAATTGTTGTACGATACATTCAAATTTTCTACATTCGGATCTAAGCGACAGTCGGAAATAAGAGACAGGCCAATCCGTAATTAGTCTCTTAAACCGGGTTTTTTTCTATAATATATTATTCCTTTGCAGTTATTGAGTCACAAAATAGGAAATAATTAAATCGTCTCTTTATTATTAACTAACAGTTCTTTATTATTATTTGTATAATCTAATTTGAATTACTACACTTACGTAAATAAGCAAATATTTAGTTACAAACAGCTCGCCTTATACTCAAGTACTAATTAACAACTTGTTTTATAAAGTATTGATAGTAAATTATAATTCAAGTGTTTTCTTCTCATAACTAAATAAACTCATAACCAAACTAAATAGTTAATAATAGAAGATAAATTATTATCTTTACATTGAATTCTTAGCAATAGTCATAAATTGTATGTACGTAATCCATTGTTTCAAAACTATTTACATTTATCCGAATATACTTGTCAATCCCCTGACATTATCTGCTTATCGCTTAAAAATTATTTGCTAAAATGTGATTCAACTTAGAACAGTATCATATTACGAACAATTTTTTATTGTTGACGTCTTAAAATATTGAATACGTCCGCGCGTAAAATAATATCGAGACATAGCTCTGCACATTTAGCATACTTATCCATAAGTATACAAATAATATAAGCTTGGAGCATTTAGAAATGCTCAAACGTAAAAACATAAAACAGGTAAAAGAAATACAGCCACTATGACCCTTTGCTTCTTCACTGCAAGGGAGAATTTTGCCATTAGATTAGATAATGAATCCACTAGCATATAGAAGACTTTGAGTTTGAAGGAAACCTTTGCACCGGATGTGGAAATATTATAATTAATTCCACTTTAAAAAAAGATGGTTTACTATTCAGATCGAGCTAGCATTGGCGAAATGATAACGAATTTTTTTGCTCTTCATTTAATAAATAATTAAAATTAAAACTTTTAATTTATTAATGTTATGTTAATGTTTATTCAATTCATTATGTAATTGTATGATATTTGCTATTCCGTTTATTTATACTTGACCCAATCGATAAAACTTTGAAAACTAGTATGAGTTAATATAGTCCAAACTCCAAAGTGCAAAAGAGCTTAAATCTTTTGAATTAGGTAACTATTGTTAATGTGTTCGCCAAATTATTATGTAAATCTGGTTTGAGAATAGTATAGCGTATGTAACAACAACATGTGAGTTCTCGCGAATTTGAATATTTCCGTTGTTTTAGAACTTTCAATAAGAATTTCTGTAATGAATGTGGAATATCTGAGACGTATAAATATTGCTTAAAAATTAGATATTTGGAAGTAAAGAAATCTGGATATTCATTTTGACCAAAAAAAAGCATGCTAGACTTCATAAAAATGCTTATTTTGATTGAATCATTTCGGTTGACTTCAAAAATTTTGTTCTGAGAGCGATGTTTTCTTATCTAGAGCGTTTTATAAAAATCTGAATTTTTTCGCAAATTTACCACAGGTTTCAATAAATAAACATCTTCTTTTGGTTCAAAAGAGAGGGAAATCGCGATCGATTTATTTCATTATTAAAGATCGGTATCAAAAATTAATGTATAAACATCTAAATACAGGAAAAGAAGCGAAAAATACAAAAGAAGTCGAAATTATATATTTTAAATTTGTTCACTGACATCCAGTTGACCTTCAAATGGGCTTGACGGGTTGCGAACTAAATCTTGGTTGACAAAATCTTGGTTGACAAAATCTTGCTTTTTCCAAAAATCTTGCTTTTTAAAATCTTGGTTTTCAAAATCTTTGTTCTGGAAATTCCATTTTTATCATTTCGGACGCGCCCTTACTAAAAATGGAATTTCCAAAACAAAATTTTGAAAACCGTGGTTTGACTTTTGATGAGTGGAATTATGCTAAAATTGTGTTTCTTGTGCTGTAATGTGCTCGAACAGGGTTTTCCATATTTAAAGCTAATTAAAAGTCGGGGATTACCCAAGACTGAGAATATTAAAATATGAGCAGTTGATGATTCTCAAAATCTTGGTTTTTTTGAAACTTTAAAATTAAATTCCCCATTTTCCAGAATTTATAAAAATCAAGACTTTGAAAAAGCAAACTTTTCAGAATTAAGATTTTAAAAAACTAAGATTTCCCAAAATCCACGATTTTGATAACATCAAGGCCATCAGCTCGGCACCTTATGTCTTGATGCCAACAACTGTTAATTGAGTTATTCACCATTAAAATTTATCATCTGCTGGTTTTTTCATACCATTTCGTAATTTAAAAATGTGCCTTAAGCACCTATCTGAATGTAAAATTCTTCGGTCTTTCAGAATCCGGGATGAAAATGAGGGTTCTTATCAAAAAAAAAAAAAAAAAAGAGTCGACCTTCAAATAACCTTAAAGACAGATTTGAAGGTCAAACTTAAGATCACCAATCAATTGCCAGCGTAAAATCCCATAACGTTTATACAGGTTATTTTTTGATCGCCGGTTTTCCTGACGAAATGTTTTAGAGGGTCGATTAATATGGGATTTCTTGTACATATACATATGTTACTACGTCTTATAATATAATAAAGAGTTTTCCAAATAGGAATGATACAATTTAAAATGGTTATAATGGCAACACTGCGTATTATTTTTTGACATTTCTTATGTCATTTGTGTTCAGTAGGTTATGCCATTTAATCAAGGAAAGATGCACGATTCAACAACGTTTACAAATTGTTAAATTGTTTTATCAAAATCAGTGCTCATTTGTAAATACATTTTTATCGAAAAATTTTATTCAGTGATGAAGCTAATTTTTGGTTAAATATGGTTATGTAAACAAACAGAATTGCCGAATTTGGAGTGATAAAAATCCACACGAAACTGTTCAGACGCAATTCATGCTGGTGGAGTGATTGGTCCATATTTCTTTGAAGAAAATGGTCGAAGAGTAACAGTCAATAGAGAACGATACAGAACAATGTTAAATGATTTTTTTGTTCCTGCTGTTGTTGAGAATAATCTGGAAGATATGTGGTTTCAACAAGACGGTGCCACCTGCCACACAGCCACCTTAACAATCGATTTATTGAAAATAAAATTTGGTGATGAAATTATCTCAAGATTTGGTCTACTTAATTATCCTCCCAGGTCATGTGATTTAACACCTTGTGATTTCTTTGTTTGGGGATATATTAAGTCATAAGACAAGTTTATGCTGATAATCCAACAATAATTGAGCAAATAAAAATCAACATTGAACGTGCTATTCATGAAATACAGCCAAATTTATGTGAAAAAGTGATGAAAAATTGGGCTGAAGGTGCGTACATGATCCAATTCTGGTGAAAAAATGTACACCACGAAGTTAGCAAAATAGTAAAATTTTTTGTTAAAATTGGTTACCCTGGTGAACTTTTTGTTCTAGTTGGAAATAATTCAACTCATACAGCTAACTTCGTGGTGTACATTTTTTCACCAGAAAAGTATAGCATGTACACAGCTTCACAGAATGCAGGACATACGGAGAGGTCCACGGTAATTTGAATGATGTTATTTTCCATACATAATGGCATAATGTAACCTTTCAAATAAAAAAAAATTTTGGTCTCACTGAATAATTTATGTTTTTTTTTAATTTTTAAATTGTATCATTCCTATTGGAAAACCCTTTATTTATATGGTTGAGATTTGTGTTCATTTTAGCAAACAGTACAGTAAAAAATACCAGTTGAAATTAGAACAACAGCCTAACGCTTTAGCCAGGGAAATTTAAAAAGACCCAGAAGCTTTTAGGGCAAGCTAATACTAAGAACTAATATAAGTTAAGTCTTAATCAAAAGTTTGTATATAAATAGTTTATAACATTTGATTGCATCTTGTGAGCTTCCTATATAGGAAAGATTCAAGAATAAAGCACTAGGCAGTTAAAAAATAATAATAATTATAGGAAGTAAGAACCGTTTCTTAATATACACATATGTGAATTGTTTTTCGGCTTAAATGCAATAAGTTTAAAATGTATAATTTATTTACAAGCGACACGATAGGTAGCAATAGCGACTGACAGATGACAGTTTTGTAATTTTTTATTGTCACCTATATCGGTGAAGACGTTCCAAAGGAAAAACGTTTACCGATATAATGCTTATTGTCGAAGTACCGGCGACTACTTGTCGTTATCGGCGGCAACATTATCGGTATAATGGAAAAAGGCTCTTATAGGCGATTTGCATTAAAAAACACAAATTACAATACATTTCGTCAACCTCAACGACCAGGGGCTGTATTCCTGAAATTCATCCGAAACAAATCAACGGCAACTTTTTATTTTAAATTGATTTAAATTAGTCACCGGCGACGTTTTTAGGTGAATTTCAAGAAAACGGACTGTTTATGCCTGAAAGAAATAATAAAATTGATTAAATCAAATCATTATGTTGTAATTTAAATGATACTTATCTTATTGCAATTAGTTAATTCATCAGGAGTATACAGCTCAACGCAATGACATTTCGCAATGTAAACAAAATAATGGTGGCAAATGTATGTATTGTTGTTGAGTTGGCTACTCTTGTATCGATAAGATTGGTGTAGCAGTATTGATGAATGTAGATTGATCGTTATCGAATTAATGTAGACTGTTCATTAATGTAGATGGTTTGGTCTCGAATTAATGTAGAGTAGACGGATTTTCGTTATCGTTAGTCTGAAATCGTTAATATGATGTTGCAAAAAATATTTTTTACAATTTTCTTTCTCTTTGCGATTGGCCTTAAAACGAGTAAGTGCGAAATTCAAAATTTCTAAAAACTTTATCCATTATATAAGAATATTGAATTTTCATTAAAAATTATATAGAATAAATTATAGATCTAATACTTATATATGGTTTGAATTAATAAATAAAATTTATAGTTTCTTTATAAATTAATTAAGTTTATTAAAAATATTTAGTGACCATATTATATTTGAATGAATTCCTATAATTTCAAAAATAATTAAATAAAGTTAATAAACAAAATTAATAGTGAAAACTTAAGTTCAATAAATTAAGTGTCGTGTGTGTTTTATTTTTACGTTCAAAATTCCTCACCGCGACACGGACCCAGATCGAGACTGTATTAGTATTTTTATTTTTCAATTTTATTTCGTTTCTATAAAAAAATCAAAAAATTTGGTTCGAATTATTGAGAATGAAATTTGTTATTTGAACGAATCACAAGAGTGATTAGAAAAAGTTATTAGAGGAATAAGCCTTTGAAATTTCATCAACTCACTCCTTAACCTCCTTAATATGTAAATTTAAACAGCGAGATTTGTTTCGGTGGCTTTTGTTAAATTCTTTGGGGATACAAAGTAAAATTAAGACAAAAAATCTAATCAGCAAGAAATATATGGGAATAGGGAATTTTTAGATGCTTGAATAAAATACTGCTAATCATACTCGTCCCAAAGGACTCTTATAATATATAAACGGTAAATAATACGTTCATATTCCAACAAAATCAGTCAATATGAAGCCGAGTATTATCATTATAACCCAATTAACTAAATTATTTCAACTAAATTACACCTAATACATCACATTTATAGTGATGAATGAACTAATAAAGAACTAAAACGACATATTCCCTGTACCCTTAACACTATTATTAAATTGACTTTGTAAATAAAAACCGATTTTTATTTGTTATTAGCCTATTTGTCTAGAAATCATCAGAATATCAGCTAAATATACATTTCAATGGGATTTTTTAGGAGTTTTAACCGTGTTAATCCAAACTTTCAACACGTTTCAATTTTCGTTTATAAATACTTGAACGATGTTTCAATTACAAATGAAAATTGAAACGTGTAGAAAGGTTGAATTAACATTGTTAAGTCTATAAACATAGTTAGGTATATTGTAGGTCGGCATAAAAAGCCAAAAGCAAAATACCGAGTTAATTCATTTAAAGGATATCATTATATTAATGAATATTCATAAAATTTTTGGTTAATTTTCAAGAGAATTTGCGTCATACCCAACTTCCGTATTATATTGAATAACGTTTCAAGCGCACGAAATGGTTGTATAAATGAGCAAACAAAATTTCGTCATTTTAGTATTGATTTTATTTTAATTTATTACAATAACCGGGGGTTAAAGGTTAAATTTGATATCCAATGTAGGTATGATTAGGTTTGAGGAAAGATTATTACCCCTTAATTACCTTAATAAGTGAATAACGAACAATTTTTGGTAATTATACTACTTACTTATAATAGTTGTTCAATTTTTCACATTTTTTCCTCTGATATACGTATATAAATCCTATTGGAATAAAACAAAATTCTATTGAATTCTCATTGATTATTGCATATGTGGGTGCTTAACGTAGTAACGGGTGGTCCATCTAGCGTTTTATATTTCAACTACCGGTTATTTCGACACTTACATCATTCGTGTTATGACAGAAAATTAGTTTAATGTTTGACATGTACGAAATCGATCGCTTTACGCTTGAACAAAATTGAGAAATATTGAAAACTTACTTTCAAAGTGGTGAGTCTTCTACCTAAACTGTAAGAAATTTATGTGGAAATTTCAGTAGAAATGAAATGCCTATACAAGTCAATTTGTGGATCAATTTGTGAAGCCGTTTTATTTGTGGGGAGCCGTTAAGCATAAGTGTTACGCTAACCATCCAGGGACTATCCAAGACTTGAAAGATCAAATCGAAGTTCCCATTGCTGAAAATGTTCTGAAAAATTGGGGTACTGTAAAGCCAGCCGTAGAAGTCATTTGAATAAAATTGTGTTCTATACTTAATGGCAATGTATACTCTTTCTAATAAAATAAACCGCTTTGAAAAATATTCATTCATCTTTGAATTTAGAGCCAAATTAAATTGGAAACGTTATAGATCGACCATTCTTTACGTATAGAGCTATTTCGACCAAATACCGGTGTGCCAAACTTAAAACCAGAGTTCCATTAAAATAAACATAACACTGTTTTAGTACAAACTATAAATTTGTTCCAATTAGAATCCAATTTTCTGCCTAATAGAAAAAATAAATTACACCAAAAAAATGTTAACCAAACAATTAGTCTATAAAATACTTTTCCGTGAACATATTTTTGTTCCGATATTCCGTGTCAGAAACTGAGTTCAAATCTGTCGCAAAAAGTGTTAATAGCTTGTTGCCAATTTCAGTCAAAATTGCGATTAAAAGATTAAAATTTGAAACAAATTTATTTCTGGTTTGAAGGATGGAGAATTTAATCAGCCACTCTGTATACTATCATAACCTGAGTTCAATTTCAGCAAAAACTATAAATCGAACACTAGAATTGGGAAACAAATTTATTTCTGGCGATGGGACAAACAATTTTATGTTGTTAGATTAGGGACTTAATCAGCTATTCCGCCTATTTTCATAACCTGACTCCAAATTTCCGATAAGGAGCGTTACTGACCCTTTATCAATTTCAGCCAAAACCGCAATATAAAGTTTAAAATTCGAAGTACATTTATTTCTTGGGATAAGGGATACCTTCGAAGCTTGTGATAGTTCGCAAAATAGCTGATTAAATTCTCCATCCATCAAGTTATGAAGGTATCCCATATCGCCAGAAATAGTAGTGCTTCGAATGTTAAACTTCAAATTGCGGTTTTGGCTGAAATTGAGAAAGGGCCATTAACACCCCTTGTCAGAGATTTGGACTACAGTTGTGACAGTTCACGAAATAGCCGATTAAGTTCTCCATCCATCAAGTTATGACAGTATCGCCAGGAACAAGTGTGTTTCGAATTTTAAACTTCAAATTGAAGTGTTGGCTTAAATTGATAAAGGGCCATTAACACCCCGTGTATTGGACTCAAGTTGTGATAGTTCACGAAATAACTGACTAAGTTCTCCATACATCAAGCTATGAAGGTATCGCCTTGCCCAAGAAATAAATGTCTTTCAAATTTTAAACTTCAAATTGAGGTTTTGCATGAAATTGATAAAGGGCCATTAACACCCCTTGTCAGAGATTTGGACTACAGTTGTGACAGTTCACGAAATAGCTGATGAAAATCTTTATCCATCAAGCTAAGAAGGTATTCTTCATCCAAAGAAATAAATGTGCTTCGAATTTTAAACTTTAAATTGCGGTTTTTGCTTAAAATTGATAAAGGGGCTTAAACACCCCTTGTCAGACAATTGGACTTAGGTTCTCATAGTACATAATAAATCTGAATAAATTCTCCATCTATCAAACTGATAAGGTATCCCCTATCGCCAGAAATAAATGAGTTTCGAATTTTAAACTTCAAATTGCGGTTTTGGCTGAAATTGATAAAGAGTCAATATTGCCCCTTATCAGAGATATAGACTCAGGTTGTGATAGTAGCCGAAATAGCCGAATAATTGCCTAAATTAGTAACATAGAATTGTTTTTAGTATCGCCAGAGATAAATTTGTTCGAATTGTAGTGGAATGGATAAAGAGTATTAATGCCCCTTGTTAGATAATTGGACTCAAGTTCTGATAGTACACTATTCCCAGAAAACAATTTCTGTCAAATTTTAATCTTTTAATCGCAATTTTGACTGAAATTGACCAATTTGCTACAGATTTGGATTCAGTTTCTGATGATAGATAGAACAGCTGAACGAATTCGCCACCCATCAAGATAGAGGTTATTCCCTATTTCCCGAAATAAATTTGTTCCAAATATTAATCTTCAAATCGCAATTTTGACGGTTTTGAGTTTAACAAAATTACATTTGTAGTACTAAATATTTCAATAGGAATCTAGATTTTTCCCAATTGGAATTCAATTTAACAATCTGAAACTAACACATAAAAATAAGGCTTTATTGGTAACATTTTATTGGAAATATTCATATTTAAATCAGTGCGCCAGGGCCGATTTCTATAATTTATATTGAAAAAGAACCCGGAGATAATTTCAAATTAATCCCTAACGTCTCCTTCTTTTTTTTTTAAATATTTCATCTACAGTGTTTTCTTTCAAACTATTGAGACCCCAGTTTTAAAATATTTCGAAATCAGCAGTGATTCCTCGAAATAATTTTAACAATTGACCAGTATCCTAATATCTCTGTGAACTTATCAAAAACCAGAAAAAAACCACCGAAATATTAATTCCATTTGCTTAATTTTTCGGGTTATTGTTCTCGCTGAAACGCAAATAGATTTAAACATTTCGATCTATTCATGAAATATTTCCTCGACTGCCGCCACAAAATCACAAATGTCACATGCACTTTGTTTTGCCCACACAAACAGACGGAAATGCAGCCAAAGTCAAGTTAGAATCAAGGTTCTTAATTATTTTTATTAAAAGGTGGAAAATAATTTGTGAGCACAACAACCACAATTTTCCAAAATACGGTGAACAAGAGAAATCGTTACAATTTGCCAAAATATTATATTTGTTGCCAATTTATTAATTTTGATGCCAATGTTTGTCAAAAAAAAAAACTTTTCTTGCTTAAACACGTAGCAAATATTTCCCGAAAACATAAAATATTTGCGAAAATAATTGTTGCTACGTGTGAAGGGCAAATTGGTTCCGTTTGTTTGCTTGCATTTGCGGCCAATATTTGCTGTTGTTTTATAGGATTTGAAACGCAAATTGTTGTTATTTTGCTTCAAATATGACAAACAACTTTTCCTAAATTATTAGTTTTTCTGGTGCCAAACATTTGAATTAATATTTTTTCCATAAGAATTTATTCCCAATTTACCAGATTACCTTTTGGGAAATAGGAAATAAAAAGTTGAGGTTTTTGCAGTTTAGAATTATGCAATATTTTTCCCCAATTCCACGGAAAAATTAGAATACACGTAAGGCCACAATGTGAAAGCCAATTTTTCACCAGCTGGAATGGCTTTCCTCATCTTGTTTTGTTACTAATGGGGCAACCATGTTAAACCAGTAATTGAAGTCTTCAGATGACAAACGCAACCAATTTTCTAACGCATTGCGATCCTCAGTCTCTAATTCTTTCAATAAATTCAAATAGTAGCCACTTTCATCTCGACGTACCGCCCAGTCTATTTGCACTTGCAAATAGATCAAACCGAGCAAATATTCCCTAAAAATTTTAGGCAAATATTTGCTACGTGTATACTTTTTTTTAGTAAAATTCAAATAATTCAACAAAACAGTTCAACTATTAAAGTATTTGCGCGAAAGCAAACTTATGTAAATTGATGTAAAAATACCGTTTTTTTAAACGAACGTTCAAATGTACTTGTGTGCCGCTGGTTTTAGATTACTAATCTATAATACTGCTTAAATACCTTATTCCTGACATTCTAAACCATTAAAACTATTTTTTGACACACTTGTTTCACTTAATCAGTCTGGCAATCAACATGACAGTTTGGAATGCCGGTCGATACTATATGCATTCGGTAATGCCTTTAATCGATCTATTGCACAACTTAAACAAAAGTTGGAATATTTTCTTTGATAACAAATTTTAGGAAATAGGTACAATTCAAACTTGTTTTCTTACGAATACAAAATGATAAAGCGTATTGACGGAAACAAATTTTATAGGTTAGACAAAACTAATCAAAAACTATTTGGCTTACCTGATAACGATGAATACTTTTGAAAACATGGTCCCCCATTCGTCTCGACATCAACTTGTTTTAAGTTACTGTGCATTTTTGTTGAGTTACGCATTTTATTTTTACAAATATTTATAAATTTGTATAATTCAAAAACAGTAATTTACAATAAATTTAATTATAAATAAAAAAAAAACTAATAATTATTAATTATGTATACGCAAAACATTAATGGGTAATATAATTTCACTTGTTAAACTTAATTATTTTATAACCAGACAAAACATTTTGATTGATGTTCTTTGGGATGGCTTTTGGCAAAAAATGATGAGAAACTGAAAATACAAAAATTATAAATTGTATTAGATAATTAAATTTTTAGAATTTTTTTTTTTGTAAACGTAATTTGCAAAATAATAGCAATAAACAACTTTTCGCTTTATTGCGGGCGATAATAAACATAAATTGTTACAAATTTTGGTCCAGTGAACAGCACATTGGTAATTATAATAAAGTGATTTGGTCAATTGACAATTATATTAAGTGTGCGGTAATTGATAAATTGGTGAATGATTTGTTGGTTAAATGTGCATTATCATTAATCAAACCGCTGAATCTTGAATATCAGTATATGTCGAGTATATGTCGTAAATTACTTAACTTCAATTAATTTTTGCTTAAATGAATGTACGTAGCAACCTACAAATCTATGGTATCATTAGTTTCTATAGCATATTTCTCTGTAATATCGATTTATGATTTTTAAGAATTCTTAAGAAAAGGAAACCAATTCGACATTTACTTTATAAAAAAACTGTGTTTAATTTTACTTTCGAATTAATATGATCAAAGTTGGATGTTGCGATGGGTCAAAATTTTCTGTTACATTGTATATAAATAATATAACAGTTTTATATATTGTTGGCATAGGCCGTCATCATTATCGAATATAGAATTTTCACACCACCCACACAGCAAAACAATTTACCCAATCCTAACTTGTAGCATAAAAGAATATTGCGATACATTTACCTCAACCAATATGAGGACAAAATATAAATGTCTTGACAACATTTATTGTAAAACAAGAAAAAACCAAATATCCCAATATCTAGGGTCCCAGTTCTCTTATAAAACTCAGATTAGGCCAATTACAAAAATCTTGAATTTTTAGAATTCACGTACGTAAAGGATCCCGAGTTTTCGAGTGATGTCGGTCAACAAATTTATTCAATAATATTGATTTATGAAAATATTTTCAATTTCTGCAAAATATGTATTATCTTTGTCTACATAAAAACTTCCGAGCGCAGTACTGTGCGATTTTGTACGTTTTAAGGCCTTCCGAGTCACAAAAAGTAGTTTTCAGCTCAAGAGATAAATTTCAAAATGTTAAAATTAAATTAAATTGCCAATCAATTCAAGTCTTGCAACTTTTCTGAAATACAGGGTGTCCGGGTTTGGGATGCTGATCCGTCATGGGGTGATTCCTTGGTTTATTCTGAGAAACAAATCGTATGTGGAGGGGGGGTTTGTTTTTGATATCCTTTGAGATACAGGGTGTTTAAAAAATTTGGTTCAGAAAAAAAGTACACCCAAATATTAAACTGTAACTTCCAAAATATTTATCGGACAGCAACCAACTTAGTCTTATTTGGTTGGTAATCGTATAGGCTATTATTCAGGTTTAAGTGGTTATCTTGTATCTGCATCCGTTTGAGAGCTATGGTGATTTAAAGTAAAAAAAATTATTTGTTTTTTATAAAATCGAGTTTTTCTCAAAAAAAACCGTTATAATTTTTTCTTTTGTTTATTTAATTTTAATTTGTCATGATCTCCTCTACAATCCCTCAATACAAAGTTTGGGTCGAGGAGTTATAAAAGGTGCTCAAAATGTTCTTTCCTTATCTGTTGTGCTGCTGTGTGTATTCGTTGTATAAGTTCTACTTTTGTTTCAATTTCTTTGGAGTATACAAGCGCCTTCATCCTTCCCCATACATAAAAATCCAATACCGTAAGATCGGGGGATCTTGCAGGCCAATGAATTGGACCATTTCTTCCAATCCAATTATTTGGATAATTTTTGTTAAAAAAATTCCTAACATTATTATGGTAGTGACAAGGTGCACCATCATGTTGGTATGTATGCGAGAATCTACTTAAAATGGGAACATCATCAAAAAGGAGTTGTGCAACACACGATTAATCAAATCACCAAAATCACTTAGTGGACTGTATTTTTCTTGTCGCTGAGTCGGTGTAAAAATGAAAGGCTTTATGTTCACGTTATACTTTACAAAATTTATTTATTAATTAAATATTCTTCGATGTACAAATTAAACCAAATAGAATTGTTTGGTGTGAGTTTAATTTCGCCATTAAATTTTGATTGTTTTTGGTTGAAAAAGCGTTGTTCGTGGTTGACATACAGACACAGATAGAAAATAATACGTTTTACGCTTCTTTTTTATCCATATTATTTATCTCTTCCCTTTTATATATTTGTCTCTTTTATTTTGTTTAGTGTATTTAACCAATTTCTCGAAATATCTCGAACATAAATTTTGTTGTGAAATTGTACTAGAGTTTGCTTATGTCAATATGACAGATACAACATACAGCAACATAAGGTAATAATAATTTTCTTATACAATATAAATTTATAAATAAGTTAATGTATAATAAATATTATTTAATTTTACAGAATATTTGAACAATTGTGACAATACGCATAATGGATATTATTTACATAGTGAATATAAGATAAGTATAAATTACATAAATTTGTTTGTGATGGTTAATCATTTATTTTGTTTTCTTTCAGGTATATATAGACATCGTTTTACGACTTCCTCATCAGACTTTGCATGGCTAAATTATTAATTGGAGTGAAACTAAGAACATCATAATAACAAATGTAAATGAATAGTGTAACATATAAAAATTAATAAATTGTGTTTTTAGTTTTGTGATTTTAAATTTTAGAGTGTTTTCAATTTTTGTCTAGTGCTACCAAACAGGAGTGGTAAATCGTTTTGTAAAAATTGTAAATAACGTTCACCATTTAATCTAGGTGGTAATATGAATGGTCCAATTAATTTATCGCCAATTACACCAGCCCATACGTTTACACTGAATCGGTTCTGAAATGATATTTGTTTTTTCGAATGAGGATTTTCAGCAGCCCACGTGTGTAGATTGTGAAAGTTTGTTATGCCATCTCTTGTGAATTGAGATTCATCCGTCCATAGGATACGTTTAACAAAACTTGCATTGTCCAAATTCCTTTCCATCAACAAATTACAAAACTCCAATCTTGTAGTGCGGTCTATCGGTAATAGTTGTTGAACGGGTGTTGTATGGTATGGATGAAGATTCACCTTGTGCAATACTTGATGAATTCGATAGCGAGAGACGTTTAATTGTAAAGCGAGCCTCCTTATGCTAATAGAAGGATATGCTGTTACATTACGGAACACGGAGTTGATATTCATTGCGAGCTCGTGCTGCATTACCATCGCAAAATCCGTAAACAAAATGGATATCAATGTACTCCTCACCTGAGAACTGTGCCATTATAATATTAATTTTATTAAATTAATTAAAATTTTGATTCACAATACTGATACAACACTAGATAATATCTCGAAACTAATGACTGAATCTGAAAATATTTAGTTTTTGTTTTTTCAACATTTAAACAAATGAGTTGATCATCATCGCCTACTGTTTTACAGATCAAAATAAAATTGGTAAAATATTAACACTATAACATCTCTCAATTAGATTGAGAATAAACGGAATACGAAGAAAACTATGGCACGTGGGTACAAGTAATATATTGGGGGATTGTGGAGGAGATCATGACAAATTAAAATTAAATAAACAAAAGAAAAAATTATAACGGTTTTTTTTGTGAAAAACTCGATTTTATAAAAAACAAATATTTTTTTTTTTACTTTAAATCACCATAGCTCTCAAACGGATGCAGATACAAGATAACCACTGTTACTGAACCTCTGGAGACTGTCACGATTTAGGTAGGCTTCGGTCGGAAATGGAGGGTTCTTTGTCTCCAGGGCTAATGTTCAGACAAACATTGTTCGTGACTTGATAAAACTAATTTTAATTTATATTTCGGCATTATCAGACAATTACCTCTTTCAGTCAACACCACCAAATTTTGGGTTCTTACCACATAATTATAATTTCATACAAATGTTCTCAAAATAAATAAAATTTTATTTATTTATTTTTTTTTAATTAAAAGATTTGATTAATTCAATTAAATACAACAAAAAAACTTTGGTTTATTCACTCAAAAGTAACAGTTTTTTTTTTATATAAAAACAAACAACGAACACTTCATTTTTCTTTTTTTAAGAAGCAAAAAAAACACAAAAGGATTTGAGCGATTTCAATTTGCCAAACAATAGGTAGAAAATATATATATGTATGTGTTAAAAAAACTGATTATTAATTTGCTTACCTCAGCTTTCCACCGATGAGCGCTCACTGGTTGCTGCTAAGAATGCGTTCGTTACCTAAACACCGAGAAAATATTTCCACTTATGGTATAACACAAATCACTCAAGACCCGACTTTGATTTTACTTTAGAATTTATAATTTAATGCAAAAATGAGTAAACGTTTTTTTTTTTCAAAATAAATTTTGTTTTATGAATTTAAATAACCACACTAATGGCTAAAATTGATTTTAAAAAGAAAATTGGTATACATAATTTGTACACATATTATGTTTTTCTTTACAAAACACCTTTTTTCCTTGTTTTGGTGTAAGAGTCTTATATTTACACAATTCGTTTAATCTCCGTTATGCAGCCGCCAAAGTTGGTCGACCTTACCATCAATTCACACTGTATGGTTTCGCCAATAAATTGAGGCCTCGATAGTAATAACGCCCAAAAAAAAAGGTTGTAGCCGTATTTATGGATGATTCCCATCAAATTTCTATTCCTATAAGCCAATCACAGAGAACAAAACTAAATACATATGTCTATCCACGAGATTAGATTATATAGTTAAATGCTTACCATTCGCCTTATTTTTTTTTTATTAAAAAAAATTAATTATCTTACGGGCTCTTTAATATTTTTTTAATATTCACATTTATTAATTTAAAGAGCGAGCATAACCTTATTTATTTGTTTATTTTTTTATTTAAAAGAAATTAGGATGTATGCTCACCAACGTGGCCTCTTAAAAAGTGATCGCCCTCCGATCATCTCAAATTAATTTTTAATATTTTGCATGGTAACAAAAAAAACGATGGTTTTAACGGCTTATGTATTACTACAACAAAAAAGTTGGAAATACCGGACGACCTATATTCTACCTAATGTTCTATATACGACCCAATAAATTGCAACAACAAATATAAGAAATAAACAAAAAAAGTATATAAACATCTCTGCGTACATAATATTTATACCAAATAAATTCAAGATTCCAATTCATTGACTTTAACTAGCTAAATGTGTATTGGCTTAATTGCAAATATTGATCGACATAAATATGTATACCTTTGGACACTTTAGAGTAGATGGCACAATTCGGCTTTAAAGGGAATATATATTTTAATTAAGGTTTGTGTCCTCTCTTTACTACAAATAAACAATATTTAAGTTACATTCGGTTTATTTTTATTACGGACTGACTTTTGATAATTTAATTCCTAACATTAGAAAGTAAATTTGTAACAGGGCAGATTCATTCTACCCGCAAGATTGCTGTGGAGATGAATCTGAGAAAAGAATTTTCTAATTTATAGACGTATGTCTTTGGCATGAAATTTTCCTAATATTTTGCCTGATTCATCCTTGACCTCATAATTAACAGATCCGATTTTCTTACAGATGATTCCTTTAATATATTGTGGCGCAAACTTCGCACAAAATTTATTTATGGCGTCACTTTGGTAGTGAGTACGAACAAATATTGTCTGACCGACTTGGAATTCCTTTGGACGGGTTCTTAGATTATACCTGCTCGCGCTTTTCTCATAAGCCTTTTCGATGTTGGCTTTTGCTTCATTATGAATTAATGACAGTCTTTCCGGTAGTGGTAACATTATCTGACCTTCTGATAAACTTCCTAACTTTTTGAGTAATTTATAATCTTCTCCATGATTTATCTTATGATATCCGAAAAGTAGGAAGTGTGGTGTATTCTTTGTAGTGTCGTGGACCCCATTACGAAGGGCCGACGCTATATCATATAAATGTTTATCCCAGCTGTTATGCTTATTTGAAATATATGACCGAATTGCAGCTAACACGGAACGATTGACTCTCTCGGATAGATTCGATTGTGGCGAATATACCGCAGTTTTCGAATCAATCACTCCGTACTCCTTTAGTAGTTCACGGTATTCGGAACTTTTAAATTGTGTGCCATTATCCGAGTGTATAGTCTCAGGAACTCCAAACATACTAAAGACATTGTTTTTTAAAAATTCGGCAATCTGACGAGTTGTTCCTTTATTTAATGCTTTAAGCAATACAAATTTGGTCAAGTGGTCGAGAACAATTAAAATCATTGTGTTTCCTTGAGTGGACCTAGGGTAAGGCCCAAGCAGGTCGATATAAATCCTTTGCCATGGCCGTTCTATATGAAACATCTTTCCGATAGGTGGTCTCATCATTTGATTGGGGCTTTTGGTTACTTTGCATACTTCGCATTTTCCTACATAATCTCTAACATGCTGAATCATTCCAGGCCAGAAATATAACATGCGGATTCTGTGAAGAGTTTTAGATACACCGCCATGTGAAGCTGATGGATTGTCATGTTCGGCTTGAATTAGCTTTTGCCGCATACCTGTTGGTATCCAGAGTTTCCACACTGACACATCCGTCAATTCGTCCTTTTTCTTTGGCTCAAGTCTTATAAATATTTGTTTATCTTTAATTCGAAATGCAGGGTATTTTCCAGGATCATTTTCAATTTTGGTTAGCAGCTCTTTATAGTCTGGCTCATTGAATTCAGGCGCTTCTAAGTTCACCTCAGATATGAACTTTTCTAAACTTGATACAAATTCATCACTCGTGTCGCAATAAACGCGTGACAGAGCATCTGGAACAATATTAAATTTCCCGCTTTGATGTTTTATGTGAAATGTGTAGCCTTGAAGCTTTAAGCTCCACCTAGCAAGTCTGCCGCTCAAATCTTTCTGGTTCATGAGCCATTTAAGGCTAGCATGATCAGTTATGATCGTAAATTCATGACCCTCCACATATGCTCTAAACTTTTTTACCGCAAGGATGGCAGCTAAACATTCCAATTCTGTAACACAATAGTTTTTCTGGGCTTTGTTTAGTTTTTGGGACATGAACGCTATGGGGCGTTCACATCCGTCTGCATCCTCTTGGTAAAGCACTGCGCCCACACCCTCGGTACTAGCGTCACACCGTATGAAAAAGGGTTGTTCGTACGATGGGTTGATCAAAACCGGAGACGTGGTTAGCATTTCTTTGAGTTTTAAGAGAGCATCTTGAGCACCTGGAGTCCACTGGAATTTCCCTTTCTTAAGGCAGTCTGTAATCGGAGCAGTCACTGTCGCGTAGTTAGTAATAAACCTCCGGTACCAACCTGCCATACCAAGGAGACGTCTAGTTTGTTTGACATTCTCTGGTATCGGAAAGTTTATTATTGCGTCAATCTTCTGTGGGTCAGGTCTCAGTCCGTGTTCTCCTACTAAGTAGCCTAAATACCGTATCTCTCTCATTAGAAACTTGCTTTTTTCTACGTTTATGGTCAGTCCTGCCGTTCGTAACAAGTCTGCGACCAACTCTAACAAATTAAAGTGATCCGCCAATGTGCCGGTGATGATTAACAAGTCATCCAGATATACGAAAACTCTATCATGGAGCTCATGCGGAATCACCTTATGCATCAACCGACACATTGATTGGGCTGCATTACACAGCCCAAATGGCATCACTCTAAATTGATAGAGCGGTCGCCCTGGTACTGTGAATGCTGTTTTGTCTCTGGAAGATTCCGCAAGCGGAATCTGCCAGAATGCGTCCTTCAAGTCTAGTCCCGTAATGTATTTAGTCTCAGCAAGACGTCCAAGTAGTCCGTCGATGTGTGGGAGAGGATACGCGTCTTTTTCGGTTATGGAGTTCAGTTTTCGAGCGTCCAAGCAAAGTCTTGTCTTGCCGTTAGATTTTTTTACTATTGTCACAGGTGAACTCCAGGCGCTTTTGCTAACCTCAATTACACCCAAATTGAGCATTCTATCGATTTCCTCATAAATACATTTTTGAACTGCGGGAGAAACAGGATAGTACCTCTGCTTAATTGGTTTACAATCCTTCATGATACTTATCTCATGTTCATGAAGAGTTGTTTTACCTAATCCATTTTTCACAAATGAAGGAAACAGATCTACTATTCGCTCTAGTTCGTTCTTGTCGTTTTTAGATAAAGAATGCATGTTTTCCTCAATTGGCTTGACAGTTGGTTCAGAAATTTGACTAATACTCAGATTAGGGATTATATTAAAACGATCCCAAAAATCAATACCAAGATATAGTGGAGACTGTAAACTTGGAACGATACTTAATTTCATCACTTCAGTCCTATTTCCGAACGTTATCGGTAACCAAACATACCCTTCAATTCTGTTACACGTTCCGTCTGCCGTCCTTACGAACGAATGTAGTTTATGGAATTTAATATTTTCATTTGCGAGAAATTCCAAGGCACCTTTACCCAAGACACTTACAGAGGCTCCGCTATCCAATAGACCATACATTGACTTATTAGAAATGTTTACCTGAGCGTAAGGACGAGGATCATTTTTGTAAAATTTATGTATGATCGAAGAAATGCATTTTTTGATAAACGATCTTTTCTGATAGAAATATTTAATTGAGCGAATTTTTCTTTTGTTTGATTTTTGTGATTTTTGAGTCAAGTCAGAGCTAGCTATTTGAGAGGAAGTATAGTTTAATGTTGAATTCAATTGTCCTGGATATTTGAGGGATTGCTTGATGTTTTCTGATTTACTACCGAGCGTGCTGCCCTCAAAATAGTCACACTCGGTTGAGGGTTTCCCTGAGTAAATTTCAAACAATTCCTACAGGATGGTTTGCGCACATTTTGAGCTCCACAGCCAAAACAGAAAACATTCTGAAACCTTTCGTTGCAATCTTGATACCTATGGCCTATTTCTTTGCAATTCCAGCAAATTAAATTTATTAGATGATCACCGGTGTAGTTTGCAGTGTCACGCATATTCTGGATTGCTTCTAATGTTTCAGGCTTTTCAAGATTTGGTTGATGGTAATACTGTTGCTGGTTTTTTGTTGCCAAAATTAATGGGTCACTCATATTTATCTGTTCCATACTGTTGGTTAATTCGTTTACCGTAGGACGACGTCGCAGAGAAGAGTCAACAAAACGCCTTGGGTCATACCCAGTTTCCTCCCACATCCTCTCGTATCTTTGACACAAAACTCGTAATTCTTCTACAGAGGTTAAATTTTTCTGATATGGCATGGTAACGTTCTTAAGCGCTGGGTGCATATTTTGGCAAAGTCTATATAAAAGTTCCCTCTGGTTTAAACGATTTTGAAGCCTAGCGTTTAATTTCTGTACACCCAATGCAAAATCCGAAAAACTTTCTCTGTTTTGTCGTTTGCGGAGTATCTGTTCGCGGATTTCCTCCTCAAAATCGAAAGAGCTAAAGTATGCAAGCATCGCAGATTTCATATCATACCAAGAAGCTTCGGGATAATCTAGTTTGAATACCCAAAACCAATCTTCCGCCTTTTTTGATAGGAATAAGTGAAGAACTTTTGTCAACTGTGTTTCTGGAAAACCATCATCTTTTGCCATCTGTTCTAACCTATAAATGAAATCATGAATATTTGTGGTATCACTACCATCAAATGACAAGTTCCACTTTTGACGAATTTTATAGAAATCGGACATTCGAAACACAGATTCGGGCTTTTGTAACGTATTTGGATTTAGTACTGATCTTCTAGTATTCCCTGCCGAAATTGTCAGATTATTATTTAAATGCCTTTGGTGATCTTCGTAAATATTACTTCCTGACATATCCGTGGGAACCTGCAAATTTGAATTACGTATGTTAGCATTTCTTTGCATTTCCATCTTTGAAAAGAAATCCGCTACCGAACCCTTTAGACTTTTCCCCTCATTTAACAAAGCTTGACATTGTTGATCAAGGGACTTTATCTGAAATTCTGGATTGCTCTTTAGTACCTGCTCTGGTTGTTGACCTCCGATATTTGGGTGACCCTGTTCTTCAGTTGGGCTTGAAGTGGCCATCTCTCGACGCTGTGGAATGTTTTCTGGAACTCTTATTATTTCGTATTCCTTCAATAGTTTAGCGTACCGGTTGAACATTCTGCGATAATTACTGAACAATTGGTTGCTGTTTGAAACGTCCCCGAAGGTATTGGTTAGTCGCTCTAATCGATCTTTATAGTGAATTATTTTAGCGAGACCACTAATAACAAATTCATATGATGGTGACACTCCCTGTTCTTGATCCGCTTTGGATATTTCGTCAAATCTTTTAATACAAATTTGAAACTCGTTTTGAGGATTTTCTATCTCATGGGATTTAACTGGTTTAAAACTATTATCAGAGCCTTCAGCAATCAGTGAGTTTACCAATAATTTGACAGCATCAGATGCTTTACTTGATAATCCTCGGGTTTTATACTCAACTTCCAGCTCAGCGTCAGTGAGTTTACTGAGATAAGTTGTAGTTTCCATTGTGTATTAATTGTAAAGAAACGTAAATACTAAAGACTATACGACCAAACTAAATTGTATGTGTAGAGTATTTAGAGAAATGGATGTATCAATAATAATCTATACTTCAATTTAGATTAATAAACAAAAGAAATAAAAAAAAAAAATCTCGAATATAAATCGATAAGAACAAATGAATAAATTTTAGGCCGTTAGACCTCTAATCCAACAAAATTACTTAAAAAAAAAATTTATTTAAAACTATATAATTCAATTCAAACGAAATAATATATGCACAATAATTTAGTAATTAGATAAATATGTAAATGAAATTAATAATAACTAGTGGTGTCGACTATCGGGGCAATTGCCTAAAATGCCTTAATATATTTTAATCTGAATAATAAAAGAAAGAAAAACAGTTTTCTATTGCGGTGCTCATACGAGAAATCAATTCAATCAGTCCAGGGATTACGTCACAGCGTTCCTGTGTATTCAACCTAAATCTGACGAAAATGAATTCAATCGTTATTGCAACAATAAAGAAAAAGTATTGTGAACGGAGTACATTTGTATTAGAACATTCCGGATACGATCAATTCGAATTCATTTAAAATCATTAAGTATCACAAAACTGAACGCATCAGGTGATCAAATAATACCAAATTAAATGAAATTGACACAACTGATTCAATTAATAGCTGATGAGATTAACCATAGAATCTCTAAGCATTCGATCATCAACTACCAAACAATCAGTGTAGTGCCTCCTTAAAGAAAAAAAAATGTAATGTTCTGGATTCAATCAACACTTCACAATCAATACGAACGCTTATAAATTCATTATATATCAAATAATGGTTGAAAAATTGTTGACAAAACCCAGTGAAGCTGGAAGTTTATTAAATTAAAAAAAAAATTGAATTATAATAAAAGATGGAAATTAATTACAAAAAAAGTTATAAAACTGTTCAGGGCGAAATAAAACATTAAAACATGCGAAAATTGACCTTTAGGCCACATTGTTAAGTACTCAATGACCTTCAGGTCCCTGTTTCGGCGCCATTTTGTTACTGAACCTCTGGAGACTGTCACGATTTAGGTAGGCTTCGGTCGGAAATGGAGGGTTCTTTGTCTCCAGGGCTAATGTTCAGACAAACATTGTTCGTGACTTGATAAAACTAATTTTAATTTATATTTCGGCATTATCAGACAATTACCTCTTTCAGTCAACACCACCAAATTTTGGGTTCTTACCACATAATTATAATTTCATACAAATGTTCTCAAAATAAATAAAATTTTATTTATTTATTTTTTTTTAATTAAAAGATTTGATTAATTCAATTAAATACAACAAAAAAACTTTGGTTTATTCACTCAAAAGTAACAGTTTTTTTTTTATATAAAAACAAACAACGAACACTTCATTTTTCTTTTTTTAAGAAGCAAAAAAAACACAAAAGGATTTGAGCGATTTCAATTTGCCAAACAATAGGTAGAAAATATATATATGTATGTGTTAAAAAAACTGATTATTAATTTGCTTACCTCAGCTTTCCACCGATGAGCGCTCACTGGTTGCTGCTAAGAATGCGTTCGTTACCTAAACACCGAGAAAATATTTCCACTTATGGTATAACACAAATCACTCAAGACCCGACTTTGATTTTACTTTAGAATTTATAATTTAATGCAAAAATGAGTAAACGTTTTTTTTTTTCAAAATAAATTTTGTTTTATGAATTTAAATAACCACACTAATGGCTAAAATTGATTTTAAAAAGAAAATTGGTATACATAATTTGTACACATATTATGTTTTTCTTTACAAAACACCTTTTTTCCTTGTTTTGGTGTAAGAGTCTTATATTTACACAATTCGTTTAATCTCCGTTATGCAGCCGCCAAAGTTGGTCGACCTTACCATCAATTCACACTGTATGGTTTCGCCAATAAATTGAGGCCTCGATAGTAATAACGCCCAAAAAAAAAGGTTGTAGCCGTATTTATGGATGATTCCCATCAAATTTCTATTCCTATAAGCCAATCACAGAGAACAAAACTAAATACATATGTCTATCCACGAGATTAGATTATATAGTTAAATGCTTACCATTCGCCTTATTTTTTTTTTATTAAAAAAAATTAATTATCTTACGGGCTCTTTAATATTTTTTTAATATTCACATTTATTAATTTAAAGAGCGAGCATAACCTTATTTATTTGTTTATTTTTTTATTTAAAAGAAATTAGGATGTATGCTCACCAACGTGGCCTCTTAAAAAGTGATCGCCCTCCGATCATCTCAAATTAATTTTTAATATTTTGCATGGTAACAAAAAAAACGATGGTTTTAACGGCTTATGTATTACTACAACAAAAAAGTTGGAAATACCGGACGACCTATATTCTACCTAATGTTCTATATACGACCCAATAAATTGCAACAACAAATATAAGAAATAAACAAAAAAAGTATATAAACATCTCTGCGTACATAATATTTATACCAAATAAATTCAAGATTCCAATTCATTGACTTTAACTAGCTAAATGTGTATTGGCTTAATTGCAAATATTGATCGACATAAATATGTATACCTTTGGACACTTTAGAGTAGATGGCACAATTCGGCTTTAAAGGGAATATATATTTTAATTAAGGTTTGTGTCCTCTCTTTACTACAAATAAACAATATTTAAGTTACATTCGGTTTATTTTTAGTACGGACTGACTTTTGATAATTTAATTCCTAACATTAGAAAGTAAATTTGTAACACCACTTAAACCTGAATAATAGCCTATACGATTACCAACCAAATAAGACTAAGTTGGTTGCTGTCCGATAAATATTTTGGAAGTTACAGTTTAATATTTGGGTGTACTTTTTTTTTTAACCAAATTTTTTAAACATCCTGTATCTCAAAGGATATCAAAAATGGATCCCCCCTCCACAGACGATTTGTTTCTCAGAATGAACCAAGGAATCACCCCATGACGGATCAGCATCCCAAACCCGGACACCCTGTATACAACTGAAACTGATACTTTGAGCGCTCAAAATTGGAAAACAGTTGCTGTAAATCAAAGTATCCTGTAACTATATTTAGAGTGTAGCTCTAAATATAGTTAAAAAATTAGAAAAATCAATCACCCTGCATAAATATTTACAATAAAAAAAAATGTTTAGAGTTAAGTAATACCAATAAATACAACGATAACAACTGTAAATAATGTAGACAACAAGGAAAATACTTAAAATTATTTAGATTAGATTTAGATTGAATAAACGAAGCGTCAAAAAGCCTGCACATTATTATTGAGATGTACACAAATAGCATTTCAAGCATTTGTAGCAATTTAAAGGTCGGTTTTTCAAAATTATTTTAGTCACTGTTTAGAACATCTGCAGGTTGCTTAACACATCGTTGGTTGTTAGGTTGGGCCTATTGTTTGCTTGCCAAATTGAACACAGGAAACTATACAGCGTGAAACTAATAAGAAATGACCTTATAACATTTTTTTGAACAAAAAATGCTTAGTTTACACTACCCTATATTGGGCATTTTTGACTTTCTCGATGCATCATCTTTACTGGAATCGGTGTCCGGTCGAAGCCAGGGTTGGAAAAAACCCGGTTTTTTTTTAAAAAAAACCCTACCCGGTGGGTTTTTTCGGGTTTTTAGGTGGGTTTTTTGGGTTTTTTGTTCAAGTGTTAGAATTCAATTACAAAATTAACTTTTTTTCACCCATTTGTATGTTGGTTTTATATTGAAAAGACAAGGATGATTCTATTTGTTTACATTTTTTTATATTAGGATTTAATGGTTTGTGTGTAGTCGTTGAAAATGGAAAGGTTTCCTTTTTTCAATTTATTTTAAAATCTAGAGATATTTTCTTCTATGATTTTAAAACCAAATCTATGAAACATATTAAACATGCAAATTAACAAAAATTTTATTACATTAAATTGAATTTTCATTATTAAACTTATAAATCAAAACTACCAATTTTACATTGGTTCTTATGGGAAACAGAAAAATGTTTACCTCTCTTGTAGAAAGCTTGTATTTCTACTTTACGGCTATGATATATTAAGATGGCTATGCAAGAAGCAACCAATATGTAATCAGAAACAAGTTTATTAATCAAATTATAAAAATTTTCAGTTTGATTTTGCACGATAAAACACGATTGCACAGGAATCAGGAATATTTTGAATATCGAAACAATATTTGCTTCTCGATCGTATTTTACTTTGTGCCTGTTCACACGGTATGTAGTTAAAATTTACATCATCTTCTTGTTTCTGGCTTATAAGCTATGGTAGAGGAACAACTATTTGTGTTTCATTTATTATGCTCTTACCGTTTTCTAGGGTTAGTTCAATGTTTTAGAAATCATGTTTAATCGTGTCTTGAAAAGGAAAATACTCCAATCATTATTAAAGTGAATTTTAGTGAGGAATGTGGTGAGTTTATTGAATCGTATATTTTAAAACTAAGTAAAACTAATGTAAGTATGTACATCTAATTAAAATAAATAAATATTTAGTAGTAAAATACAGGATTGCATTTTGAAATATTCCCCATAGAAATATAGAATGCCTCGAGGAAGTGGACGTAAAAATGCTGCTGAGTGGAATAACTTAGTCCATATCGAAAATTCTACAAAAGTAAAGTGTAAGCACTGTAATCGTGAAATTAGCAACAAAGTAGAGCGCATAAGAGCACATTTATTAATTGTAAAAAAAAGGTACAACATGCGATAGTGATACGGATACTGATACTGACATTTCAATTGGAAATACATCTCTTACTGCCACTAGTAGTCATCAGCAGAAGAAACAAAAAGCCAAACATTGTACTCAATCATCTATGATAGAATTTTCAGTTAAAACTACTTTAAATCAAAAGGAAATATTGGACAAAATTGTGGCAACATTTTTTTCGCGAATAACATTGCTTTTAACGTAGCTGATAACAAATATTTTAAAGAAATGATAGAATCTCTACGACCTGGATATTCTGCCCCTAGCAGAAAACAAAACTGAATTGAAGGATTCCAGTTTACACTCATTTTAGATGGATGGACGAACACTTCAAATGATCCACTTATCGTGTGTTCAGTCCATACCGGTTGTAATAGTTTTTTAATGAGTGTAGAGGACATCGGGTCCGAAAAAAAACTATTGAATATTGTGTTGCTGTGGCAGAAAAATCAATTAACTTCATAAAAACTAAATACAATAAAGAAATATTCGCCTGTTGCACGGATAACGAAAACAAGATGAAAAAAATGAAGGATATTTTAGAGGAACGCCATGGCATTTTTTCTTATGGGTGCTCAGCACACATGATCAATCTTCTATACAAAGATATATGGTAATTCCAGTAGAAGTTACCAAATAAATAATAAGTGTATAGAAATACTTGAGAAATCACTACCAGCCACATGGATGGTTAAAAGAAAAACATGGAGTTATGCCTCAACTACCAAATGATGTAAGGTGGAATTCTTATGATGATTGCTTAACAACATTTATTGCTAATTTTCACCTCTATTCACAAATAAGATCAGAGCATTTAAATGAATTTCATAACGATATCCACAAAATTTAAAATAATGTACAATTGTACAACGGGGCCTTAAATCTTCAACAAATGTTATCTCAAATAAAAATAGCATTAGAGGTGATTCAACTTCAATTGCCACAGCTGTCGAAATCTGGTATACTTTGCTGAATAACGAGATCTTATTAACAAAAAGGCCTTTAATTGATTGAAAAGTGTACTCACTCCGGCTCACTATTTAGCAAACTTGAACAATAAGCAGAGAGCGCAGCAGAAGACTGAATAAACCAAAAACACCCTACCTTTTTGGCACACTGTTTGCCATTTAAAATTAACGATGGAGAATACTTCCCAGAATCTATGTTCAAACCGGAGGTGCTCGAAAAATTAAGCGAAAAAAAATGGTGGAAAATATTACACGTCAAAAACGAAAAATCTTCAAAGTTGACTGAAAATTTTTCCAATTTTTTTGTGTCACTAATGAATTGCCCAGCAAGCTCGACTTCAATTGAAAGAATTTTCTCAACCTACGGTTTAATTTGGAATAAACTGAGAAACCCTTGGTTTCGAAAAGGCGTTATCTCTAGTCAAAATTTATCGGCACTTAAGATCTGATCTCGATATTCACCCTGCTACCCGGGAAGCCTTCAGGAACCCTAGACTGCAGTTTGACTGCAGTTCTTCATTTCGTCACAATTTGGATTTCCCTGAATATGAAATATTAGAAAAAATCGTTAACAAATTATCGTCACACAGTCAGGGTAATTACATTTTAGTTAGTTTTGGAATTTTATGAGTATTATGATGTATGACCATGAAAATGTTATAATTTGTCATGTAGGTATACTCATTGAGAACGATTGATGAAAATTGAAAATCATTAGAACAGTACAAACCTTATGGTTTAATCAAACTTTGTTTAAAAATCGTGCTTTTAAGTGCTAAAATAGAAAATAATACTGTCGATTAATCTAAAACTATTCAAATTTATTTGTTTTTTTTTTTAATTAAAAATTTTCATCACTAGGTATTCCACATAAGAGTCTCTCACCCAAAAAAAAAAATGTCGATGTAGTTGTCCATGATTTTCTGTATTATAACTTCAAAAATCGTCGTAACTGGTAGAGCAAAATACGTGAACCTTAGACCCGAATCTATAGACGCAACTACAACTTTTAATTGCGGTCACTCTTTTTCGAAATTGATGTTCGAATACCGTATCTTTAAACCAGAATAAAACAGCAAATTTTATTTATTATTAATTATTACACCTTTGGATCAAAACCGGTCGGTAAATAAAAAAAATTCAAACGAAATTTAAATGGTTGTGTTGTTGCTTCAATTAATTAAAATCAAGAAGAATGGATAAAGTTTATTAAACGTGAATTAAATACGCACGGACAAAAATTGTTAGAAATTCGCGGTCATCATCGAGGTATCGGTTGCAACTCGATAAAAAAAATTCAAGCGAAATTGAAATTATTGGGTTGTTGCTTCAATTAATTAAAATCAAGAAGAATGGATACATTTAGATAAACGTTGTTTTTAGTTGTTTTAATGCAAGCTTTTTTTTTTTTTTTTTTTTTTAAATGTTGCCAATGGCTTTATTCTTGAATCTTTCTACATAAGAAACTCACAAGAAGTAATCAAATCTTAAGCTAAAAATTATTACATATTTTAAGTCTTAACCAATGTTAATACTTATTGTTAGTGCTCACAATTTAACTAATTTAGATTATACTTATAAGTATAAGATAATCATTTAGTAAATTCACAGGTTCACAAGTTCATCAGTCCGAGTGGATCTGTTCTTCTCAGTCGCCTAAATCGCGGCTGTTTTAGTATCTCCCTGGCTAATTCGTTGGGATGTGCTTCTAGTTTTGAATAATATTTCGAACTGAATTCTTTAAGAGTTTCTTTAACGGTTTTAATCCCAAGATCGTGATGTATATTACTATTTCGAATGTACCAAGGAGCATTGGTAATACTGCGAAGTATTTTCGCTTGGGCTCGTTGCAGGAGTTCTCTGTTTGAAGTGCTGGTGGATCCCCTAATGCAAGCTTTTTAAATTTAAAATTTTATATGAAGTTAGTATTTTCCGAAAATTGTAAGAGATTTCAATCCTCTTTCGAACAAATATGAGCCTATGATTATGAAAAAAGAATCCTACGCAAATACTACCTGCAAATTAAACCTGCAACCAAATTCCCTTACAAATATTTTTTCGTCACATTCACATTCTCTATTGCAGTATTAATTAATTAATTAATTTTTTAAATTATGGTATTGTAAAATTATTAAAACGCTTTAACCATTTTTGTCCATTCACTTATTGCGAAACATTTGATTTTTATTTGGTGAAATCCAGCACCAGGGACTTGTTAATAAATTTGGCAAACGCAAAGTGATTGTTTTATTAATTCGAAATTTAAGATCCCGTAGGAATTTAAGATCTCGTAGGAAATTAAAAAAAATATCAGGAACTTCGTTTAATTTGATACATACTCTTCAATAATTTAGCAATAATCTCAAAAATGTTGGTCTCAAAATACTTCACAAATTCTAGAAAAAAAAAAAACGAATTATCTGTCAATTTTTAAAAACAAAAACTAAAGGAACCTCAACCCGACGATCAATCACCGCCGTGTGAAACTTAAATAATCTGCATATTCTTGACTAACTTCGAATCAAAAATATAAAAATACAAATGGCTGAATATAAAAATACAAATGCCCAAATCAATCCCTATATGAACCTCTTAAGTCAAACCTCTAATTCAATTTACAACTCAACACTAGCCATCACCAAATTAATCGCTAACACAACCTTCAACTCAAACACCAAACCAGCTCCAAATTAACTTTTAAATCAACACTTAACCTAACCCGAAATCAACCCTTAAATAATTCCCCAACCAAACAACTCATTTAACCTCATGCAAGCCTCAATACCATCATATCATCGTAACATCATCAAAATCATAACATCATACTATCAGTCCATGATATCATCATACCATCCAACCTACCACCATACCATCATATTATAATACCATCATTCTAGAATGTACACCGCCATACGTACTACATATCATATTTACAATCATACCATCACACCATCATACCATTATAACATACCATCATATCACTATACCATCAAAACCGTCTTACCACGATACCAAAATATACATTACATCATACTATCATACCATCACACATTCTTATGCACACTTCATTACACATCATACCATCATACACTATCACCATCATCATCAATATCACCGTTAAAAAAATTAACGACATCACCGTTATGATACAAAAATCAACTTAATTGGTGAAGGTAGTAACTTTGGACCTGATTATCATCCCTCAAGAAGGAGATGAAGGTTCTAGATATTAAAGGGTTTCCTAAAATTATCGCAAGATTTGAATTAAATAAAAAACACAGTTTTTAGTCTTTAGATTGTTATTTTTTTATTGAATCATAAAGTCCATAGGATAGGGTTATTTATGGAATAACACATCGGGCAAATGGCCTCCACGGCTTTGCTAGCATATACGCACTCTTTTGGCGAAATTTCCCATGACCATTTCGCGTAAATATGTATGGCTAAATTTGTTTCACGGGCTGTATGTTTCACGGGCTGTATGGCATGTGGCACCGTCTTGTTGAAACCACATATTGGCCACATCAATATCATCCAATTTCGGCAGAAAGAACTGTGTTATCATGTCGCAATATCGAGCACCAGTAACAGTCACTGCTTGACCAGCCTCATTTTAAAAAAAGTATGGTCCAATGATGCCTCCAGCCCAAAATCCGCACCAAACAGTGACACGGTATGGATGCGTTTGTTTCTCGACAATCACATGTGGGTTCTCTGAACCCCAAACACGGCAATTTTGGCGATTAACAAAGCTATCAAGGTGAAAATATGCTTCCACAGCATCCACTTGTTGATGTTCAATAATCCATTTAATGAGCCCTCTTCGCTGTGCATGGTCATTAGGCTTCAGTTGTTGTGTTAATTGAATTTTGTAAGGATGGAGACACAGATCTTTTGTGAGTATACGCTGTAGAGAGCTTCTTGTCCAAGACGCCGAATTGATGTTCTGGGATTTTCACCAACACTCACATGCACTGCTTCGATATTGACATTTGAACGGCTTGTTTTTGGACGAACAGTCTTTTCAACGTCTCCAACTGATCCAGCCTCCCTGAATTTTTCAATTAATCTCTTCACAGTTGGCGAAGTTAAAACACTATTCTGACCATATTTTGTATGAAATTTTCGAACTGTGGCCGCCAAACTTTCATTATTTTTGAGATATTGTTCAATAATGAAAATACGTTGTTGTATCGTGTAACGCTCCATTTTTACTAACCCTAAACTCTCAGCTGTCAAATTGGTTTTTTTCAGGGCTGCCAACAATTTACTGCAGAAATGGCGGCAAATTCAAATTTTGCGTTAATTTTGGGACACCCTTCATTAGTAACCTTTCTTAAGGGAGATCGGTCCAGGCGTGTGGATTTGTTTAAATATCATACACATATACTGTACATACATACAAACACTCACTGTTATATAATTGCTGAACTGCTCACTAAGCCATAATCCAACCTCAACACAACCCCAATTCAACCCGCAAACGGAACCCAACTCAAGCCTCAAACCAGCTTATATAAAAAATCGGTCAACTGCTCTCTATATACTAACCAATCCCAACTCAACTTAACCCGCAAATTAAGCCCTAACTTAACCTTCAACTCAACACTAAACTCAATGCCTAACTGAATATTCAAGCCAACATATACAAAAAATTGGTAAATATTTATATAACCAGGTGTTTTGGGTACCCGACCCTCTTGGCATACAGGTTCCAAAAGCTTTTGAAATCTCCGGCTTGACTATAGAAATAGATTGGCGAAACAAATTCTAAATCGGACAAGCATTCTCAAGATATCACGGGTATAGAGATCCAGACATCTCCAGGCGTCCAGACAGATGGACGAATATTTTTTTTGTTTTTGTTTTTCAGACTCAGGGACTTTCACAACGTCAAGAAAAGTGGTTTCGGACCAATCAAATTTTTCGTAATTTTTGTTAGGATTTCAATACATACTTTGCTCTTTTTAGACCGAATTAATAAACTCAAAATGTTAAGAAACCTAGGAAATCTCGACAAAACTCGAATAGTCTTGATTACCCTCGGAAAATCGATAAATCTATCTCGAACCATTTCGAAAAGTCTGTGCGACATATCAAAAAAAGTAATTTAGTCGAAAATTTTGTTAATTTTCTCGTGTTTTTTGGTGGGAACTTAATTCTGAAAGATAGATTCGTTTCGTCGTTTTATTATATCGTTTGCGAGTTATGTCGTTTTGATTCTGGCTTTAAAAATAAAAGGAGAGAACTAAAAATGAAGCGAAACAGGAACAACCAAAAACGTTTACTAATGTCGATTTCGATTGATTTTTTCCCCTCATTCGAGTATACTAAATAGAGTACCCTATTTTTTAACGTCAATCGAATGAAAATATTTTATTGCACTAGTGTTTAATTGTGTGTGTGTGTGTGTGTGTCGAAAAATATCAACAATAATAAAAATAAATGGAGAAACTAAATGTAAATTTAGAAGATTACAATTTAGTGTTTGATATCGAGGGATGTGTTATAATGAGTAGGGCTTGGCGGTGTTGGAATAATTAATCGGCCAAATTCAAAATGCCACCATTCAAATCACAATATCAAAATGTCATCACGACAAGTTACAATAGTACAATAGTAGTTTTTTTTTTTTTGCGTGTTTGCATTCATTGTGTGCGGACGTAAAATTTTTTCTGTGCTCAAAGTATTTTAATTATTTAAAAATAACAAAAACAAATATTATATTAATTTCGGTATTGATCAAAGGATCAGTTTTGTGAGTGGTAACTAGTTTTATATCCTTACATTCTGTCTGGTTATCAAATAGTGCAATATATCTAAAAATTTATGTAATAAAACATTTTAAAGTGATTTTTTCTGTTCTGTGAAACGGCATTTTATCATTGTGAAGATACATTTTATCAGCAATAACTCATTCTATTTACAACTGTATTTAGTGAACTCGTACCATATACATCGAACTGTACACGTGACGTACTTTTTATTTTTTGTTTTTGGTGCTGTTGTTTGAGTTTGTCAATTGCAACATGAATAAAAACAAATGCAATAAATGTGAAGTTGCGTTCACTGATAACAACGTACTAAAATGCTTTGGTGGGTGCGAGAAAATGTTCCATTTTGGTTGCTCTTCGTTATCAGAAACGCCAATGCAAAACTGTGCAATAACAATGTAAACATTCAATTTGTTTGTGCTGACTGCTTAAGTAACCACAGCAATCATCAACATCTGATCCAAACGTTGATGGCCCAGTTGAATGAGGTCAGCAGCTTGTTGAATAATTTATTCGCCAATTTTCAAGCTATAAGTAACCTGGTTGCAAGTCCTAATACTACGAATACAGCGGCACTAAGCGTCAATTCGATTGACAATTCTAAAAAACAACAAATAGTCATTTCTGGCACCGATAATACGAATACTCAGCTAGAGATAGTAAAACCCAAAAAGTTTCTACATGCCTCAAATTTTAAACCATCGACTACCTGCGATGACATTAAAAAACACCTCCATAACAAACTGCAAGTTCCAGTGGCGGAAATTGAGTGTCACGAGTTGGTCTCTAAATCGGCTGATAGAAGTTTGCTGAATTTCATTTCATTCAAAGTTGGTTTGGATTCCGCAGTTTTCGAGAAGGCCTATGATGGAAGTATTTGGCCTTTGGAATGCGCTGTAAAACCATTTATCAACTTTCGACGCTCACGGAGATTTCCCGACACCGCAACATTGCCAGCATAATAAGCTTAACAGCAATATTCATAATTATGAATCTATGAATCTATTATTAGTTATGTTCTATATGTTAAATTTTTTAATTTGTTTGAATTGCTTTTAAATCTGTTTTTACATTTTAGGTCATTTGCGGATTCTATTCTCAATCTGAACTCGTCATCAATACCAAACCGGTCATCTAAGCTTGGTAATGTTACTAACGCTACATGTGTAGACTTTGGATTCATCAATGCTCGTAGTTTGTTCTGCCATATCGACCAATTAAGAATATTTATCAGTAAACAAAATCTTGACATATTTTGTGTTGCAGAAACTTGGCTCACTAATAGAATTAATAATGAATCTGTTGCGCTGAACGGTTATAATATCTTGAGATATGACAGAACGCATAAAATTGGCGGAGGCGTTTGTCTCTACTATAAGAAATGGTTTAAGGTTAAGCTCGTTCATTCTTCTACTTATGGTATTATTGAAGTTCTGATGGCTGAACTGATACTTCCTTCAATTACTGTTTTGATTGTTGTCTGTTACATACCTAAAAAACCAGTGCAAGCCGATTTAGATAATTTCCAGGAAATCCTCTCCTCACATGTTTCAAACTATAGTCATTTCATTATAGGCTGTGATATGAATATTAATATGCTCGCTAACTCGCACAAATTTCACGATCTTTTAAAAGTTAACCACTTAATTTCGGTTCCATTTTCACCAACCCGTGGTGGAGCTTGGCTTGATCAATTTATTGTATCTGAGTCGGATTACTTTAGGGTTGTAAGGTCTAGTCAATATAATCTCCCAGATATATCTGACCATGACTTACTCGTCATTTCGTATAAAGTTAAATTAAACCGTGTGAAAATTGAATACAAACATATCTACGACTATAGCCAATTGGACACAGAGTTGATCATGAATTATTTTTCGAATTTTAATTGGAGCTATATGCATTCGACTTATAACGTCAACTCTTTATTCCAATCATTTTATGACTGCCTGTATAACATCCATAATAATTGTGTTCCTATTAAGCAAATACATAGTAGATAATGAATCTGTGGCTCCGTGGCTAAATACCCGTATCACTACAAGTATGTCAGTGAGGGACCGAGCGTTTGCTAAATATAAAAGATCATCCAACTTAAAGTACCTGGAGTTATATCGCATTGAACGCAACAGAGTAACTAGCTTGATAAGAAGTTCTAAACAGAGTTACTTCTTTGGTAACTGTAAACTAGCTATGAAACGAATCTGGAATAACATCCACAGAGTTGGATTGGGGAAAAGTAAGTCTGATATTTTAACTGATATGGATCCCTCAGTCATCAACCGTTATTTTTGTGGTGGACAGTCTGCGTCTGTCACTCTTCCACTACCTAACTTTGACATTACAAACACTATTGAGCAAATGTATTTCTCTTTTAGTAGTGTCGGTGAAATCGACGTTGTCAAAGCTGTTTATCAGATAAAATCTAACTCGCCTGGTCATGATAAAATTAATCTGAAATTCTTAAAGGCTATTTTACCGCATATTGTATCGCAATTGACCTACCTTATTAATATTTGTATCATGCAGTCTATATTTCCAGATGTCTGGAAAACAAACATTGTGATTCCCATAATGAAAAAAAAGAATAACGACTCCTTGGATAACCTTAGACCGATTAGTTTGGTATCGATTTTATCTAAAGTTTTCGAGATTATACTCCGGGATCAGATCAGCCAGCATTTAGTAAGGCATAATTATTTAAACCAATTTCAATCTGGATTTCGTAATAATCACAGTACTAGCACCACTCTGCTTCATGTTGTTGATGATCTTGCACACCATCTTGACAAAAAAAAACTCGTTTATCGTGTTAATACTATTGGATTTCTCTAAAGCATTTGACTCTCTAAATCACATACTGTTATTACAAAAGCTGTTGCTTTTCTTTAACTTTGATAAAACATCCCTTAGACTTTTGCACAGCTATTTATCCGAAAGATATCAAAAAGTAGTCATAAATGGTAAAGAATCGGGTTCTGAACGAATACCGACAGGTGTATTTCAAGGAACCATTCTTGGCCCAACGTTATTTTCCCTGTTCATAGACGATCTGCCGCTTGCAATAAAATATTCCAAATATCACATGTATGCTGATGATTGTCAATTATATCTTGGTGGTACTAGTGATAATATTCTGGAAATTTTCAATAATGTTAACCTAGATCTATCTAATATATTGGTATGGTCAAAATCGAATGGAATCTCATTGAACATCGCGAAAACACAGGCAATTTTCATTTCTAGGAATAATTTCTCAATTATTCCTGATATCTTTATTAATAATATAAAAATTCCATTTCTAAATCATGTAAATAACCTTGGAATCTGTATTAACAGTAGATTTACCTGGGATTCTCAAGTCATTAATGTTTGTAATAAAATTAATTCTATTTTATATGGACTGAAGCTTCATAAACACATATGTCCCAAAAATATTCGGGTTTTGCTTTCGAAATCATTAGTAATACCCCATGTATTATATTGTGAATTCCTCTATTTAAGTTGTGATTCGATTTCTTACAATATTCTACAAGTTACTCTGAATAATATTGTGAGGTATGTCAACGGATTAAGGAAATATGATCATATTTCTGCAATGTTTAAGGAATTGCTCGGCTGCACAATGATTCAGTTCTTTTATTATAGAGCGATGCTACTACTATATAAAATTATTAATAATCGGGTTCCTTTGTACTTATACAATAAAATAAAAATTGGATCTATTCGCAATGGCAGCATAATTCTGCCAGCCAACCGATCCAATGTCTACAATAACTCATCCTTGTTTACAACTTTTACAATTTGGAATAGGGTTCCGGTTGAGATTAGAAGTGCAAGACCTTTATCAAAATTTAAATCTTTGGTTTTTGATTTTATTAAAAATAATTTCTAATTAGTGTTTGTTTATATGTTATATTTTATAAGTTTATACTGTACACTATTGTAACTAGATAATAGTTGGAATAGAAAAGCTATATGCTTTATTCCATGTTGTTGATAAATAAATAAATAAATAAAATAGTAAAAAAAATTTTAAGTGATTTTGATATAATAATTCTAAAAAAAATGTTTACTCGCATTTGGAATTCGCGCTTGGTGTTGTGAATAAAAAGGATAAAATATACTGAAATAATTGAACTGTCAAAATGCAGATTTCGAATATAATGTTTTTTCTCAGACATAAAATTCAGATTGTTGCGTTTGACAGCAGTCTGTTTTTGTTATATTCAAACATGGCAACTGTTGTGCATTTTTCTCGGATACATCAGAGAAAATATTTATCTGATTTCTTCGATATATTTTCTATCTGTTCTCTCTTATTTTTCCGACATTAAAAAAAAAACACGCCGATAAATATTTTTTAGAAAGAACTAAAATTGATCAAAAGTATCGAAGTACTATTTACTTTGTAAACGACCGAAAAAAGTTCTATAGAATCAACTTTTTGTCCCTGACTGGAATAGGAATAAAAACAGCATTGCAAATTTTGCTCAAAGTAACAACCAAAAATTATGTTTTTTAATTTTTTATCAGTTGACAACAAAAATGAAATAAAAAACAATAAAAAGTTTCAAAATAGTCGCTAGAATAACTCTATACCAAACAAAAATTGGTTTAAAACTATATTATAAAATTCCTAAAGTAAGACGCTGATGATAAAGGAAATATTCCGTTCAAAACATTAAATAGACGACCTAGGTTAAATATTTCAAATAAGTAGATATGTACTTATATGCATATTTGAATAGTTAATTTGTATCGAGAAAACGTGGCCTTGGAAAAGTAAGCACTTACTTTACATACACAGTCTTCGACATAAATCATCGTACGGTACGAAAAAAAAAACGACCTACTCTGTATTAAGCTGGTTAATATCTGAAACACTTGGTCTCAATTAATGAACGCTAAAATACAAGCACAATGTCCAAGAGAAAACAACCAAAACAGACCCACAGTTGCAATAAATAGAAAAAGAGTTTTTGTCTCACTTTAAGTGAGAGCAAGTGTTTCAGGTATTAACCAGTTTAATACAGTGTAAATCGGTTTAAGGTATTTAAAAGAAGCTTTGCTGAACCAGTGTTTATTGAGATTGGGATGCCCCTTATTTCAAGAGCACTATACTAACAGAGAAAATATCACCCTTATTAGTTCGTGAATAATTCTATTAAGTCCAAAAGAAGAATTCAGACGCAAACTATGTTGAAACCTGATTTACTTGATTTCAAAGTCATTTTCTTCATTAGAAGTAAATTTGCATCACGTTTGACGCCTTATTCTGCAATCTTTATAAAAGAATTTAAAATTACGATTGAAATTTTTTTCAATTTAAATATTTCTATAAAACATTTAATTAATTAAATCTTTAAATGTGATAGGAGTTTATCTATGTCTAACAGTAGTTGTCAAATATCTTCCCAAGGCGTCTTAGAGGTATAATCGTAAATAATTTAAATGGCATGAGAATATTTAATTACAGTTCTTACACAATGTGTGATAACAATTAAAATAATTATTTTATTACGTTCTTATGAAATGTAGAATGCAAATTTTATTAATCATGTAAATTATTACCTTATTGCACAGTACAGGAAGTATCAATTTTGTTTAGCTTGGATTGAATATATTATTGTTAAGTTGATTAGATAAACATAAACAGAAGTTTTTTTTAAAAGCATCATTGTAACGTAATTCCCCTTAAACCCTAGTAAATTATCTGAAATTCAATAACAAGTTTATTAGACGAACTTGAACAATTGACTGGTTTTTTGTTTGAAACACTATTTGGAGGGTGTTTCATTTGAAATTGATTGATTGATCTACCGAAAGCAATCAACTATTTGACAAGGTTCTTGACGAGATTAAGTATGTATTTTATTATTAAGTGTGATCATGAATTCAGAATGGTTTCTAGTTCTACTTGAAATTTATGCATTATAATCGAAGATAAATTTAAAAACATACTATTTTGAAGGAACGTTTCCTTTTACAAATATGTGTCATCAAATACTCGCTATCCAATATTATCTAGCCAAACAAAGTATAAATGTAACCAAAATTAAAGGAGAGTGTAACACTTTAAAGTTGGCTGAAAATTGTTTAGTGCAATAACCATTGATAATGAAAGGTTAATCAGGTTTGCGCGAATTTTTGCAGTTTATAATAAATTATACTTTTTTATCGGTCGTGGACAAAGTATCGTATTCTACTCGCATATAATGGCTGTTATTCACTCAGATGATTTACGACACTCGCCTATCGGCTCGTGTCGATAAACTTCATCTTCGTGAATAACTGCTATCATTATATGCTCGTTGAATAATATACTATTACAATATGGCTGTTGATAAATCGCAACGACTAAAATTAATTATGTGAAAAATAAAGTGTGCGTTTTGCTTATTATTGACGATATGTAAAACGTTCAAGCAAAAAATAAAAATTGAAGGTTTTTATTTTGTCGTTACAATTATTTGTTATTTTTACAAAATAATCTTCAATATTCTATTTAAAAAAAAAAAAATATCTCGAGATTGTGTGTGTGTTGAGAGTTTACGAATTCCTTCATATTTTGAACCCAAAAAGTAATTTGTCAAATTATAGTTTCTGATCAAATTAAAGTTGTTTTCTATAAAACCGTCTCGAAACCTCACTCAAACAACAAGGGGACAAGACACCGAGCTAGCTTTACTTTACAATTTGGTAGTTACTACTTGGAAATCAAACGGCGGATCAACGGTCATCAGAATCGACCATATCTCTTTGCCCAAAATACGTTTTTCGATGCAGACCAAACCACTTACAGGTAGCTGTTGAATTAAAATTTCGCCTGTTCACCACACGCAATCATCGTTTTCGACGTGTAACGCTTAGAAACACAACGGGATTGAATAACCATGCTACTCGGAGGCGACTATCATAAATATTTAAAATTAGAGGACATAAGAGGACTAAGGTAAGTTTTGGTGGGTGGGCGTTAAACTTATAATCTTAGGCGATAATACACGTATATTGGGATTCCCCACATACCTCATGTAAAAACACGCGAAATTCTAATAGAATAATTTGACTCTGACTCTGACACAGAAACCTATCTGGTAAAGAAAGGTTAGAGAATTATTGGCTCAAAATGTAATAAATTGGATATACCATTTGTAACGAATTGCTTGGATCTGCGATTAGACAACACCTGCAAACAACCCGTTAACAGAAAAATACTAAGCCAGGGACTTCAGGGCGGTCAGATTTTTGCCGGCTAAAGCTCAGGGAGTGGGGTGGGGTTTCCTGAAGTATGACCTAGCCTGGTTAGACCACATAGGAGGGACGGAATTAAAACCAAGGAGGGAGACAATCACGTATCACTTACCATTTGGACAAACTTACCACCTCATTCTCAAATCGCTCACACAACTCAGAACATACCGATTTTTATCTTACAAGAAATGAAATGGTTTTTTTTTATTGACATTAGGAAACTCAAATAGAAAATTATTTTCACAAAAGTTACTTATTTCTACTAAACTTAAAAAACAAAAAAAAAATTGGTACCAAATACTAAATTTACCCTACACCAGAATTAATAATTATAAGCAAGGAAAAAAAAGAGAAAAAAAAAATATTGCATAATAATAATATAAATGGTAATTATCAATGATGAATAATTAATAACAAAGCTGAGGTGTTAATATAAAATCAAATAAAAATATATAAAATACAATACAAAAACTCATCTGACTAAACTGCAAAGCTGCTTGATGATGTCACAGATGTTTGTTGATTGATGTTATGATGTTACGACGTCATATCTTCTTTTATGTTGCCTTTATATCGGAATTAAACTACGAGTACATATTAACAACTTGAATATACGACTTGTTACTAATAAGAAAATGTAGCAGTTTTAAATTTTCCGATTCAAATGCAATTGGTCCGTTCATTCATAAGGAATTTTATAATGTGCAATTTTATAATGTCATATTAGGGTGCACAGTATTTTTTTTTTTTTTTTTGTTTGTTTTTAGAGATATGTATTAATTACCACTATCATTTACCACTGAGCAATTTTATAACTTTTGTATTATTATTAACAGTTTTTTTTTTTTTTTTGTGATTACAATATTATTTCAACTAGAACAGTAATGTTATTATTATTTTGGCGGCAATTATTATATTGATTTTAGTTTATGAAATTTTATTATTTATTAGGATTTAAGTGTTACATTGTTCTTAGATTAATCGACATCACGAGTTTTCCGTTATTAATGATGCACAAATAACACAATTTTTTTTTTTCACCAGTTTTAATTTTTTTTTAAGTCTATTTGTCCTCACTTATCTTAAATAATGAATATTCATACAGAACTATAATTTTTTTTTTTTCCTAACTACATATAACTATAACTAAAACACATTCATGTACGATTGAAGGTACATATCTAAATAAATAGTTTTCTATTTAGGTAGTCCGTGCTATTTTAATTTTAGCCCACAACACGTTTTAGAGGAAAAAAAAATCACGCTATCGGTTTTAGCGGAATACTGTCTTTAACGGAAAATATAATAACACAAACCGTATTCACGCTAAATTATTATTTTTTTTTTCCCACGTTTTCAAATACAAAAAAAAAATTCAATGTATTAAACCAATAATTTTTGAAAACTTTAACTAGTTACGATATATTTTGCTACTTTAAATTTAACTTAGCATACTTTTATGATTTATACTATATATATTATATTTATTATACGATCTTATCTAAACTCGATCTAGCCACCAACTGTCCCATCTCGGGTTTTTTTTTTTTTTCATTTTAAGATTCCGATTTTTTCCAATAATACCATTACAATAATTTAGCCCCCCCTTAATCCAATTTTCCCCGGAATTAATATTATTATTATTATTATTGTTTGAGTGTATGTACTCGTACAATACATTGTTTTTTTTTTTTTTTTTTATTACAACCAGAAATATTTTTTTTGTATCTGATCCCTCAATTGGAACGGTGTAAACGTTACAAATCGTGGGGACGACTCACACCCAGGAGATGTCTCAAAGCCGGGCTCAGCAAAAGAAAGAAGAGTTGAAGCTAATAAAAATGGTTTTATATTTTAATGTCCTTAAAATGGTATATTCCCATTGATTTGCCCTGGTCATTCGCAACCTCACACATCACTTTCCCAATAAAATTAGTAATTATGCCTTTAACATACTTAGGTGCCAGTTTGGCTGCATACTTGTCTATGGCTTTGCTTTGAGTAAAATTTCGCACATAAATAGTTTGCCCCACCTTTAAGTTAGGAAGCTTACTGCGTAGATTATAGACTTGATTATTTTTTCTTGTGGCATCCATTAAATGTTTCCGAACAGAAGAATAGACATGGTTTAAATTATCGGGTTTTTCTTCAAAACACAAACTATTACCTGTGAAATCAAATACGTCTTTCAACATTTTGTACACTGAGGCATGTAGGATGGAATGCTGACCAAAAACAAGAAAGTGCGGAGAAAATTTAGTACTGTCATGTACCGTATTACGCAAAGCATGGGTGATAGCTGCTAGATTTTCATCCCATGTTCTGTGATCGTCCTTGATGTACGCTCGCAGAGCTGCCAACAGTGTACGATTAACCCGCTCGGAAGCGTTTCCCTGTGGCGAATACTTCGCTGTAAATAAATGATCTATGCCATATTTTCTGCATAAAGTTTGAAGCTGCTTAGACTCAAATTGACGTCCATTATCTGTCAACATAGTTTCGGGTACGCCAAACATTAGAAATACTTGGTCTTCCAGAAATTTCACTACCTCACTTGATGTTGCTTCTCGTAAAGGCTTCGTCAAAACAAATTTTGAAAAATGATCAAGTACGATTAAAATGGTTGTGTTTCCATTTCGAGTACGGGGATAAGGGCCTAAAAAATCTAGGTAAATCCTTTGGAAGGGTCGAAATGTTGTAGGAAGAGTCCTTAAAGGTGGACGACCACAATAATTGATGGCCTTGCTGACCTTACACTTATAGCAGTTGTTTATAAAGGATTTTACGTCAGTGAGAAGGGAAGGCCAAAAATAATATCGCTTCAGCATTTCATTAGTTTTTTTGATCCCAAGATGAGCAGCAGTTGGCGGACAGTGGGCAGATTCAATGAGAGAAATACGCAAAGGTTGAGGAATGATGAGTTTCCAGTCCGGTATATCATTAGCTACAGAACATCCATTAGGAGCAACATTAATGTATGCTTTACCATTGACACTTTTTAAATTTACTTTTCGAAGTCCGTTTTGTAAATTTCGAAGGAAAGCCAGATACTCAGCAGATTGGAATTCTGGTGATTCGAGATTAACGCTCATAGGAAATACATCTAAAGAATCCATATTAGCACGAGATAACGCATCCGGAACAGCATTTTGAGTCCCTTTTCGGTATTCAATTTGAAAATCAAAACCTTGCAGTTGGAGGCTCCACCTAGCCAACCTCCCTGACAAGTCCTTCAATGACATTAGCCACGTTAAACTAGCGTGATCGGTTATCACTGTAAAAGGGAGACACTCCACATATGACCGAAATTTTTTTATAGCCGTGACCGCTGCCAAGCACTCCAGCTCTGTAACGCTGTAGTTACGCTGAGCTGCGTTTAATTTTTGTGAGACATAGGCAATAGGTCGATCACTACCTTCTTCATCCTTCTGAAACAGTACCGCTCCTATGCCGGTGGAACTTGCGTCGCACTGAATATAAAATCGACGCGTAAAATCTGGAGTTGCCAACACAGGAGAGGAGACCAGCGCAGTCTTAAGACTATCAAACGAGGTCTGAGCTTCTGTGGTCCACTTGAACTTCTGGTTCTTTTTCAATAGATTTGTTAAAGGAGCCGATAGAACGGAGTAACCGCTGATAAACCGACGATACCAGCCCGAGACACCCAAAAACCGTCTTACCTGCCTAACATTCTTTGGAACCGGAAACTCTGCAATGGCTCTTACCTTGTCCGGATTGGGCCTTAATCCTCCCTCACCAACCACATAACCGAGGTATTCGATTTCTTTCAGTAGAAACTTACATTTATCCACATTGATTGTTAAACCCGCTTTCGCTAGGCGTTCGGAAACATCTGCTAACAGAGACAGATGCTCCTCAAATGTGGCCGTAGTTATTAGCAAATCATCAAGATAAACGAATACTCGGTCATGAAGGTGGTGGGGAATCACTTTATGCATCAATCTGCACAAGGTTTGAGGCGCATTGCAAAGTCCAAAGGGCATAACTTTAAACTGGTATAATGGGCGACCCGGAATAGTAAACGCGGTCTTATCCTTCGAGGCTGGATCCAGAGGAATTTGCCAAAAGGCATCCTTTAAATCCAGACTCGAAGTGTACATCGTTCTATCAAGCCTACTCAACAAACCCTCAATTAATGGAAGTGGATAGGCGTCTTTCTTGGTGACACTATTTAGCTTCCGGGCATCCAAACAAAGACGAATTTTCCCGTTATCCTTTTTCACAATGGCCATGGGCGAGCTCCATGCACTATTGCTCTCCTCGATGACATCGAGTTTCAGCATCCGGTCAAGTTCGACATATATTTGCTGTTGAACAGCAGGCGAAACGGCGTAATGCCGCTGTTTAATCGGAGCCGCATCTGCAACATCAATGGAGTGACTCAATAATGAGGTTCTGCCGAGCCCATGTTTTGCATAATTTGGAAAGCTATTTATAATTTCCTGGAGTTGGTCTCGTTGAGAATCGGTTAAAATGTGTTGACTTTCATTTACCTGTATAGGTTGCTGTTCAGCAGGAATAGATATTTCGCACATACGTGGATGAATTCCAAAGGCTTGCCAAAAATCGTAGCCAAGATACAGTTCCTGCTGTAATGAAGGGACTACCAATAATCTCATATTAGTAACTTTCCCGTTATATTTAACATTTCCTTTTACGTATCCTAATACCCGCTGAGGAGCACCATTGGCGGTATGTATAAATGCAGGCATTGGATGTAGTGCTAAATTATTTTGCATAATAAAATTTGTAGCATTGTTGCCTAAAGCGCTAATAGTAGCACCACTGTCGAGGAGACCTCGAATTGGAACTCCTTCTAGTATTATGGTAGCATACGGGCGGATGTCAGTGGCAGAATCAACATGATCGGGTATAACAGATTCACAAATTTGAGCGAAAATCTTTTTACGGTCTCGAAAATAGGCAATAGAACGTGGCTTACATTGAGGAATACGGCTATATGAAGTAAAATTAGAAGGAGTAGATGGAGGTTCTTTCAATTTAGGAGAATTTAAAGTTTGTTTGGGAACGAGTCGGATGTATTCGGTTTGGGTCTGAACTGATGTTGATTTCGGAAATGGGCGGACCCAGGCGTTCTCATTTCCGGCAATCTGTTTCCCGTTTTATTTTGACAAAAGTGACAATGGGGCTTTAGCACATCAGTAGCTCCACAACCGTAGCAGAAAATGTGTTGGGGTGGAATGTCACAATCATTAAATGAATGTCCCGCCTTTTGACAATTCCAACAAGTAACATATTTAACAGCTTGAAGAGCAGCATTAGTAGGAGCCAGTAAAGGTGAGTTACCATTTCCCAAAGCCTCAATGTTGTTGTCGTAATTGAAACAGTTGGTTGGCCAATTGAAACTGGAGGGAGATTGAGATTCTCCGCAAATTTCATGTATTTGATGTCTCTGGCTCATCGTAAATTCTGGAATATGTCCTACGCTTCTCCATGCGTCTTCGGTCGCAACACATATACTAACTAAATCAGGGACCGATAAAATATTTCGTCCAGCCAACTGAACTCGCAATCCAGCTCGCATATTTCTTTTCAAAATTTCGAGTAATTCCAGTTCAGAGAAGGGAACTTTTAATGGAAGGGCCAAGTTTAGAACATCATAATAAAAATCCATAAAGAATTCTTTGGGTTTTTGTTTTCTATCCCTAATAATTTCTTTGATGTCCACGTCGGTTCTTCGATCTTGAAAACGATGCATAAAAGAGCTGCGAAGTCCTGCCCAATTTAAATGAGGATTCTGTCTTATCATAAGCCAATAGTGCTCACTGGCTTGTTTGGTCAATATGGAATGTATATCATTCAATAATTGCATGGGTGTAATATTATTTGCTTGTGCCAGATATTCAACCCGAAATAAAAAATGTTCCACCGGCATTCCAAAGGGGGACCCGTCAAATTGGAGATTCCATTTATGCACTGGTGTATAACTAAATTTGCCTTGTGTCGGCGGATGTTGGTAATTTGTGGAAAAACTAGAGCTAGGCACCGAACCGGATGGATATTGATTTGACGTGATTGGATGTGATGGTATATTGGGATGAAAAGTATTGCTATTATAATATTGAGGAAGACTATCTTGTGAATTTAATGTATTTGGACCTGGAGCCTTAACTTGAAAAGTGGAGTTTTGTGTAGGCGGGCGTTGTTGAACAGATGGCATACTATTAATTCCGTTACGTGTTAAAGTTTCCACGATATCCTGCGTATTGGAAAAAGGTCGACTTGAGGCCTGTGATTGAGGTAATTCCCGACTGATATTTGGATGACGAGATTGGATGTAAGGCATTTTTAATGGTAAATAATTTGTCACTGTATCACCTTGTGATGGTAATGGAAATCCGACTTTACTTCCAGCCTCTGTTAAGGGCTCCGCGGTGGTAGATTTAGTTGTCTTTGACAGCGACGTAGGAGTAGAAGAATCCTGCTGATTATTAACTTCTCTATTCGATATTTCCATGCCGGTCATCATTTGATCTAAAAATTCAGATGTGTCTATTTCAATCGAGCTTATTCCAGCGATGGATTGATTTAAATTAGTAGGTTCCAATATAGCCTTTTTACATTCTTCCACTAAAGCTTCGCACTTTCCTATTAATCGAATGGCAGCTAAATGAATATCCTCTATACTAGATAATCTTCGAACACGTTCAAGGATATGCATAAGTCGGGATGTAAGAATTTCAAACTTATCTTGACTAAACGAAGAAGTTTGTAGTAAATTTACCACTCTGATTTGTATATTTTGTAACTTGAAAGCACATCCTGATATTTCACTATTTGGGTATTTCAAGGCTTGACTGTGAGGTTGTTTGGGAATCATTTCTGGGTGTTGTTCCTCTTCCGATAATCGAGCGTCCAACAATTTAACTTGATCCTTTATGGATCCCTCAATCTGGCGAATTTCACACTCAATTTGAAACTCATCGCTTTCCAAATTGTCGGCTTTGATTGTTATAGAAGACATCATAAGGTTAAATTTTATTATTCTAGGTTGTTATCCAAATATTCACAATGAAAACAATAATAACACGTTTTGCACAATTAGCAAAGTCATATAAAAGCTAATGCGTTTAATAATGTATTGTAATGTATATGAATGGAAAAGCTAGATTACTACGAAAAATATTCAAAGATAATATTTTATTAATGCGTTAGAGAATGAGATGGTAGTTTGCTTAAAAAAAATTGCAGAGAAGGTTTAAGTTGATACGTGATTGTAATTGGGATAGGAGGTGATTAAAGTAATGAAACTGAGCAAGAAAAAATTGAAAATCCTACTATACTCTGATCTTACATGATACTCGACAGACTTGGATAATAATGCGAGAGTATAGGATATTAAAGAATGGAAGTGAGAAGAAAAAAAATTAAATTTGTTAGGTTACTTACAACCGATTCAACAGCTACACAAAACTAGATTCGGTTGCGCCTTTATAAAAATAATATAATAAAACGGTTCCAGTTAACAAACAAATGAAATCGACAACACAGACGAAATTCTATGCTGGAATTATTCGCGACTGGATAAGACATACAAGAGACCATGCTCATATACAAACATTGGTTCAACACTTATGTCAAGTGGACCACAATGCGTGAGCGTAGGCAGTAATTATGTTTATGGATTATATCAAAATTAAAGCGGAAATAAAATTTAAACCAAAAAAACTAAATTAAAGTAAACTAATAGGTTAGGCCACTGTAATAATAGGTCAAGAAAAAGCTATGAAAACGATTAAAACTGGAATAAGTATTGGGAGGGGAAGCATAAGGAATGAAAAGAAAAATTTAAATGTTCCGGATTTGGGCGCCACTGTAACGAACAGTGGTGCTTGCTATATAGAATAAAGTTACCGGTAAAAAAAAATAAAGGGAAGGAAAGGGAAAGCCATGAATTGTACTGTACATTGGGCGCCACTGTAACGAATTGCTTGGATCTGCGATTAGACAACACCTGCAAACAACCCGTTAACAGAAAAATACTAAGCCAGGGACTTCAGGGCGGTCAGATTTTTGCCGTATAATAACGGTTAAAGACAGTATTCCGCTAAAACCGATAGCGTGATTTTTTTTTCCTCTAAAACGTGTTGTGGGCTAAAATTAAAATAGCACGGACTACCTAAATAGAAAACTATTTATTTAGATATGTACCTTCAATCGTACATGAATGTGTTTTAGTTATAGTTATATGTAGTTAGGAAAAAAAAAAAATTATAGTTCTGTATGAATATTCATTATTTAAGATAAGTGAGGACAAATAGACTTAAAAAAAAATTAAAACTGGTGAAAAAAAAAAATTGTGTTATTTGTGCATCATTAATAACGGAAAACTCGTGATGTCGATTAATCTAAGAACAATGTAACACTTAAATCCTAATAAATAATAAAATTTCATAAACTAAAATCAATATAATAATTGCCGCCAAAATAATAATAACATTACTGTTCTAGTTGAAATAATATTGTAATCACAAAAAAAAAAAAAAAACTGTTAATAATAATACAAAAGTTATAAAATTGCTCAGTGGTAAATGATAGTGGTAATTAATACATATCTCTAAAAACAAACAAAAAAAAAATAAAAAATACTGTGCACCCTAATATGACATTATAAAATTGCACATTATAAAATTCCTTATGAATGAACGGACCAATTGCATTTGAATCGGAAAATTTAAAACTGCTACATTTTCTTATTAGTAACAAGTCGTATATTCAAGTTGTTAATATGTACTCGTAGTTTAATTCCGATATAAAGGCAACATAAAAGAAGATATGACGTCGTAACATCATAACATCAATCAACAAACATCTGTGACATCATCAAGCAGCTTTGCAGTTTAGTCAGATGAGTTTTTGTATTGTATTTTATATATTTTTATTTGATTTTATATTAACACCTCAGCTTTGTTATTAATTATTCATCATTGATAATTACCATTTATATTATTATTATGCAATATTTTTTTTTTCTCTTTTTTTTCCTTGCTTATAATTATTAATTCTGGTGTAGGGTAAATTTAGTATTTGGTACCAATTTTTTTTTTGTTTTTTAAGTTTAGTAGAAATAAGTAACTTTTGTGAAAATAATTTTCTATTTGAGTTTCCTAATGTCAATAAAAAAAAACCATTTCATTTCTTGTAAGATAAAAATCGGTATGTTCTGAGTTGTGTGAGCGATTTGAGAATGAGGTGGTAAGTTTGTCCAAATGGTAAGTGATACGTGATTGTCTCCCTCCTTGGTTTTAATTCCGTCCCTCCTATGCGGTCTAACCAGGCTAGGTCATACTTCAGGAAACCCCACCCCACTCCCTGAGCTTTAGCCGGCAAAAATCTGACCGCCCTGAAGTCCCTGGCTTAGTATTTTTCTGTTAACGGGTTGTTTGCAGGTGTTGTCTAATCGCAGATCCAAGCAATTCGTTACACATTTCTTAGCTAAGTAATAGAAAAATCATAAAAATAACAACAAACTAGCACAACAAATATAGGAATTCCACAATCAAGCTGCTTGAGTTCCACATTATTTTTAACATATACACAACAAAATTACATGAACTCAGCAACACTTATAGACAAATTTTTAAATTCGCTGTCGATATTTCTGTGGTAGTAAGTGGAAAAAACAATGACGAGTTACAATCAAATGCAAAGAAAAGCTTGGTAAGTTTGAATTAAATACAGAGAAAACACATTACTTAAGAATGTTTACTAATAAAAGTAATAACAGGAATATGCTACTAATAATAAATTAATTATGGAGAAACAAAATATGAAAATACTAGGCATTATTCTTTCCAATAGATTACTACTAAACAAGCATTATCACAGCATAAAAACGGATAAACAAAAAATAATACATTAGTCAAAGCATCAGGAACACATCCTGAAATGACGCTAAGTTACAAAGCAATAATAAAGTCAAAAATGGCATAAGCATATAGAATTACATTTTACACTATCTGCCGTGGGCACTTGGCGAAACCAGGGTTGTGAAGTCTGAAAAAAAAATATTCGGCTCCGGCTCCGACTTGATCCAGAAATTTATAGATTGATTAACGACTCCGGCTCCAGCTCCGGCTCCGACTCCAGCTCCAGATCCGGCTCCAGGTCCGGCTTCAACTCCGACTCCGGCTCCAGCTCCAAATATATATTTAGTTTGGCAAGCTGGCAGTAACTGGCGTTAATTTGCAAAGGTCAACGCATGGGCACCATATTAGCCTTTTCTGTTCAATATCAAGATTAGATTAAAATATATATATCTGACGATATATTTCAATTTCGTACGAAGTTAGTTCCCCTTTTTCTTAACAGGCGGAACGAGTAACAATAGGTCATCTCTAAACTGTGGAACTTATACGAGTACAAGTACGCAGAGTTTCCGACTTAGGAAGAGGAAGTAGCGTGTCGGTGGTTGCTGGAGAAAATCATCTGTTCAAAGAGGAGGCTCGGATCATCCGTAGGATTATCTGGTGAGCTGATACTCAAAATACATAGAATCTGTAACGGTGACGTGGATATTGTTTGAAAAAACGTAAGAGGGTTTTACTTAATGACAGTAACTTTTCATTTTTTTTTGTTCAGATTTACTTCATAACCATTTGTGCTTTTCAAACCAATCTGTGTTTTTTTCATCGATTTTGAGTTATGGATGGAAATAACTCGAACATTTTCTAAATTTTCAAAAATAAGTTTCAGATTTTGAATATTTTCCTAAAAGCTACTGTGATATTTTCAGTTACCTTGTTTTTTAAAAGAAAACATAGAAATAAACTAAAGGTTATTTGCAATTCTTCCAGTTGCTTCATAAACATACAATTCTTTTCCCAACGAACGGAAAATGTCATCAATTTCTGGCTCAAATTGCAATCTTTCATATTTGAGTTGAGTTCTGCATACAAAAAATAAAAAAAATTCGGGTATGGCTTCAGCTCTAGAAGAGTAGCTGTAAGATCGCGTTGAGATTTTGCAATTTTTTTTGACACCCCAGGATTTTATTTCATGATGTGTAATATACATTTAAGGCACGATGATTGGTTTGAAAAGGTTTATGTACAAATTTTAAGTAATTTAAGTATGCCCAACAGCAAAGTTAACAATAAAGCATCCTGGCTTGTTAAAGTTTCGTCAAATTCCATATTAATTCTTCTTGATATTTTTCCAATTTTTGTTTGGTTTAACATCAATAATTTTCCGCGAAATGTGATGACAAAAATATTTATTTCGATTTGCGTGCTTAATACAAAATTGGAAAAAATTAAAGATTTCACAAAAATCTGGACCCAAATTTTTTAAATTTCCCGCAATTTCGGCTAATACGATTTGGAATGCCAAATTGAACTGCGGTAATTCATATAAAAATATTTGAGATACGTAGGAAAATGGGAATAAAAACAAACAAAAATCTGGAGCCGGAGTCGATCAATTCCACACGGCTCCGGCTCCGACTCCTTTAAAAATACGAAAATAAACATAAACTCCGTGGCTCCGACTCCACAGCCCTGGGCGAAACACACTTAATACACACATTTTTTAAATCTTTTTAACATAAATCTCTAGAAAAATTAAATGCTCTATACTTAAAATTCCCAATACTTGCGGATATAAAAAAAAATCCACATCAAATCAACTAATCCAAAAAAACCTTAGAATCATATCAGATGTTAAAGAAATGTCAAAAAAAATCAAGTCTCAACAATATTATACAACCTAACAATTCAAGAAATAGGGGATTACAAGGAGTTTGATGTTATATAATATATCGGTTTTGACCTAAAATACTTTTTTAAAAAGCAGAGAGGTTTCAGCATGCTGACTGCTTCAGTCTGCTGTTCTGGTTCTTTTTTTAGTAATAAAATCGCTTGCGATAGAAAAATTTGCGTTGAACAATGTGTCGTCTTTGTGTCGTTTTACCATTTGACTCGAAGGGGGGTAAGGGGCGCCGATTTAGATGGTCTTAATATACTAGCCCAAATGCCAACCTCACCTGCACGTGGTACTTCCTGCTAATTAACTAACGAGGCTCTGGCGACCGAGATACGGCGGAATAACCGACTACCGAGAACATAGCAAATGATGTTCTCTTCAATGACCCACTACCAACTTGTACTGGTTAGGTTGGTAGTTGATACATAACCAGTTTTAAAGCAATGAGTTCAACGCAAAAAGGAAACAATACCCCAGGTGGTAAACCAACTACCCAGTTGGCTAATCCACCCTCTTACGAGGCTGGCTCAATGGATTCTGGGGTGAGCCAATCATTGCTAAACCCATTCGAAAGAAGTTCAATGTTGTTAAGATTACCAAACAATCATACTAACTCTGCAAATCAGCAGAAAGACGAAAACGCTGAACTCTGTCGAAAACTCAGTGAAGTAGAGGTACTTTTAACCCAACTAAGAAGCGAAATTGAAAAGCTGAAAAAAGAAAATGAAGAATTGAAGAAGCCCAAACCAATGGAGATTTCTGAAAACCCGCTAACTTGTTATAATGAAACAAGTACTCACACCAGTTATAACAATGAGTTCCATACTGATGAAGAGGATCTCATGAGAGAAACAGATTGGGTACTGAAAAGTCTGAAATTCTCGCCTGAAGTTGGAGATCATTCGCAAACTAATGTATTAGTAACTGGTGATACTAATACCAAACGAGCTCAACAGCAACAGCAACAAAATCGGCAACAAAAGGTTGTACCGAAAGAAAAGGCGCCTCCGCCAATTAATGTAATCGGCATAACAGAATTTGCTAGCATACAATCTTTAATGAAATCAGTGACAGCTAAGGAATATAGAGTAGTGTCACTAAACAATAACGTGTGGAAAATCAATACACTGGATTCCGATACATATAGAGCTCTAGCAACAAAGCTCAATGCGGAAGGTAAAGAATGGTTCACATACGAAGATAAAAACGAACGCGCAATTAAGGTTATGGCCAGAGGCCTTCATCCAACGTGTACGAAGGAGGACATAATTGAGGACCTAAAGGCAAGAGATCTGCAAATAGAAGATGCAGTAAACATCCTAAAACGAGAGAGAGGTGAGAACAATCAAGTCAAAAAAAGGGGGCTTCCACTCTTCATGCTTACGTTTAACAAAAAGGAGAAAGTTGAAAACATCTTCAACATCAAAGCAATTCTTAATATGAGGGTTAAAATAGAACCGCTTAAGAAAAACACGAGGCTAATACTTCAATGCAAAAACTGCCAAGGTTTCAATCACACGCAAAAATATTGCAGACGGGAGCCAAGATGCGTAAAATGTGCTGGAAAACACAACGCGAAAGAGTGTACAGAAAGTAGAAACACCCCTGCAAAATGTATAAACTGTAAAGGGCATCATTCTGCAAATTATAGAGGCTGTGAAGTAGCCAAAGAACTTCAAAGACTAAGAAACAAAACGCATCAGTTTCCTCAAAACCCTAGGGTTACCAGAGAAGAGAAACCAACTAAAACCCAAGCGGAGCCAAAACCACCAGGTATTGGTAAAGAGCGAAAAAGTTATTCACAAATTGTACAGCAATCATCTAATGCTACGAATGATAACCCCCTTGAAAGGATTTGTCGAAGCATAGAAGCCATAAATATAAGGCTAGCAAAGCAAGAACGTGGTCTAGAAGCTTTATATAAGCGTCTAGATATGCATCAAACCTTGAACGAGGCAACAGCCCTCATATACTAAAATGAGCAGATCATTAAGAATTGTCACCTGGAACGCGAACGGACTAGCGCAACATGTTCCAGAGCTAGAAATTTTTCTAAATTTAGAAAAAATAGATATCTGCCTTATATCGGAGAGCCATTTGACAAAAACATCATTTATTCAAATACGTGATTATGAATGTTACCATGCTGTTCACCCAGGAGGAAAACCCAGAGGAGGATCAACAGTAATAGTGAAAAAGAATCTCAAACACTATGAAGAACCTAGTATAGAAGAGGAAAATATGCAAGTTAAAACCATAAAAGTTGAAACTAACAATAATAATGAATACATTATTTCCTCTATCTACTGCCCTCCACGCTATAATCTAAACAAAGAAGATTATAATAGACTCTTTAGATCACTAGGATCCAATTTTATTATTGGTGGTGACTTTAATGCAAAAAACACCTATTGGGGATCAAGACTTACAACCCATAAAGGAAAAGAGCTATTCGAAGCCGGACGAATAAATAACTGCGAGTTCCACTCTGGAGGTAAACCAACATACTGGCCTGCTGATATAAATAAAATACCAGATCTCATTGATTTCTATGTAACGAAAGGGATCTTCGAGGATTACATGTGCATTGAAAACAGCGAAGGGATATATTCCGATCATACACCTGTTATCATGACACTAAGCACAATGATAATTAATAAGGATAACCTGCTTAAATTAACAAATAATAGAACTAACTGGGACCTATTCCAAGAACTAATTGAAATGCAAACAAATCTACGAGTGCCGATTAAAACACCGGTACAGTTGGAAGACGAACTAGAGGTATTTAACAGTACTATTCAACAAGCAGCATGGGAAAATTCTCCTGCTAGTCACAACGAATCCCGTAGGAATCAAAATTATCCTATTGAGGTCAGGGAGTTAGTTAGAGAGAAACGGAAGGCAAGAAAAACCTGGCAAAGGACACGCACCCCGGAAAACAAAAAAATCCTCAATTTTCTATGCAATAAACTAAAACAACTTATAAAAGAAATTAAGAATGAAACTATTAACAAGTGCTTAAATGGTCTCACCGAACATAAAGATACTAATAACTCTCTTTGGAAAGCAACAAAGGGATTAAAAAGAACCAAAACGCATGTGCCGCCTATTAAAAATGGGGAAGGAACCTGGGCCAAAAGCGACAAGCAAAAAGCTATTTTATTTGCAGCTCACTTGGAAGACACCTTTCAACCGTTACCTAGGCAAACAGCTGATGAAAACATAATAACAGTTAGCAAAATTGATGAATATAATATTCGATGTGTAACATTACAGGAATTAAAAAATGAGATCAAGTGTAATTTGAACGCAAAAATATCTCCAGGATATGATTTAATTACTGGACAAGTCGTAAAAGCCATTCCCGAGAAGGGACTACGAAAATTGGTTCAAATTATCAATGCTGTCTTCAGACTAAAATATGTCCCACGGCAATGGAAGGTTGCTGAAGTAATTATGATCCCCAAACCAGGCAAACCAGCGAACGATAAAAAGTCGTACAGACCGATTTCACTACTTCCTGTAATTTCAAAATTATTTGAAAAATTACTGCTCAAGAGACTCAAGCCAATAATAGAGGAGAGAAATTTGATTCCACCACACCAATTTGGATTTAGAGAAAATCACTCTACGATAGAACAAGTTCACAGAATAACGGATATAATCGAAGACTCACTTGAGAATAAGAAGATATGCTCCAGCATCTTCTTAGATGTAGCACAAGCTTTCGACAAAGTTTGGCACCAAGGACTTGAATTTAAATTGCATCGAGATCTACCTAAGCAATTCTATCAAATTCTTAAATCTTATATCGCAGACCGACATTTCCGTGTAAAATATAACCAAGAGTATACTCTGAACTAAAGAGAATATCAGCAGGCATACCACAGGGTAGCGTGCTGGGTCCTATATTGTACATCCTGTACACCAGAGATATGCCAAATACAGAAGGTGCCACCATAGCAACATTTGCAGACGATACAGCTATTCTGGCTACTGGAAAGTGTATATCAGAAGCAACGACCAAACTTCAAAAAGCAACCGACACAGTGAGTAGTTGGACCAAGAAATGGCGCATTAGCCTAAACGAAGCAAAGTCGGTTCACGTAAACTTCACAAACCAGAAAGTTAACTGGATTCCAGTGAAACTTAATTCAAGGCCGGTTCCAAATGCAAATACAGCCAAATACCTCGGCATGACTCTCGATTGCAAGCTTAGATGGAAAGAGCATGTTAAAAAGAAAAAAGAAGAATTGAACATTATATATAGGAAAATGTATTGGCTAATAGGTAGAAACTCTGAGCTTACAATACATAACAAATTGCTATTATACCAGCAAATACTTAAACCAGTATGGACCTACGGTATTCAACTTTGGGGTTGTACCAAGAAGACAAATGTACAAATGATTCAATGTTTTCAAAACAAAGTGCTGCGTGGCATTGTAAACGCACCATGGTACATTAGAAATGATAACCTCCATAGAGACTTAAACATGGAATATGTAAGTGAAGAAATACAAAATCATGCGAAGAAACACATTCAGCGGATATCTCAGCACCAAAATGCAGACATACGAAGTTTGTTGGATACCACCAATGCAGTAAGAAGACTTCAAAGGCAGAAACCTTTGGAATTGGGTAGTTGTATTTAATTCGGATAGAGAAAAATAATTACTATGTAAATTCAAACGGGAGTAACCATTGGGCTACTGCCCGTCAAATGTGAATCTTCATTTAAGAAAGATAAATTACTAAATGATTTGTAAATCAGTTGTAATATTAAATAAAGGAAAAAAAAAAAAAAAATTTGACTCGAATATTTTAAACTCTTGCACGATCGTTTGAAATTGTTCTGTTTTTTGTGTTTGGAATTCTTTCAGACTTTCCATGATCGAGAGATTTAGTTCATCAAGCAAGGTTCCCTCTTTATTTGGATATCCTTAGAAACCTTTAGTTTCACCAGTAACATTATCTTCAATTACATTACAAGAGTTTTTGCTTATTTATGTATCTCACTTCTTGGTGACATGGGGAAGAAAACATCTTTGTGAAATAGGGTCAGGTGACGAAGGAATCTAATAAGTGACACATTTCTTCTTTAACTGCAATACTGAGGAGTTCACTTATGAAGTTAATAAAGTGGAATCTTCTCTACTAAGATTTTCATTTGTAATCCTGAGTGGTTTTAACATTTTCAGTATAGTTTTAGCTACTTCAACATATTTATAAATTTATAAGTTACTCAAATTTAAATCAGATAATAATGCCTTTTTTATTGGTTCGCTAATTCGTAAAAATCTGTCGAACTGCCAGTTCTGATACTAATTCACCCATGGCAGATCGTTTTAAAAACGATTCCATTGTCCGATAGGACTCTGGAGCTACTTGGCTCTCATGTACACCTTCAAGATGCCTGCCAATCCTATTATTTGCCGATGCTTTGCATGAAAGTGATTTAACATATATTTTGCGTATAGTCAATTCTTTATTGCTTTGGTTTTTTTTGTAAAATATACCCAACAATCCTGATAAACTTATATACGTAAATTCATTTTAAAAATTTAAAATAAATTAATCAAAAAACATTTAAATAGTTTACCCACTGAAAAACAATGTGTGCACGTGTATTACCTTTGACTTTATTATTACCAAATTTAAATAGTTTTAAAACGCGTAGAAAACTAAAAATTCGTCGAATAAAAAAATTTGCGGCATTTATTTTGAAACAAAATTAAACTACTTAACTGACAATGGTTCTATAGGCAGTATCCAAATTGTAATGTCAAAAGTTTTAAAGCAACTGCAGCAAAATCATAATTACCCATTCAAATTACAAGCGTACTGTAATGAAAAATTCAACTTCAACTCACTAACAATTCTTGACAAATACAAATTAGAAAATTCATTGGAAATTAAAACGGAATCAGAAACAATAATACAAATAGATACAATAGAAATATGACGATTATTCTATATAATATCATTGACCACTGACCAAACACGCTTACTATCCCCAGCACACTCATCGATTTTGCAGTTATAGTAATTATGTTTCTCAGCTTTAACACAAGAACTAACTTTATCCGACAACTTCTGTTAATAGCAAGAAATTCCAGGTTTAAGCTTGGTATTTGATTTTCGAACAACAGAAATTTAACAGGGCGATGCAATATTGTTAAAACCAACTTACCAAATTATTAAGGCTAGTGGGCGGAACACTAGCTAGAGAATTTAAAAAATTGTACGATGAAACCAACGAATAAAATTTAGTAAGATCAAAATATTTAAATGAACCATTACTATGAGATGAAAGTCTGATTTTGGACAACAAAACTATTTCTAATATAATTAAACTATGATCAGTAATCGACAATGGAAGAACAGATACTTTTAACAATTCCGGCTGTGCTCGAATTCTCGGGTAAATCATTTACTAAAATAGAGAATAAAGTATTTAAAAGTGAAACATTTACGTTTTTTTGTTTCGTTTACCCTCCATAAAAAAAAGGTAAATGCATTTACCGAATTTAGCGGATTGACTCGAGAATTCGACCGCAGCCTGTATATCGTTATTCTTATTACGAATACGAGCAATACAAGTAAAGACTTACATTGAAAGATTTTCGCAGATGCAGATGTCAAACCAAAAATTCATTTTCTATTTGTCCAAATGCGAAATTTAAACAAAAAATATCATGATAAATGTTTGGTGCCTTTGTATACGTAAGCATTTTATTGAATGCATCGACGATTTAACAAAAAAAAGATGAAACTCGACATTTGCAAAAAAAGCAGATGACGATTTTTGGGTTTGTTTCTCGAGTTTCAATAGATTTTTTTAAGCAGATGATTACTTTTTCTCTTTTTGTCTTTATAGATTTTTCTATGTTGTGTTTCAATTGTTTTGCGGACGCCAAATGTCGTTGAATGTAAATCAGCTATAACACCACGGTGTCCCTGAACCAAGTTTAAAGCCGTTTTCAAAAAAACACAATTTTAAGATTTTTTCCGCCAAAAATGAGAAAATTTCTAGTTTTATTATATATAATAAGCTAGTTTCAGATCTGTAGCAATGGTGTTAATGCATTGTAAATTCAGACAAGACCAGAGAGTATGAACATTCATGTAGTTTTCTTGCGTATCAGAAATAATTCCAAGAATGATCAATTTCCTCACACCCGAATCCTTAAATTTCCTGGCTTGTACTCCATCTTGATATTGCTGTCTCGCTTTCTTGGAATCCGAATTATCATTAGCTTCATCAAATTTGAATTGAATAGATAAACAAATTTTCAAAAATCCGCCGTCGCCGTCACCGTCAAGCCGAATTTCAAATCTACTTCCTGTAATGCTCTTTTTTCTTTAATATAGTCAACCAATCCTGGCCATCATTGCAATACACAAAACATTCAGATCTTTTTATCGCCCGGGAATTTTTGGTATTCACCACTTCGCAAAATCGAGACTCGAAAAAGGAATCAAGACGATGATTTAACAAAAACAAGTCCTGTCTTAAGTTGGGTTGGAATATTTTCCTCTTCCCAGCACCAACTCGGAGGAACGCAGCAGTCAGCGAATTTGTTTTTCTTGTCGACAGACCTAAATCTGTACTGATTTTTAAAATATCGGTTGCTGCGAGTGATTGTGTTCCCGAACTGCTGGCAACATTGTTTGTATTCACTAACACTGATAGTTTTTACCCTCTTTTCTGTGATAAACACAACTGTCCTTGTTTTGTTGAGTTTTCTGGTGCAACTAAAATGTCTTTCAATATTGACGATGTCAATTGTTCCTTTTCTTTTAACGATAAATTATTTTTAATTAGGTCGGTCAGAGTTGAAACACATTTTGAAGAAGTGCAGAAATTCTTGGTATCCAGTTCTCCTCCGCATTTCTTACATTTCCTATGAACCACTTTATTTTTCATCATTTTCCCGAGAATTATGTTCCGTGGTAGAGCTCGCACAAATTTACACAACTTGAACTCACAAAGTATGTTATCCTGAGATCTGGTTGCACATGGAAGTGCCGGGAAATCAGAATAGTCCGGCAAAGACAACGTGGGTTGATCTCCGAAACCTTGTTTACTGGATTTGTAAAGAACGATTTTGCAAGTACTACAAACAGCGGATGGATATCGACTATCGTCAATATTAATATTTACCACATTTTTTATTCTACTCTTCAATATGCCTACAATATTCCACATCTTGTCCTTTTTCTTTAAACAGAACAAACAGATTACGGATCGGTTCTCTTCATGAGTTCGGGCATGGTCTTTTGACTTTCGCGGCATTTTGAATTTTTTCACACAAGCAACAAATTAATGTACACCACACAAAGAATATAGCTCGGACCACACTCCGTACCTGAACTTTATTAGTAAGCGATTCGCAGCTAATGTTTTATTTTGAAATTGACTGGTCGACTACTGCCTGACACCCCCTCTAGGTTCCTGTGTATTTTTGAAACAATGATTTGAAAATACGTGCTTTACGCACACAGACGCACCTTTATGTGTGATCAAGCAACCAATGATTTCATTCGATTATACATGCACAATTTTAGGCGCGATTTCAAATGTATTTTCAACTTTGGAGAAAACTTCAAAGGAATTATGAACACGTAGATTAAGGGATTCCAAAGAAAAAAAACGGATTTTTCGAATTTTCTCATTTTTGACGCAAAAAATCTTAAAATTTTGTTTTTTTGAAAACGATTTTTGCGCTTTTGAACTGCTCGAAGGTGAAACTTTCAATGGCCGAAGGGAAATCGAGAGTGGTTTTTTGGCCCATTTAAACTTGGTTCAGGGACACCGTGACACTAGAGTTAAAAACACGTGTAGGAGAGAGAATCAACCAGAGACTGCAAACCAAAAGAGTAAATCATAAAAATGTAATCATCACTGCTATTAGGCAAGTTTAAAAAGTTAATAGCCGTGTTTTCCATGAGAACTGCACCAGAACTCGATAAATTTTAAATTTCTTTTATTCCATGTAAACCGAGAAAAAATAAATCATAAAGCGCGAATATGTAGTGTATTTGACACAAACACACATTTTAAATTTAAAATTTTCCCCCTTCAGATATTTCATCCACATTTTCTTATTTCTTGCTGACGTCATTACACGCAAGTACACTCGATAAATTCAAGGGTCTATCAAAAGTAACTAAAAAATAAGCTATAATTGTAATTATTTATTGCTGTAACAACTTAAAATGTGTATCTATTTTAAATGCACTATACATTAGCACTTTATAAATTTATTAATTTTTCCCTTTACATAGAATAAAAGGGATTTAAAATTTATCGAGTTCTAGTGCAGTTCTCATGGAAAACACGACTAATGTTAAAATCATCTAAAACAAATAAATTTTTAGTTTTAATTACACTTAAAAGGACGAAAAGTCAGAAATAAAATTTGCTACAATGAAATTATCATGCATACTCTAAATTGATTGACTCAAACGAACAGTTAAGATGAAAATTATCAAAAATACCAACACCACCCGACCGATAATTATTATTGCAGCAAATCCATTAAAATACATTTCATAGTAAAAATCTATCTCATAGTCATAAATCCATATTTCAGCTAAAATAATTACAACCGGTAAAGTACCAAAAGAATTTAAATGCGACACAAATTTGACAAAAGTTTCGCGTAAACTTCGAATATTCTGGTGAAAGATTAAAAACTTTGAGCAGCTAACTGCTATCATGACTACTAAAAACAACATATTTTGATTAGAAATTATAAGAAAAAGAAAACAAATAAAAAACTTAAACTACCGAAGAAATTCTATTTCACTTAAATCATACCAATAATAAACTGTTCCGTTACTGAACCAAACACTGTTGAATTTTTTTAGAGGTTTTAATCTCCAAGCCTCAAAAAAAATTCTTCTTTTGGAAAAACACATACTAAGGTTAATGTAAATGTTGTGTCCGTAGAAAAACCCAAATGTTAAAAAAGTAATTTTTAACTTTGTGTAAGAATTTGTGAAATATTGTCTCTCTGTCCGGGAAAAAAGTACCGTAATAATTTTAAGTTCAATCATAAACATTTGTTTTGTCGCCCTCAAAGTATTCCCCATTCGAGGATATACACATATGCCAGCGTTTTTCCAATCATCGTAACATTTTTTTATAGGCAGTTCGTGCGCCGAATTTTGTTTTATGGCGTCAATGGAGTCAAAACGGATTCCAGAGAGTAGCAATTTGAGTCTGGAAAACAGGAAAAAATCACCTAGTGCTAAATCAGGCGAATTGTTGGCCTTGTATTCGTTCACAATCATAGCTCGGTGTGATGGCGCATTATCGTCGTGTAAAATCCACGAGTTTTTTTCCCATAGTTCCGATCACTTTTTTTGCATCAGCACAAGAAATTCTGTTTGTAACAGAAAATGTAAGCCCAATTCTTTGTTCAATAATTTCGTTGATCGTAAAAATCGCCGTTCGCATCATAATGAAAGACAGTCCTACCAATCTAGGAAAAAGAAAAAAATTTAAATTCCTTCAGCGAGGGCATTTTAAATTAACAATTCCCGGTACTTTTTTGACAGAGGATAAGTACTTATGGGTAGTTCAATTTTATTTTATTTTAGGTTCTTGAACGTGCACTCAGTTTCCAACTATGTATAAGAGAAATAGCTACAAAATTTCAGTCTAAAGAGTCTATAAGTACCGTATTTACTCGATTCTGTGACCGACATAAAAAGAGGGTGCGTGTTATATGCGAATTTTTTTTACGATTCAAAGAAAATTCGCTATAAAAATACGACTAATTACCGAATATTATCGTATAGATTTAGGATATTTCTAAAAAACCTAATAGTAAAGAAGTGAATGTGAAAAAGTTAGAATGGCGAAAACCAAAGTGCGTGCTACCGAGAGAAATTGTACTAATTCAAAAAAGATACCAAAAGTCGAAAGGCGACAGTAGGTATGTATGATGCCAGATTTAAGCTTTCAGTTGTAAAATTTGCAAAAGAAAAAGGAAATCGTGAGGCTTCTAGGCAGTTTGCTACAAACGAACAGTGCTGTCGAAGTGAGTACGATCGGAGTATTTGTACTACTTTCGCCCAGTGGTTACTCCTGTACTCCGCTATCTCATTCTGTACTCCCCTGTTTTAATAATTGCTAAAGGCAAAAAGCAATAAAACGGTTTTCTTGCAGTAATGTGCTAGTCACTTTGGCAAACAATATTATTTCAAACATGTCAAATTTGCGAACTAACTTCTTAATGCTTTTTTTCAGAAACTTAAGATTTGTTGGTAAAACTTATAAAAAGATAATTTAGAATTTTTCACAACTTTTAAAAACATACAGGCACTCTGTATGGGACACCAGATAAGCTCAAACATAACAGAGATTACCTGATTTGAACCAAAAAAACTTTTATCTGCTTTGGCTAAATATTTAAATTAGGACCTCCTGAATACAAAAATGATGTGTAGAACTCTGAATTTACAATACTCTCAAATCCTTCCATAAGCATAGACTAGGACCCTATTTTATAGAGATCTAAAAACAATACTGTAAGATAATTTCTGCAGCCATTTAACCTTTTCAGACTAGAAAGTTGGATGCAAATCTGGATTTATGCAGTCCGATATGGGGAAATTTCATTCGTCCAATACGCAAAAATCCAGTCTCCCTTGCATCTTTCTTGTCTAGCTGCTGACGGTATTTAGTCAGCAGAAATTGTATTTCAGTTTTATTTTGACATTCTCCATCTCGCCTAGGCTAGATTGGATATAGGTAGGCATAGGGTGACCATACCTCCTGCAAAATGTAGGAGGAACCAGAAAAATAATAACTTCAACAAATTTTAATTTGAACTCTAACCCAAATGACTGGTGGCCCAAATATAAGTGTTCCATTCGGTCCTGGAGGCTAGGAAAATTGTCTGGGTTGGCTGAGTGGAAAAAAAGTTTGGCAAATCTAATTTTTCATTTATGGTATCGATCATAATACCATTAGCACGAATTGTGTTCCAAAATATTTCTTACCGTTGGGTCTTGTTTAATTTTAAAAACTCTGATTCCAGCCCTGCCTTATGGCAGAAATTTTTTTCATGTTATGAAATAATAGGTTGTGTATTAGGAACTAATTATTGAATTTACGAAATATTGTACAAAATAAATATCACTAAAATCCATCAGAAGATAGTCTGAATTAGCTAAGTAGATGTCTATGTACAATAGAAACAAAGAAAAATTGGTGAAACAATGTTTCTAATAAATGGTATCAACCAAAATATTATTAACAGTGTTCCGCCATATTTCTTGAATTTGGCTCTTACTTTATTTATCAAATCCAACCCCAAAAGAAGTGACCCAAGAAATTTTCAGAGTGTGAATAATTATGTTTTATATTAGGAACTGCAGATAGAATCGGCTTTATAACTCAGGTATAAAATTTTTTCTAGTAACTTTAAAGGGGCATTATAGTGTCTTGCAATATTTGTTGGATTCTGGCCTTGTTTTATTTAAGAAACTCCATTGAAATTTATTACTTGACTTATCCAATAAATTTAATGATCAATGAATTAGTTAGCACCACATAATTAAGAATTAAATTAGCAAGTTTAAAACCTTTTTAGAAGAGATTTCATCAAGTGAATATTTTATGACCAGTCGCCGCCACCAAACCAATTTTATTAGCAATTTTTTTAAATCAAATACACAAAATATTTCGAGACTTAATAACTGTCCTTTTTTTAAGGCTTCATTCACGTTTAGTCATTTTTGACCTGGTCATCCCTAAGTACCTAGTAAGGTATCTGACAATGACATTTCTGATATAACTGAATTCGCAGATTTGTCAAAATTATGCTTTTGAAAAAGAAAAGGGTTCGAAGCTAAAGTTGCTTTAAGATAAAATTTCCATTTGCCACGTAAAATTTATGTAAAAATAGCCAAAAATGAAAAAGTTTGCTGATCGGTAATATTTTCTACGAGAAAACTTTAGAAAACTCAAAACGACAATCTAAAAATATCTGTGATTTCTTGGAGAGTTGTGGCCATGTCAAAAAAATGTTTAGCTCGAGTAGCACACAGAAGCTTAATGCTTTAATATTAAAATAAATACAGAGCTCTAAACCAATAAATAAAATGTTTTTCTTTTAATATTCAAATTTGGCTGTGTAATAATGTGTAATTTGCTGGATCGTGATTTCTTTTAACAGAAAATACCAAAAATTAATATGCCTGTCTCTAAGGTCTAACTATTGTATTTCGTATTTATTCCCTTCTGACTAGAAACACTACTTACCCTGAAAACGTACACCCAACTTCAATCGAACTCTAAAACTCTAATTCTCTAATTCCACAAACCACAACATAATACTATATGTATTTATGTTTATCCGATTACTGACACAACGTTTTAGTTCACACAAAATTATCACGCAGACACACTGACTTAGTGAATTATAAACTATTTTCTTAAAATCTTGACCGTTTCGATTTCTTTTTTTTTTTTTAAATAAGACGGCAAATTGGCAACATAAGCAGGCTGAGACTTTGTCCACTTGTGAATGTGATAGAAGAAATATTTAAATATTTTTATAAAAAATTCTTAAATTTTTTTGCTCAAAATACGATTTTCTGTGAATACATAAGCAACTTAACGTATTCTAATGAACCGCTAACACGTCATTCTTTCCGTATTTCACTTTCAACCTTAAAATTGTCGGCATGTTTCACTTCAAACTTCCCTCAAAAAATTCTTCTAAAAATCCTAAACCTTCTTTGTTTAACTATATCGAGGCTGCCTCAGATTTCAATAGCTGTGTATTATTTTTTTGTTTTTTTCTAGTGGCAATGTTAACTGTTATAAAATATATAGCGATAATTAAATATGGAATTTATGGTTTTAGGGTCAAAATAATTGACAGTCCTGTCTCGTCACACTTACTTAAGAACCAATTCCTTGCGGATTGAAGTTAAAACAAAACGTGCGCAGTTAAAGCGAAGCTTCTAATAGTAGTACAGGCTCCCGGAATTAGAAACATAATATTAGAGCCCCATTTCCATCGCATGTGTCGAATTTCTTCATAGCCAGTTAAGAATAGTCAAGTCGCATCCTAATCGCATAGAGTTGTGTTAAGATTAACTATAAAGCATCCGCACGTTTCTTTGAAAATAAAATGTAAGGAGAAAGTAAAGTGGAAACTTGAAGAAAAAAAAAACTTTATTTTGATTAAAAACATGAGACTTCGAACAACTACACTGTTTTTTTAAGGCGATTTTTTTTTAGATTTCGTAAAGGTTTCCAGTCTAGGTACCTACTGTGGTATCGTTTGGCAACCAAATTTCTTTAAATTGCAAGAAAATTTCTCGCATATTTGACATGTTAGTCATTAGAAAGTTCGCATATTTGACATGTTTTTTTTTTTTTTTGAAAATGAAAAGGGTTTGAAGCGGTTTCGTTGATCGGTATACGATAAATAGTTAGAAATCAATAAATTAATCACCTTTCTTTTAATATTAAAATTTGGCTCAAAAACTAAAAACAATGTTAGTGTAATTTGCTGGATCGTTATTTTTTTTAACATAAAACGCCAACAATTATTTATGTCTACGGTCTAACTATTGTATTTCGTATGTACTTTACTCCCTTCTGACTTGAAATATTCCGCTGAAAATTTCAAACCTACTCCGTTTAAAGTTTTCAGAGCGAAAGCCCTGCAAACGAAGCGAATATTCGATTATGGAAGCGTCAAGAAGATGAACTAAAAAAGGTTTCTGCTACTCGGACATGCTTTCGTGGCCCTAAAAAAGGATGTTATGATGATGTGGAAAAGCAGCTACGGATGGTGCGTGAGAGTGATGAGGCGAAATTGGTTTTCGCTAAAGCGACGAACAAAAACTTCCAAATCATTATAATGAGCAGCTTCTTAATTATCAGAAGTATGTTATCGAACTGAGGAAAAAACGCAACTACTGTTTGAGGCAATTTGGTAACGCTGATCAAACACCCGTATTTTTGGACATGCCGGTAGCTTCTACCATGTTACCATGAAAGGAGAAAAATCAGTTCTAGTGAAATCAACTGGAAATAAGAAAGCAAGAATCACTGTTATGCTATGCTGTCTGGCTGATGGAACTAAGCTGCCTCCATATATTGTGTTGAAAAGAAAAAGAATGCCGAAAGAGAAACTTCCATCCAACCTTATTGTCCGTGTACAACAGAAAGGATGGATGGATGAAAATCTATGCATTGACTATGGGTAAAATCTGTATGGGCAAAGCGAAAATGTTCGTTGATGAAGAAGAAAGGACTTCTCTCCTTTCAGATTAGCTGACCTGATCTTACATAATTTAACTCCAAAGTGAAAAATTAGGAAACCAGCAGTTCCACTGATTTGTGAATGGGTTTCCAAGGCATGGAACAATATTGAATCAGCAACAATTATCAAAGGTTTTAAAAAATGATGAAACGCATTAGATGGCAGCGAAGATGACATCCTGTACGAAGACACAAGTGGCAATGATAGCAGTAGCAGCGACTCAAGAGACAAAAGTTGCATTAGTAATTCTGATGAATTAGACTTAGATTTATAATAACTTGTGAAAAAACCTTATAATAAAAATTAGTTTCCATTAAAAAAAAATTATAAATGAAAAATTTGCCAAATTTCTGCGGCCAAATACTGGGTGCGTGTTATAATCGCGTGCGTATTATAATGGAGTAAATCCGGTAATTTTTGTTGTACCCCTTAGTAAGCCGCACATAAATAAGATTTGCAGCTTGCAGTTGTTATATTATTTATTATTTGTTTATTTTGCATGCATCTATGTTTTTTATTTATTAAAGATAATAAAACTATTTCCGAGTAAAAAAATCAAACAATCAATGCCGGAAATGTTAACATTCCCCAAAGATAAAAAAAATGTAATTCTAAGCCTTACATTAAAATAATTTAGTTCAAGCATAGTTTGTTTGTTTTCGCGAATTACAAAATAATGCTTTTAGAGCAATATAGCTGCAAAGTAATAGCGAGAAAGAAAAAAAAACATAATTAAGGCAAACAAATAGTCTGCTGGCTAAAATATACAAACCGTTGTAATATTTTGATAAAAATAATTTTAATATTTATTGCTAATATACGATAGGAAATTATGGTTTATAGAAGCTACTCAAAAAAAGTATTTGATTTATATTTCCAACACTCAGTTACAAATTCATGACAATATCAAATTTTACGTACGATACATAACACTATTGCGTGTATAGTATACTTAGGTTACACTTGAGTATTGTTATCAAAACAATATTGTTAAGCTGAAGGTTAGTTAAATAACAGCATGATTTGATAAAAAATCAAACTTGTATGTTCAATTAAATAATTTGCAAAGTTCAGCATAAAAATTTAGTTTAAGTATTTGTTTACAGAGAAAAAAATTAAAAATTTGCTTTGCCAGTTATATTTTGTAATACTAAGCCAATATAAAATAAAAAGGGCGCTGCGAAATTACTAGACATTGTCTCATCTTTAATAATTTATTTCAATGTTTTGTACATAAGCAACCAATCATCAGTTATTGTATGTAATTTTTAAAATATTTGGTTTGAGATCAATTAATTTTAATTACGTATATAAAATATTTAAATTAACTTCATTCATCTAAATAATCTTTATATTTTAAGACAACATAATAAAAGATTGCATTGTGTTCAGTGAACTTATCGGTTAATTAGGTGTATAGTCAAGTGTTATGTATGTTTATTTTTGCTATTAATATTTGTAATAATTAACAATCAAAAAATGGTCAAACGTATAATTTATTTTGCCGCTTCTCGGTTGTTGTTTAACAGACAGTTGCGGGTTGCCCTTCTGATACATAGCTGTTAAAAGATTGATAGTTTAGACGGAAGAAATGTATTCTGACTGAATGGTTAACTAAATACGAAAGAAATATCCTAGCCCCTGTTTGGTATCTTGATTTTGACCACTTGTTGTTGACGTTAATATAAAAAATTAAAGAAAACAAACCGCGAGAGGAAAATTTTCCACAATTGCGTCATATTATGTCACAAAATTATACGATTAATCACAAAAGATCCACAGTCAATCACAAACAATTTTGGTAACTTACCATAAAATATTTGAAGGGGGAATTTACGACGTATGTTAAATTATTTTCGGCATCAGTAAATGATCAGTAAAAACTTGTAGATATATTTCGAAATAAATTTCCCAAATTAAGTGATTTTTTTTTGTTGTAAAACTAATTAATCAATAAATAATTTTATTCACTATACTATTGCAATACATAGACGTACATACATACAAACAAACTTGAAATGTTCACAGTAAAACTATTAAATTATATCGATTGACGAACATCACACGTTAAGATATATTCGTACTTCGTACATATAAAACATTTATATCAAAAATCCCATTTATATTATGTTTACTTAAAAATATTTATGGTTGCATCACTTTTTTAGATTTTGCCACAATACAATACAGCACTTACTTACTTATTAAAAATTCTTATAAAACTAAAAACTATTTTTTTTTTTTTTTAATTAAAAATACTATTGTCACAATTTATTGATGATAAATATCTTAAAAGCATATAACGCCCGTAATTCGAAATTCAACTCTATACGATCCTGAAGTGTACAGTGGGACTGAGTAGTCAAATATAAAATTACGCTAAAATTGTATTTCGAAAAAAAAAAAATAAAAAATTTATCATTATTCTGGTAAAAGATACACAAATATAAAAAAAACGTGTAACGATAAAATTTTAAGTAAATAAAACTAATTTGTTTTAACTGTTCGCAGAATTGACATTAAAAATAGAAATGTGTGCGTACCTACAAAATTATATTGGACACAAGAAAACTATTGCATTCATGAAGGTAGTTTCAATATGATTAATAGCATTTGGTTAATAATCGAACATGTTATACTTACGTATATAGACGCAAGGTTAAATTTGTACAAGGTATGCGAATTTTTACTTGCATATTGATTGTGTTCAAGGTGAACCGCAATGTATAATCCATGAATGAATATTTTAATCTCGCAACACCTACAACCATTTTCAGTTTTAAATTTAATCCTCTAATGAAGATTAATAGTGATCCAAGTTGTTATTTAGTTGCTTTGAATATTTGTTCAATAAGTATATTATAAGTTATTATTTTGCAAAAATTATTCTACAGTTTACGGGGTGAACCTGGATGATTATAGAAACTTCATCTACAACGAACAGAAAAAAAATATTGTCTATATACCGAATCCTAAAATCCGCATTTCGAAATTATCGTGAGCCGAACGAGATAAAAAAAAAATTGAAAAAAATCGCCTAATTTAAAGGAACCCATCAGATCACCGACAAATACTAGTAACTGTTAAAAATTTGGGCAACAAACTGTTAATTATTTAGAAAACTAGTAATTACCCGTCAAAACTGACGGAAGTTTCTGAAAACTCAATATATAGTAGTTCACATATTTGCTTTTTATACCCCTTACTTCCCCTTCTTAAAAGATCGCAACATATTTCAAAACCCCTCCCTCTCCCAGGCGTAGAGTTCGCTGCTTCACATGCCGCCACAAAAGAGAATTTTTCACGCACATTTCGATGATATCAGCATTTTTTCCTCTGGGAACAACATTTGAGGTTTGTCGAAAGTCACCGCCAAGGATGAGAAGCTTGCCACCGAAAGGACGAATATTATTCATGATTCCTCGCAGAAGCAGATCAATCACTCGAAGAGAATGCGAATAAAGCATTGAAGCCTCATCGATAATGAGCATTGTAGCTTCTCGTAATTTAATGGATTCCTGCGAGGGGATTTTCATGGATGACACCGATGTTTCGTTAGCAGAAAGCGGGATTTTGAAACCACTGTGGGCAGTTCTACCACCAACTAATAAATCCGCTGCAATTCCTGTCGTGGCGAAAGCATGAACAACTTTACTCTGGCCTCTTACATAACTCATCAAAGTGTTGTAAAGGTAAGTTTTTCCCGAACCGCCAGGACCGTCGAGGAAGAAAAATCTCGACTCAGCCATCGAATCATCAATTACAGCAGCAATCTCTTCGAAAATGGCACGCTGCATTGGGTTAAGGGTGGCGATCAAGTTTATGGCCATTTGAGCTTGCTCTTTGACGGTGCGCGATGAACGCTCGAACGAGGTAGACGTGTTTTTTTTGTCTTCCTGCGTAAATTAAATTTTAATTTTATTTTCGATGTACATACATAAATTCAATAAAAAAAAGTGTGTATAAATAAATAAAAAGTGATCTTTTTTGATTAATAAAAAGTGTTCATAGTGAATAAAATAAAAACATCTCCTGTATACAAAAATTAACTTTGTTGCAAATGGCGTAATATTGCAATAATTTTGTGCAACAAGAAACAAAATACAGTCGAGAAAAAACATTTGGTTCAATTTCTTCTAAATTTGTGAAAATAGTGCGGGACTGTGAAAATTTTGTGAAATTGTGTGAAAAATAGTGGAGCAAAGTATAAAATGTGTCCATCCGGGAACATTTGCCAGGTTTTTATCAAATTTTCCTTAAATTTTATGCTTTTTGATTAAATAACGCGTTGTTTGCTTACATGAGTATGAGGCATCTCTTTCTCGAACGTATTTGCATTTGTTTATGTATAAACGGGTTCATTATGTATGTGCGAGGCAAAGAATGCAGAAGGGATATATATGCAGGATATATGGTTGGTCTCTCTTTTAATCGTAAGAACGTGAAGATCAAACATGCCATTTGGTTTTTAAACTATGGACTGTCTCATTTATACAATTCCTATTGGAATTTGGTATAGAATGAAGAAGAATATAATCAAAATGGAAAGTACTGATAAAAAATTATTCGTAAATCGATTTTAAATCGAATACAATCGAATATTGTATTTGGAAATTGCTAATATACATATGATTGGATGATAGTGTGGCGTCGGAAAGTGTTTTGGTTTTATAGTTTTATATTTCTATTTTAAATTGAGATATATGTAACTTTGGGTGAACTGGTGAATTGGAGTATGACTTACTTATTTAACATGAGCTGAATCAGCACTAGATTTCAGGAAGTAGGAACCACGAAAAGAGATTGTGGAAATGGGGATACTTAACTAATTACTATCAATAACTTCTAATTCGGTTTATTGGGTGTTGCTTGGAAACAACTGATTAATTTGATTTCAATTTTCAGAGATATTATTTATCATAAATTTTGACATTTATGTGTTTCAGAACATTCTTACGCCTTTGGCTTACTGAGAGGTTGAATTGGAAATGGATCTGAATTAAATTTGTTAACCTATTAACTTACAAATTGTTTCAAATTTTGAAAGTTTTAAATATTTAAATTTGAATTTTAAGTTGGTAGTTCTTCAGTTCGGTTATGGTGCGTAGGGTGGGGGAGGGGAAGGGGGAGGGGAACGTGGAATTAATTTCGTTTTCGATTTTCAGGAAGTAGGATTGTGTAGGATTGTGTCGTCTTTTCCTACATATAATACCAACTATTGACCACTTAGATGTCTGTAACCCGTACAATACCTCTGATAAAATTTATAATCCGTACAGATGATAATTTTAAGGCTTGTTAAATTTAGCAATTAATTTGCTGTCCTAAGAGTATAAGTAGTAAGAATATAATATTAAGATATTGCCAATGTACGGGGTTTGACGGAGGCAGCCCCCATCCTCTAAGCTATAAAACGAATTAAAATAACTTTTTCGGTATTTTTTGTTTCTTAAAACCATTAGTTGATCTTACGTCGCTAAGGGAGACCTACGCAATGGCGTAACTAGATACCCGCAGCACCCGCAGCCGCAGGGGTCGGGGGGCACGGTTGAAGCCCTTTATTAGACTCAGATTACGCTTAAAGTGTAATATGTTTAATTATTAATTCTATAAATAGAATCATCGAAAAATCAGGGCTAAGATTTCACTATATGGTATAAATGAGATTAAAGTAATGTAAAGGACAATTAAGTGAGTATGCTGGATGAACAAGGATACTTCGGGATGGAGTTGTATCTTGGTTGTTGATCATGGTCTTACACTTGTTGTGCATGCCGGTCTCTGATTCAATGAATGTGTAATGTTGAGATTTATCTGATTTATTATTTTGATTTATGTCTGACGTAAGTTTAAATGCAATTTAAAATCTGATGTGCACTTTATTAAAGAGATATAACCGGTAAATTTGTTATGCAGTTGCAGAGATTTAAGGAACATAATGCTGAAATGATTAAATTAGTCGCTTCTAGATAAGAGTATTGCGTCTGCGGATTGCTAGTTTTTTTTTGGAGAGGCATTAGAGTATTTAATGCTGGTTTTTCGACTTGTTTTTGAAATGAAATTCTTGCCACACTTTTTGGGAAGGAGTATGTTTGGAAGAAAATTAGTTCGAAATTGGCATTGGAAGCTTTGGGACCTTTCTAAGGGATGGACGGTTTGCGTGTAGTGCTCTTATTTAGATGCGATGGTTGCATGATATGAATTCTGTTGCTATTAATTCTAATTAATTAATAATTTATTTCAGAAATTAGTCTTTAATTTACAATCTAATTTAATTACTTCATCAGTCTGAAAGAAATGAGGTTATTTCTAATTAATATTTTTATACTTTTAAATTAAATTAAAGTTGCTGCTAAGTTTAATCTTGGGGTGGTTGAGTAATAAATGGATTTATGACCTAGTTCAGGTTTGAGCGTATGATCATTGAGCTCAAAGGTACGATCAAAGCGTAAGCAACACCTGGAGCTTTGGTGGAAGATTATAGAAAGAAATCCAAATTAGAAACATTATTACAATCTGATGTATCAACTAATTAATTAATAAATTATTAAGTTTTAGAAGGATCACTTAGAAATTAATAGGAACAATAGTGTTTCAAAGATCGAAAAGAATCATTTAAATTTATTGATACTAACAAATAAATTTATTTGTTTCAGAATTTAAAATGGTTCCAGGATAAATCATTCTCGACTGCATAGATGGCTGAAACCGGGTCGAGTCTTTGGTACTAACATCCCTTTCCTATCCCTCGGTTTTGTTTTATGTAAAGGGTGTACGGTGGATCCGGCGTATCCGGGAATCTTGCTGAGGCTTGATCGTACATCCGTATCAATCAATCAATCAATTCTAGCGTGACTTTAATTTTGTTTGTGATTCTGTATACTTGAACAATAGTGAAATGCTTTTCTCGGAATCCTGATTGATGTGATAGAATGAGATGTCTGTCCTCTATTAAAGACTTAATTCGACATCGTTTTCAGTAGAGAAATTGGCGTAGAAGATTTTTTCCCCATTAGGTGGTTTGCTTGATTTAGTGGTATTTCATCGTTTTTTGAGGTTTATGGTTTGATAAATGTTTTACGTATAAGTGTCTGGAATACATTTAATTAAATCATAGTATCTGAATATTATGAGTGAAACAGGTTTGTTTGCGTGCAATGGATGATTCAAAAGTATGTTAAATCGTTTCGGATGTCAAAATAAATTTCGATGTCAATGGGAATAGATGGGCTTGAATTCACAATCAGAAGGGAAAAAAAAAAGAATGGAAGAAAAAAAAGAAAAAAACAAAAAATACTACCGCAGGGCAGACATATTTTGGTTGTTTTTTGCACAACAGTGGTTTTATAAATTTGCGACATGTGCTTGCATTGATAGGAAACTTGACTAATGTAGATAGATTAGTTTAAGTTATAATTTATGTTTTGAATGGTTTTAACGTTTAGTTAATTATTGTTGTAGTATGTAATAAATAATTAATTAGATATAGAAGGTCCATAAACTATGAAATAGGGGCTGTTCATTTAAAATTAAATATTTTAGTAAGTTTTTATCAGGTAAACTAGTGAAAGGTGGACAGGGGTAAAACTACAACATTAATAAATTTTAAGCCCTGATTTAGATGTGGAGAGTCCTGAGTATCCGGCTTGGATTCCAGAGAAATGATCACAAATAAAGTAGCTAGATTGTGCTGTCTTGTATTAACTTTTATTATATATTCCACTAAAAACTTACTAACTATCGATCGCATTGCGGTCTGTAAACGGGTCGAGTCTGTCCCAACTAATACAAAAGATTCTGTTATATTAATTATTCATTTAAGAAATAAAATTTTGCTATTAGGCTGTTTATTAATTAAATTTAGTTTTCAGAATCGCCTGGGAATTGCATATTAATTTTAAAGTTTAATTTCAATTTTATTTTATTTTATTTTAATTTTATATTTATTGTTATAAGGATTAATTATAATCTTAGCTTAGTAATTTTAAATTTCTTAAATACTTTATCAGGTAAATTAATGAAAGGCGGACTGAGGGAAATGGCAACATTAATAATTTTTAATTAAGGTTTAGGGTAATAAATCAATAACCTATATCGGTTTTGGTTGGTATGTGAAAATGGGTGTATGATGTGTGCATGGGGATGCTAAAGATACGGTTACATAAATTATTCATTTAAGTAATAAAATTTGGTATTATGGTGTTTTATTAATTGGATTGAACTTTCAGAGTCGCCTGGGAATTATAACATTAATAATTTTTAAGTCCTGATAAAAAATTTAGGGAGTCCTGAGTTCCAGCCCCCGGATTCCAGAGAAATGATCAACTAATAAAGTAACCAATTGTGATTGTCGAGTACTAACAGTAGTTTGAAACTGGCCACCGGGAAACCGGACCAATTCTGTCATTACTAACATACCTTTCCCATCCTACCACACAAAATTTACTAACTATTGACTGTAACGGTGTTTGTAACCTAGTCGATCTCAAACAATTACTAATATCCTTCCTTATCCTTCCAAGTAAATGTAAAAATGGGTGTACGGTGGGCCCGGCGCTTTCCGGGATCTCCTGCTTAATGCTTGGCCGTACATTCGAAATCAATCAATCAATCAATCAATTTGAGCTTGCTCTTTGACATCGAAAACATGTTCGACGTTTTGAATCGGGCCCGGTTCAGGAAGGCGAAAATCTGTGCATTTCATGCTATTCATGCGCAAAATAACCTCAATGTCTTGAAGCAGTTTCTTTTCAGCGGTTATGTGATCGAAATACATGATGTAGTCAGCGATTAAATACTCCTTGAATTGCTCGAAAAGCGCAAGAGGATTTTTTGGCGAATTGAAGACACAAATCAAAGCAAATGTTAGGCGAATTTGATGCGGTATGCACATATGACTTGCTTGACTTAAACATCGTTCCCATTCGCTATCTTCCTCAAGAAGGTTCATGGCTCGTGCTGCATCATTGAAGGTGTCAAAAATCACTGAATCGACGGTCTTAAGATCGGTAAAACTTTGAGCTCCACGAATGTGTTGTAATAGCAGTCTCAAATAAAAGCGCTCGCGATCTTTCGGACTGACAGCATACATTCGAGTGATCATCCTATCTCCTCTCTGCTTGCGAACTTTCCAAATGCAAAAAGTTTTGTCAAATACGTAATGCTCAGGAATTTCGGAATACAAATATTGTCGAGCATTCTCGTCTTCGTGCTTGTTAAGCTCAAACCATACAGTCAGATATGTGTATCGGTGTTGAGCTCGATCAGCTGCAGCATCTTCTTGGCCGTCTTGAGAATAAACCATTTGTTCGTCAGGAAGATGGATGGCAAGACGATAAACAACATGCGATCGATCGTTCATTGGATTTTCGAGCAGTCGCCAAATTGCTTCAGGAGCACAAACATAACGCGCATCGAGAAATTGCTTAATTTCATCATGAACAATCGGTCCTTGTGCACTTAATTCAACAGAAGCACAATCATATCCTTTGTATATATATTTGAAAATGTACTTGATTGCTTGAACGGTTTGGCAGGATTCGACGTTAATGTGACAATTGAATTTGCGTGTTAAAAATTTGTTGTATGGAACGACATGACGATTATTAATTTTCCTTTCTCCTATTTGAATCTCAATTCCTTCACGACGACGATAAATGGGAAAACCATTAACTTCGGTTAACGTTTCCTTGCAAAAGGATTTCGGAAATCTTTTTGCACTTCACCTTTTTCCATGCAAGGCGCAAGTGGGTTCTCATTGCCGCAAGGTCCATGTATCATCGAGCGAACAACGATTTCATGCAATATGGGTTCCAGTTACTGTTCAGGAATCTCAGCGCACACAAATCGATCAATCTTCTTGGCTGTGTCGATTTTTGAGTCATTGGCCAGAATGAAGAGCATGTGAGCATGGGGAAGTCCTCTTTTTTGAAACTCAATCGTGTAAACGTATGCAATGACATTTCCAAAAACCTTGTTCTTTACTATGTCATCGAGTAGTGCTTTCAACTTAATGTTGAACACTCGAGCAACCAAATCTGGTCTGTCACCGGGCTGTTGTACAGGAAAAAGGTTCTCTCGAATCTCTGGCCAATTGGGATTGCATGTCATAGTAATGAAAAGATCAGGCTTGCCGTACTTTGCCACAATTGCCATAGAGTCGTGATACTTTTCGCGCATGTTGCTAGGGGAACCTTGAAATGAAGATGGCAAGATGACAGATCGACCAACTGTAGTTCCATGACGAATTGCCACATTATTCAAAACGTCCATTAGACCTCGATTTTGCTCGACTCGTAAGCGTCCCTGCTGATTGCGCACAAAGTTCAAATTGTTGGCTTCAACTTGCAGATGAGCATCAACAGCCCACTGCTGAAACAATTTTCCGCCATGGAGAATTGGATTGAAGCGACCGACTCGAATGGCAATTTGTGCAACTTTCCATTGCAGAAGAGTGATTTTAGTTCGCTTTCTCTCGGGACAATGAGCGGTATTCATTTGCATGTTTGGTTGCCAGCCAGCTTCTCCAAAAGGATAGAATAGTACGTATGTCATCGGTTCCAAATGTAAACTTAAAATGTTGAGGTTGATGAGAGGTTGTTTATCATTACGTGGGTAAACTCAAAAATCACGTTCAAATGGAGGCTGTCCGTCGGCAGAGCGAAAAATCATTGCCACCTCGTTAACTGTTGGAAGATCGTAACGACGTCTATCGTCATTACGATCGCGCCGAAATGCCATGTTCACAACGGGAAGCGTTCGATTGTCGGCTGCCGCTGCTTGTTCTTCCTCCCGCTCAACCTCACCAAGATTTCGGTAGGCTTTCGCATAAATATTTTACTCTCGAATCATTTCATCCAAAGCGCTGACAATAGTTGCGTTCAATCGCGAATTAGCAGGATGATTCATGCGATCTTGATTCGCCATAGCTGAGTCGATAACATATAGCTGAGCATATTGTCGTTGCTCACCTTCAGCTGGATGCATGTGGCCAGTACGATGATAGATCTGACCGTGAACGCGAAAAACATAAGGGCCTCGTCCATGAAACTGATGAATTTGCGCACCCATTGAAGCAAATGCAAGCATAAAGTTGTACGATCGAATGTTATCATGAAAGGCTCGAAAATGTGGGTGATGAGGATTACTGAGAAGCTCATGAAGAAGAAACGGAAATTGTCGCATTTGCTGGCAGCTAGTTTTAAGCAAAACAGTTCCTTTGTGGCAACAAAATTTGAAGTTTCCATCCGACGATTTTTCAGCACTAAAATTGAGAGAATGGCAATGTCGACATTCAACATTCATCACACCACAACTGTGAGCATTAATTTCATTGTCTCGGAAGGTTTCATGATCAAAAATCGATGAATTCCCAGCGGTTCTCGATCTTCGCATCCGATTTGCATTTTGAGCTCTGCGAATTATGCCTTCTCCCTGCATTTTATTTAAAAGTCGTTGGCGTTTTTTCTCATTATTGCGTTGACGACCTTCTTGCGACTGTCGATTTCTCCACCTTAGTTGTCGTTCACAATTCAAACGCAATTTCCGTCCTTCCGGAGTTTCTCGTTCCATTCTAGTTAAAAAGTTTAAAATTTTGATTTCTCATGTAAAGTAAAATTTAAATAATTTAATCTTTTTCGGGAACATTGACATTTCAAAAGTTTTAATATTGCTTACATTTATTAAGGTCTATATAACAAATCTATTTACACAACGTCTGTGTAAATTCGTTAAAAATTGAGCGAAAGTTTCGCTCTAATTTTTCACCCGTTAGTGCAATAATAAAAAACTATCTTTAAATTCAATAAAATGATACAATTTTAACACTTTATTCACACGTAAAACATAAGAACTAAACAAAACAATTGAAGAAATAAAATAAATTTCAGTTTCTTATTTTTATAAACACACCCGATACCTATATGAGTATTTGAAACTAATTTTACAATGGTTCCTATGGTCATGATTGCATCGAAAGGGCTCCACGAATTAAAAAAGGCTCACTTACCTGAAATTTACAGCGGGCCGTATTATACGCGCAATATTGATACAATGAGGTGTTGGTGCATTTAGTTTGTAGTAGTGTTAGTGTGTGGGGTGTATAATTATACATATAGCGTCTCGCCCCACACTGGGTATATTATTTAATAATAAATAAAAAGGATATAGTTTTCAATTCGTTATGTTGTAATGAAATGCCGTTATAAAATGAAAAAAAAAAAAAATAATGCAAAACGTTCTTGGTGAGGATCGAACCCGAAAGCTTATTGGAAAAAATTGAATATCGAAAAATAATTTTCGGTACCAGCCTAAATGTACATTACAGTTTTAAAAAATGTATTATTACATATTACATTATAATCATTGTCTTACAATATAAAATTTTATGTTTTTCAATTCGTATTGAAAAAATGAAATACCGTTATAGGCAAAAAAATTATTAAAATTATTAAGTACTTCGATGAGCATCGAACCCGAAACATTTTCTATTCGAAGTTCCTTGTTAAAACGTCACCACCTATATCACTCGGACTATTCAGTTATAAAATTCAAGCATCTAAATTGAAAATATAAGAAAAGCGTTACGGCCGCACACTGTGAATTATATATTAGTAGATTGGTAAAGAAAACGATAAAATTAAATTACCGCCAACTAAGAGTTCTGGGGTGCGATTATGTATCACTCGTATTACGAGTTACGAGTTTCGAGAACTTGAAATACTACCTTGATCAACAAGTTCTCGGAATAACCACCGTGTGGCGCTCCCATCGTTCCGATTTGAGTTCTGTTTTTTTGTTAAGTTGGTACCTCTGTTGTTGATATTCCCTCTAAATCTTAGCGTCATAGCTTGACATTTGCAAAAGTTACGTAGTCAAGAGTACATCTATCTCTGTGTGTGTTGGCGATTATTTACAATTTTAGAAATTATTTACAATTTTAGACATGATTTGCGAGGCTGAATCCGATCCCACATTCATCAAAAGGATCATTACTGGAGACGAGACGTGGGTTTATGAGTACGACATGCAATCCAGACATCAGGCAAGTGAATGGCGTTCACCAAAAAAAAAAACCACGTCGTTTTCAGTCAAAAAAGAAGGCAATGCTCACGGTTTTCATGGATTACAACGGTGTAGTGCATCATGAATTTTTGCCAGAAGGCCAGACCGTAAACAAAGAGTATTATTTGGGCGTTATGAGACGTTTGCGTGAAGGAATTCGCCGAAAGAGACCAGAATTATGGGCACAAAACTCGTGGATTTTGCACCATGATAACGCACCGTCGCACAGTGCCATCATTATTCGTAATTTTTTGACGAAAAATGCAACAAATACCATCCAACAGCCACCGAATTTACCTGATTAGGCTCCCTGTGACTTCTTTCTGTTCAATCGAGTTAAAAAACCATTACAGAGGAGAGAACGCGTTTCAGCAGCCGAGAGGAAATAATGGAAAAATCGCCAACACACACAGAGATAGATGTACTCTTGACTACGTAACTTTTGCAAATGTCAAGCTATGACGCTAAGATTTAGAGGGAATATCAACAACAGATGTACCAACTTAACAAAAAAACAGAACTCAAATCGGAACGATGGGAGCGCCACACGGTGGTTATTCCGAGAACTTGTTGATCAAGGTAGTATGTCGACAAATTTTTTTTAAAAAGAATCTTTTAAATCATTACGAGTTGTATGTCGTACTTAAAAAGTTGTACGAGTAAAACAACAACAACAAGTCGCAATTACGAGAACTTAATCGCGTTTTGTCGCAATTTCTCGTAACTCTTATCGCAACTTTAAATAAACCATTTTTGTAAAACTCTAGGCTTTGATTGAAAATAGCCTAAGTAAAGCGTTTTAAGTTCATCAAATGTTTCAAATTTTTTATCACTAAGATGATTTGTAGATTGCAAAACAAATAAAATCCGATGGTGCAATATCCGGAGAATATGTTTTTGTGACAATTATACAACTGAATTCTTGTAATTTTACTGGAGTATTCACGGCTCTTCGTGCGACTTTGTATTAAGTATCTTGCTGAAAAATTCCTCTTGGCCCCTTTTCGTGTAATGTAACCTCTAATTTGTCGCGTTGGCCACAATACTTATCAGCATTTATCGCTCCGCCAGCTTTAAAAAGTTCAAAGTAAACAAAACTTTTACAATAACATAACATCAATTTGTTTTGGTGCAAGTCAGCTTTGGCAACCGTTAACAACTTTCTGACAATCCATTTTTTATCACCCATTACAATGCTGTCTAAAAATTGGATATTCTTAGATTTTTTTTAACGAAATAAAGGCGAATGAGCGCAATATGTTATAACTTAAATATTTTTGCGTAATCACATATTTTTACAAATTTCAACTTTTTTTATGTTTTAGCACATATTTTATGAGCTTTATAAATATTTTTAATTTTTCTTCAAGAAATACGTAATTCGACTTACATAGCTTACAATTTGATAAAGCAACGAGATTTAAGCCAAAAAAATATGTTTTACTTTTGCTTAAGCTACTAAAGTTAGATCAATAAATTAAGGACCCACCAAACGTAAAATTAAAATACCTCAATAGTTTATTGTTTATTATTTGTCGATTTGGAGTTCTAGAAAAGCAAATTTAGGAATTGCTGTTGTTACGAGTATTCGTAGACCTATCAATATCTGGTGAACGTTCTATTCCAAGGATTTAATAGCGGCTGAAAATTGGTGAAAAGTTTGTTTTTTTATCTTTAAGGATGGTGTCGAGACCCTGGTTGGTAACTCCGGGATTGAGCCGCCCCAGAACTGGGGTGATAGATCGACCTGACTAATTTTTTTTTTATCTTTTTATAGCTTTGGAAATATACTATACTATACTTAGACTCCAACTTCTACATATAATCAAAATATTATAAAATTCATAATACTGCTCGTTTTCAAATCCTTTCATCATAATAAGAACATAATTTAAACATAACAAAAATTAAAAATCAAATCAAAGAAATAAAAGAAAACAGAAAAAAATTCCGAAATTAATTACGAATTTGTTCTTAGCCGCAAGAATATTAAGACTCGTACTTCTGTTGATTTTTTTTTCACTTTTTCCAAGCCATCAAAAATTTAAATCATGAATTTTCGTCATCTAGAAATTTTTCGAATTCATGTTTTTCTTCTATTTCTTCAACAGGATTGTTTTGATGGTTGATGAAGACTAGATGAAGATGACGGCTGGTCACTATGATGGTGAGGTTTTCAGTAATATCTAAAAATCGTTTTGAACGATTCCCGAACTATCATCACTTAATAATACTCTAACCTTAGGCTCGACATAAATTCCCGCCAACAACATCTCGTTATCAAGCAGAACAATTCTGTTGCGAAGATATTTGAGGTTTTTCCTAAGTGAAACATTACGCTACGCCATTTTTAATAAAATTAACCGTGGGTCAAATATACTGATTGGAATCTTTTTGTAACTAAGGGTAGGGTGCATTTTAGGTACGGTTAGTATTTTTCCCACTTCGATTCAACTAAAATAGTCCGACGCTTTGATTCCCGATTCGCGACTCCGACTCCGCAGCCCTGGTTTAAATAGGTCTAAAATACATGTTATAAGAAATACAAGCGGTATTCTGCATTCTGAATTGCCCATGTAGATTTGAGTTGCCAAGCCAGATTATCGATACTATTTTTAGGAACAAAAAGAACCCTTTTACAAATGTTTATCTGATTAGTCGAAAATTTAGAAAATCTATTTAAGGGAATCAAACAAGCGTATTTGGCATAGCCAAATTTTAAGGTGTTTGGAGATGTGGAACTATTTTTGGACAACCTCTCCAGCTGACCTTACAACCAAAATCTTACGTACTTGTTTTTAATGATTGAATTAAAATCCTTTGATAATAAGTTCTAGTTTTGACTTTCTTTTCAAAATGCGACAACTCATTTTTCATTTTACTCACATATTTTGGAATTTTAGTTACATATTTTAGGTAAATATTTTTGAGTTTTTAGAACCTAAAAATCCTAAGCCTAGCAATGACTAATGAGGAACAATTTGTATAGTATACCCCAACATTCAGCTTACAAACCTAACCTAACATCCAGCTACCAAACAAATTTTTTTTAGTATAAAATAGTTATACAAACAAGTTACTAGAAATAGCTCGCTTAGACCCCAAAACAGCCGCAAGAAGATGTGTTTTGCGTGCCAAAGTAATTTTATAAAATATTTTCTTTTAAAAGTGTGACATAAGGAACCTGATCTGGAATGCTGAAATTTGTGTACATTTAGTAAGTTATTTTTCCCACTTCCTCATTTCTAAAATTATGTTTGAACTGTTATGAAGGTAAACAAACACAATATTGCCTGTTTCTTTCTGTTCAAATTTTATACATTCTGTCAAAAAAGTACCGGGAATTGTTAATTTAACCCATTGTTGACCGGCAATTTTAAACAGAAACTATGCTATGTCACTGGCTATTATTTTGAATCTGAAATAGATATTTTCTACACCCAACTAATTTGAATTTTTGCTTATTCGACAAGAGACGTCTCTATGAAATCTACTACATATAGTTTTTGCTCTGGCTTTCATAAATTGGAATAGATAATGCAAGTGCAATGACGAGTTAACTCGTCATCGGTCAACAACGTTTGGGCATGAAATGACGAGTTAGCTTGTCACCGGTCAATGTTCACGCTAGAGGGATTTAAAAAACTTTTTTTTTCCTAGATTGGTAGAACTGTCTTTCATTATGATACCAACTTTGAGTGCGATCTGCCAAAAAGTTTGTTTACAGCAGTTGGTTAAGACAGTCGACCACATTAGTGCACGCCAATTTTTATATTATTGAACAAAGAGTTTGCCCTAAATTTTGTGTTGCAAACGAAATTTCTTGTGCTGATAAAATTTATATTAAGTTATTTATCATGTCGTGTTGCTTTATTGGTTGGTGTGAATGGTGGTTTGATAGAATTCAAAATGTTGCCAGCAAAATAAGAGGAAATATTGAGTGCATCCCATAAATAAAATGCGATCGAGAAAATACATTAATTAAATTAAATAAACAATATTAATTAAAATTATTAATTTTCCTTCGTTTTTGTACTGACAATTATTTATTTCTTGCTTTACAAAATAGCGACCCCGAAACAACTTCAATCACTGTTTCTTCTTGATCCAAGCAGTTTGTTCTTGTTTTGCTTTGTTTTGTTTCAGTGTATTAGTTTATAAGCTGTGATCGCCGCCTTCAATCATGTTTCGTTAGTTAACACAATTTTGCTTTATTATAGCCGCATTTCTTGACGTTTGATCTGATCCAGATCAGATCATGTCTCATGAAACGACACAAAAATGCGTAAAACAAACAAACACCAAAATTCAATTTTTTTGTCTCGTTTCGTTTTGAATCTACCTCTTCATACTTACTCGTACTGTATTCATTACTGCATTTCTTGACGCATAGTGATCCGGATCAGATCAAAATTTACATGTGAAGCAACAACAACATTTGATCCAATATTCGTTTTGGATCACAAATGGTCATTTAAAAATAGATGAACAATATTTTGTAAAGCGATAAAGAATATAATGAATACAGTACGAGTATGAAGAGGCAGACATGATCTGATCTGGATCAGATCAAACGCCAAGAAATGCGGCTATTCTTGGTCTCTTTACAAAATATTGTTCAACTATTTTTAGATCACCAACCATTTGTTGTTGCTTCACATGTAAATTTTGATCTGATCTGGATCAGTGTGCATGGGCTCATAAAACACAATACATACATACAATGTTTGCAGTTCTATGTTTTTGAAACAAAATGTTTTACGTAAAATTATTTTGCCTGTATTTTTGACCGACAGCCGCTTTTTTCGCCAGTCCAATGTTGCATTTCATGTTCCCTTTCATTCATTAAGTTCAAGTTTCCATCTTTCACTCAAAATGGTTGCGTAAATTAAAATGAAAAAAAAAAAAAACTAAGAGGATGGAAATTTGTGTTTGAAACTTTAATGATTGAATGGCTTCGATTCTGAGATTTAAAATTGTATGTTGTGTTATTTTGTTTTTAATACAAATTCAAATAGGAAGGGGAACATAAGGGAACACGAATTTTATCGTTGTAGAATACTACTTTAATGTTCAAAATTTCCAATCATTTAGTCTTCAGAAACTACTTTCAAAGTTTTCTAAATTCCACCATCAAATCCTGAAGTTTCTGTTAGACGCGGACGAATTCAAACAATAAGTACTACTTCGCTAAATTGTGCAAACACATCTTGTGACTCCTCACTTAAAGTTTTGAAACATCGATTTCTACCACAAATAGTTTCAGAAACAGAAAATATTTTAATACAGAAACTACCTGTAACTTCATTCGAAAGCCGGTAACAAGATTAAATAGAATATCGCATAATGCCTCAGATCCCATCATTTCAATTAGGAACCTTAACTGAACTGACCAAATATGGTAATTCAACAAAAAAAAACCTTCGTATCATCAGCTGGAAGATAACATAAAAGGGGAAGGATAATTCGTAATTTAACCCTTACAGTGACCAACAACGATAAATTGTTGCTTAACATATCGTGAGTTAAAAATTACCAGTTCAGAACTCATTTATACTTGACTTCTTAAGTGGTTAATAGCATTATTTTCAACAAATAACATATCCTAGTCGTTAATGTGTCTTTTCAAATTAATTTTTTATTATCTTTGCCTAAAAATTCAACAATTTACTTTTTGGCTCGGCACTAAAAGGGTTAATGTTTTTAAAGGCGACATATTTTGTTTTACCCAAAAAGATTAAAAATTTTCAGTTTTCTATTTGGATTGCTGTCCAAATTTGTAATCGTGCCAAGTATGGCCCGCATGCCACGTATACCACGTATTTGCGATCAATGCGCCATAGCATAGAAACTGATTAAGGTTAACCGATAAATCTAAACGATATTAACCGATTTTTACCAAGTAAATTTATACTGAAGCACTTCAAATTTACAAACTCGTAATTCATTAAGTTGCTATTCCAAGAAAACGGAATAAAATACCTTACATAATCGCATTTTGCCAAATTTCCAAAAAATTCTTAAATTTCAAGCATTGCTTACAAAATCGACCACCAGGCGTCCCAAATTTCCAATTTCCTGATTTTGTATAATTTTCTAAAATAAAGTCTAATTTTATACATTGGAAATGTCTTAATAGGGATTATTACCATTGAGTTACCTCATATAAACATCAATCGGGTTATAGAAACTTCGGGATTTTCGATATTTTAAGCACATTTGAGATTTGTTTGGGGGTTGAGTATTATTTGAATACAATACAATACAATATTAAATGGTTTATGCAAGATTTTACAGATTTTGGCCTACTGTCTTCCACCGTAAATAAAAAACGCCTAGGCGCTTTATTCGGAAGTAGCTGAAAATACGAACATTTTGAAAATGAAGGAAAAAAATCAAATAAAACGTCCATTCAAATAAAACGCCTAAGCGCTGTATTTGGAAATTCGAATACCACTAAGAAAATAAAAATAAATTTTTCAGTGTACATATCAGTGTTATTTTCGTAAAACAAAGAGGAATATAAGGTATATTTGCGCCAAAATTTCATGTTTTAAAGAAAGGTATACCCTTCAAGCAACTCGAAAAAAACGAATTTGACGATTGGAAAATTTGGAAATGCGATACCTACCGCCCGAAAGTAAAGATTCATATAATATTTCAGTGAATTATCAAAGATAACTGTGATTGTTTTTTTCAGATCTGGTTACAAAGCTTTTTTTTGTCCGTTAGAGCACATGGTCCATTAATATATAAATAATAATAGCATTCTGATTGTTATTTGTCTATTGGTGACACCAAATATAATGGATAACACATTGCATAAAATATAAAATTGCCATTCCTAGCTGCTTCCGTTATCAACTTGTAGGAGAGGAAAGCGGTCAGTTATCTAATCCATTCCACGAAAAATTAAATGATTGTCCTGTGGGCCGATTTTTGACCCCACAATTCCATTGACTGTAGAATTATTTTGAAACTTAAAAAATTTAGTGATTAAATAAACCGAATTTAGGATTTTGCCAACCGAACTTGCGTTGGAAAAATTTAGAATTTTACAAATTAAATTTTATAAAGAGCCGAGTAAAAACATTTTACTTACAGTTAAGAATATCTGAGCTATTACGTTTAAAATTTGTACCTGTAAACCTGCGAACTGCAATAAAATCTATGGCTTAGAAGCCGGAATCGACCTTATCGCGCCTCAACTGGTACCTTTCGAACCGTATAATTATAACGTTTTGTTGAATGTAGTAGCTAGTCAGCCCAACGAACGATTGTGTACTCAAAAACGGTTTTTTTTTCCATGTTTGTCGATGCATGGATGTGGTCAATGTTGGTCTGTGGCTAGAATCGAACTCAAGACCGCTTGTTGTAAGCAGCTCTATTAATGCTTTATGTTTGATGACGAAAGTTTCTTAAGCCGTCATAAAATAGTTCTGAAAAAGAGTTATACGAGAACTCTAAGAAAAAATTATTATTTTACATAGTATAGTAAGAAAATTCATTAGGTTCATAATTCTTCCATCACATCATCATTCTTCCTTCCAACCATGTCAAAAACGATGATTCTACTTAGGTCAAATTCACTCGGCATTTAAAATTAAAATTAGATATTTTCTTTACAGAGTACTGCTAATTTAAAAAAATACAGATTTTTGGTCAAATGCCTTGAAAAATATTAAATTCTTGGATTTTAACAACAACTAAATTTGAATTGGTTCGAAACTTCACGTTTCATTACACTACCAAGATTAACCTTTCATTACTTTTCAGGTTAAAAATTTAAAAAATCAACTCACGAATTTTACAGAAACTTGGAAATATTAACAAAATCTCAGAAATTTAGGTTTAAATATAATCCTCCATTCGATTGCAAATTAGATTTACATACTCTAGAAAATATGAATATTCGATTGATTTTTTCAATTGAGCATTTTTCTTTCGAGTCTTGCTGGACTTCTTACGAAGCAAATAAAATCAAGGTCAAGATAATCACTCAAAGTAATATGAATTTAGCATATTTTATAATAAAATTCCTCACAGTATTACGACGAATTATTCAAATTTCGAAAACAATTATATTTTGATAACTTAAATCATTTAACTTGAATAAAACACTCTGGGCGTATTATTCGAATAAAACGCCCAGTAGGCGCTCTATTCGTTTAAAGCGCCTAGGCGTTTTTTACGGTGGAAGACAGTAGTTAGGTGAGATTCTAGAAATTCGACGTTTTATTATTTACATTATTCAATAATATTTTCGAGATAATCGGAGGTATTTCAGTTATTTTTAGGAAAATTATCATTGAGATTTTTGACGATTTAAGATTGCGGTAGTTGCTTGATGTTACAGAATTAAACATAAATCAAAATTTTTTTTGCGTATATTATGTGTACCGAATAAAATTTGTGATTCCCCAATTTATATTATCTCAAAGGTTACTACGCAAAAGAAAAAAACTGGTACCGTTATTTTGTAGAAAAACAATTTTAAAAAACGAATAAACGTCAAATTGGGCATTAGTTTTATTTATTTCGAAATGGACGCATCAGAAGGAGAAAAACGTGATTTAATAATTCGACTGTGCAATGATCATTCAGAGTATACCAATAAAAAATTGGCTAAATTGGCCGGTGTTTCCAATAATACGGTAACAAATGTAAAAAAAAAATGTCAAATCAATCTTTCTGTATCACGCAAGCCCGGATCCGGAGCAAAAAAAGGTGCTCGAAATAAAATGTTGGATCAGAAAATTGTAAGAGTCATTTCCAAACATCCCTCGATGTCTGTGGGGGATTTGGTCAGAAAAACCAAAACAACCAAATCGATGGTGGAACGAGCTAAAACCAGAAATAATCTACGAACATACAATAAGTCAAAAACCCCCAAAAGAAGTGTTGAACAATTTAATAGAGGGATCGATCGAGCAAAGAATCTTAACAAATGGTTGAACGAAAGAAAAGATTCTTGTATGATAAGGGACGACGAGACCTACGTGAAAATGGATTTCTCGACACTTCCAGGTCCCCAATATTACATCAAAAAGAAAGGTGAAGAACTGAACGAACCAATTACTACCATAGCTGTTGAAAAATTTGGCAAAAACGTATGGTTCGGCCAGCAATTTACCAATGCGGCTTAAGATCACGTCCATACATAATAAACGGGTATATGAATGGCGAAATATACATCAAGGAATGCCTTCAGAAACGTTTGTTGCCGTTTCTAAAAAAACACAATAGCCCTACTATTTTTTGGCCCGATCGTGCCTCGATTCATTATGCTACAGGAACAATGGATTTTATGAAAGCCAATTACATCGAATTTGTTTCAAACGATTGCAATCCGCCTGCCGTGCCGGAAGACCGTCCAATCGAAAAATATTGAGCTTTAGTGAATAAGGAATCGAAAAAAGAGCCTAAGGCTGCGAAAAATTACCAAGAATTCCACTACAGATGGAAACGGGCATCCGCCAGAGTCACCGAAGACACCATCCAGAACCTAATGGCTTCTATATGGGAAAAAGTGAATGTTCGCTGTCAAATGAACAAAAAGTTTGAATGAATACTATTATTTAAAAATTTCATGATATGTGCAATAGAACAATTAAAGAAAAGTAATGAATATATATTGCCGTTTAGTTTTAATTCTTCATTTACCAATCACAAGTTTCATTCGGTACACATAATAGTAGTTTGCTGTATGAAACTACGAACGAGGAATGTATTTTGCCTAAAAGTTGTTGGGGATTGTTATAATTGGAAATTAGACGAAGAGAAAAGATGAGAACAATGAGACTGACTGCCGAATAGTTATGGTTCGATCAAAGAGTTGATGGGAAAATAGACAAAAAACATGATTTGCATGGTTAAACAAATCTGAATTTTTTTAAGTAACGGACCAGCGTCCTCTTGCTATTTTAATTTAACTTCCTCAGTATTCTACTGCACCTTCAATACTGTTAATATCTTACTGTCATCGCTGCAATAGTTGCATTACTTCATGCCAGCTTTTAGTACTGACATGAAAGGTGGGTCGGCCCATGAATTGTGGACTTTCAACGTCGGTTTGTTCGATTATTTGTTATTTTACGTCACATATTTGCAAAATGTTCACTTCTTAAATCACTTCTCTTTGTTTCGCTTGTTGAAGTTACTTTTGTTTGTGACAGTACACATGCTAGAGACAAATAAACATTTTTATGTAAAACGCAAATCCATCATAAATATTACTGCTCCATTCATTTTTGTGATTTCACTGGCTATTTATGTTTTTAAGTATATTATTTCACCCATTCCCATTTTTATTTTTTGTTTAATCCTGGAAGCCAAATGTAATTTCTAATACTTATCCATTCTCAAAAAAGAATGTTCGAATTTTAAACTACTATTTGAATTCTTCAAATTCAGCGATCATTGCTTCTTTACAATAGCCACATTTGGCCTCAAGGTATGGAGGGGTCGGATTGTTAAAAAAATGTTAAAAAAACTCAAATAAACTGAAAATTTGTTATTGTGCAAAACGCTTTCGGTTTTTTGAGATTCAGAAGCATACTTACTGTATACAAATTATGAAAAATTGATATTCGATACTAAAGAGGCCAAGGTTAACTAAGTATTTAACCATTTGAATTTATTTTCTAACACAAAGGCCTAAGAATATCTTTTTATTTACATCTAGAATCATAATTCAAGGAAATCGCACTTACATATTTACACTTTTTGTACGAGAAAATGTTATTCAAAATACAATAATAGATAAGACGTTTATCATTTTTTATTTGGCGTATTCATGCACGTTTTTGGTTTACAAGTTAAAATGTGTCTAGTCATTCACAAAAAAAAAAAAAAAAATAAGCGAGTACAAGTAAAAATAGACTCGCGTTTAATAAAATTCTATAAATTTTATATTAGCGGATGAATCCAAAAATAAGTTACGTTCTATTCTTCATAAAGTGTTATGTATATGTCAATCAATAAATTAACGTAAGAATTTAACCGTATTTTTAAGAAGGCTTCTACTTATAGTTGGTTAAATTACTAAAAATAACGATAACTAAATTACGATTACTAAATTCAAAGTGTGTTGTGATAAAAATTAAAATGTTCGTTTTTTGTTCAGCATGACGTTTACAATTAGACCATATTTACCAGATGAAATAGACTCATAAATTGAATATGTGTCTTTATGACTCGCACTTCTAAATACTTATTAAGATTGTATATGAAATAAAAATCACCGTTCAAATAATAACCCATATTCTTATCTACAAATTTTAGTTTGATATGAATAAAATGCTTTATCGACATAATAAAATTTGATTTTATGGAAACCGCATAAATACATTTTGTAATTCTTAACCACCATCGCTTTTTTTTTTTTTTGTTTGTTTATTAAAACCACAAAATTGTATACACAACATGTTGTTTGTTGTCCACCCATAAATTGACCTTGATTGAACTCGCTTATTTCATGTTTAATTGGATTTTGGTGACATACATTTTTTTAGCGTCTAAGCAGCTAGATGATTCATGCATAATTGTTTTTTTTTTATAGCTATATGATAAGGCATGATTATTTGTTCAATGCAGAGCAATGTTCTCGTTAAGCGATTCTCTATAATAACGTTCTAGGATTATTAGATATTGCAGTCGTCGATTAATAATACGCCAATTTTCAAAATTATAGTACGGAAGTTAAAAAAAAAAATTATACATAGGTTATATAATGAGAGTAATCCGGTACATTTAATGGTCATTCAGATTCGTTGTCAAACAATATTTTTTTAAGCTAAATTTTTAAATGATATTGGACAAAAAATGATAATTACCTCAGCATTAACCAGTGGAATTAACCGCAGCGCTTAAATAATTAACTTAAACCTTTTTCCAAAATTATCAAGAATTACTATTATTGATATTGTTGTCACAATATTATTTCGATGACATTGTTTTTCGTAGAAAGTAAATAAAATAAGATATTGTCTTTAACAATAAGAACAAAAGTTACCATTGTTCTAATGCAAATAAATTGAGGTTTATTCGACCTTCATCATTAAACGATGGGGAAAGAATGACGCGGCCAAAAAAATATTTCACTGCACACAAATTTATCGATTTCAGATCAGAGAAATCTTTGCACAGATGACATCCAAAAGGTATCGGTTATTCTATGGAGAATTATTCGAAAAATGTCTCCAATCGGCTTGATTTAAGGAGGTCAAAGCAATATAAAACTTCTTCTAATCTGATACAACCCGCTGACTGTAAAGCACAATTCCAGTTTCTTCGTTCCTTGGAACCGATTACATTCTTAAAATATCTGTCGGTCTCCGTTTGATTACCAAAATGCAATCCCGGCGGTTTAAGTGTTAAGAATTTTTAAACGTCTTATATTTTCAAAAGTAGAATTCGCAACATTTTTTTTCGAACTAGAAAATATAGTAAAATGAAAGCACATTGACATGTCGTTCTAGAAACAAATTCTCGTCTTCAATTTTTTTTTTTAAACTAAGCAATTTTCATTTCCTGTTTTATTTGATTGAGACTAATATTGTTGAAGGTCATATTGACAGGGTACTCCTCGATTTCAAGTTTAGCACTAAAAGTATTGCCAGAACTATTTTAGATATGTTCTAATTTTTTCTTGGATGCCAGCCAAATAAAACTTGTCCTTAAATTTGAAATACTTGTACATCAAATTCCTCTCTGTGTTACAAAAAGGGCAGCTTGTCTATTTCCTAACTTGATTTTATCATTTTAGAATAATAGGCCTTATTATTAGTATTATTATTGATTGAAGGGCCATGTGGACGATAAGCCATCTCGCACCGCGGCCTAAAAGATCTATTGTGCTGGACCCTACTTAATTATCCGTCCAGTCAATATTCAGGCTCCTAAAGAATCTGATAATACTACTGGCCGGTACAAGATACATACTATTCGGGCTCATTGTTCTCCCTCCTAGATGTTGCAGTCTTTGCTGGAAAATGACTGGGCAATGGCACAGAATATGTTCCGCTGATTCCGCTTCCAGATCGCAGAAGCGGCATCCATCTGTCGTACTTAGGCCCATCTTCTTAAGGTGATACCTGTGAGGAAGCCAGTAAGCAGCCTCAACTCAGGTTTCCTAAGTTCAAGACACTCCTTAACCCTGACAGACGAAGGTGATATAAATTTCTTCGCCTGTCGTAAACCTGGGATTCTGCGCCAGTAGGACTTTTGAACATCCTCACAGCGTTTTACCGCTGCTCTAAGGTGTCCCTTAGTAACGCCGCAGAAGGGGTTCTGGTCCAATAAATGGAGAGGCAGAACCCTCACGGGCGAGGCAATCAGCTGCCTCGTTTCCTTCGATTCCAATATGACCTGGCAACCACATAAGTGTTACCTTATTTGAGGCTGCCAGATGTTTAAAAACCTTCAGACAATCCCATACCAGCCTTGACTCAACGGTACAAGACCTAAGAGCCTTTAAGGCCGATTGGCTGTCTGATACAATATAAATCTTTACATCGTTTAGGCCTTTTGATATGCCTATCCTAGCGCAAAGTTGTATAGCATGTACTTCTGCTTGAAAAACGGTAGCATTGGTACCCAAGGACTTCGAGAGGGTAGTGCCACTCCCGTGTATTCCTATCCCACCCCATCTTCCGTTTTCTCGCTCAAAGGATGGTCCACCTGCACTCCACACATCCCGGTCAGTTAACCTAACACAGAATGGTTTGTGGAAGTCCAGTTTAGCTGGCATACAGTCGGAAGGCATTCCTATGGTAGGGTCTGTCTGAAATTCCTTAAGGATTTCCAGATGACCCACCATATTGCCTGGTTTGATATTTCCTTCCGCCTGCATTGTCAGGGCCATAATTGCAGCATCCCTTTTAATATGCAGGTGTAACGGTGTCAGTCGTAGAAGTGTCTCCACCGCCGCGGTTGGACATGAATTTCATTGAGCCCGTAACACCGATGCAGGCTACACGCTGAACCTTATTCAATAAGGTTTGCGTTGCCTTCTGCTCAGTTTTAGGCCACCATACAACCGATGCGTAGGTGACCATAGGCCTAATGATTGTAAGAAATAACCAGTAGATCATTTTTGGTTGTAGTCCCCAAGTACGCCCATAGAGTCTTTGACAGGCCCAGAAAGCCTTGGTGGCTCTATTTTGAACTTTCAACAAATGTTGGTTTCAGTTCAGTTTTTGATCTAGGATAACCCCTAGATATTTAACCTCGCTGGAAAAAGGCACAATAGTACCGTTTAACGAGGGAGCTGTAAGCGCAAGCTTTTTCCTCCTCGTAAAAGGAACAATGACAGTTTTGTTTGGATTGACACTGAGTCCTTCCTGGTAACACCACTGCCATATTATATTGATTGCATTTTGCATGCGATCAGAAATGAGCTCATCAAACTTGCCTCTGATTATGATAGCCACATCATCCGCATAGCCCTGTACATCAAACCCATGGCTACTCAGAAGGACCAGTAGTCCGTCAATAACCAATGACCACAAAAGAGGAGATAGTACGCCTCCTTGGGGACAGTCCTTTACGGCCTTGATGGTTACTGACTCGCTACCTAGTCTGGCAGTAATCTCACGATGTTCCAGCATGGAACGGATCCACCTAATTGTAGAAAGCGGAACCCTTTTTCCCATTGATGCCCTCTCTATAGATCCATAGGGGGTATTATCAAACGCCCCCTCAATGTCCACAAAGGCACAAAGGGCAATTTCTTTATATGTCACTGCTTTTTCAATCCTCGTGACTAGACCGCTAAAGTCCATCACCGTGGATTTACCAGTTTGATACGCACACTGGTCCCGATGCAGCGGATTCTTTCCAAGGACCTCACTTCTTATATGATAGTTTAGGATTTTTTCCATCGTCTTCAATAGAAACGATGTGAGGCTAATTGACCGATATACCCCCCCCCCCCTTTGGTATAAAGACCACATTTACTTTCCTCCACAGTTTCGGAATATAGTTAAAAGCATAACTTGCCCGAAACATCTGGATCAAGCTGGGGAGTATTTCCTCAATACCTTTTTGAAGTAAAGGAAAGATACCATCCCCTCTAGCGGATTTGAAAGGTTTGAAAGACCCAATAGCCCATCGCACCTTGCTGGGTGTGAAAATTTTCCCAGAGAGACTCCAGATCCTACTGTGAGGCGCATAGGCCACCTCACTTGAGGGATCATGCGAGTCCTCTTGGGCTCCTACCACTACTGAATCCGGAAAGTGGGTCTCTAGCAGTACCTCTAAGGTTTCCTTCTGGTTTTCAGTGAACCTCCCATCGTGCTTCTGGAGAAGTCCTAAACCATTTGAATGATCCCTGGAAAGGACTTTCTGGAGACGAGCTGCAGAGGGCAATTCATTGATTCCCTCACAGAAATTCCTCCAGGTAGCCCTCTTGGATCTTCTTAGTTCGAGATTATATTCCGTCAAGGCCATCTTATACTCGCCCCATTCACCGGTGCGTTTAGCCTTATTGAATAATCTTCTTGATTTTTTCCTCAGTTTACTCAGCGTCCCGTTCCACCAAGGGACCATCTTTGTGGACTCTCTTCGCTTAACCGGGCAGCTATTCTCGTAAGCCAAGTGTATAGAATAATGCAGCTGGTTTGAACAGATGTCCAAACCCTCTGGAGACTTTATGTTCCCCACAACCGAGGGCATTTCTGATTCGAGTGAGACTCTATAAGAGTCCCAGTCGGTCAGTTTTGGAATTCTGATTTCCTGCCGCTGCATGGTGTCAGCCGCCAAATCGAATTTGATGTGCAAGTGATTAGTATAGGCCTTAGTTTTCGATTTCGTAGATTTATAAGCCGATCATCGAACCCTGGAGGGTGAATACTTGGTGATTCAAAGGATTGCAGTAAGATGTTATAAAATTTATCGATATTTTCATTCACTCAGTTAATTCAGATGCAAGAAAGTGCCAAGCGTTCTTTGCCCATCGTTTGGGTGAAATTATGGAGAATACGAATATTGACGACTGCGGCACAATTCTGGTTTTCCCAGGGAATTGGGAATTGATTTATTATGATTATTTAGTGTATTTTGGTATTGTTTTTTCCAAAGCATATCACATTTTGGGAAAAAATACTTCCGAATTATTTCCTTTTTTTGATTTTGTTGCTTATTTTTCCCTAAAAATTTTGTTGGGAATTATTTTTTCCCAAAACATGACCTAAATACCAAAACCAGGGAAAACCAGAATAGTGCCCCTGGAGGTGGATTCCAACAGAAGAGAATGTTGCAGATGAAGCCTCGTGTGATATTGATGGTTGCAGACTCGGTTCCTTCCTCTAGTCGATGGGTAAACAAACCTGAATTTAGACGGAGGATCATTGTATATGATCAGAGGACAGCTGCTATTCTGTCCAAGTCATCAATTCGGGACCAATGCCAGACAAATATGAAGAGAGATCTTCATTCTGGACCAGGATGATTAGAGTAACAGCTTGTATTATGCGTTTAGGAAATAGCTGTCCCAAGTCTAAAGATTTGAGAAAATGTAGAATATTAAAAATATATGAGTTGGATGCGGCCGAGATATTAATCCTGAGAAGAAGTCAAAGCGATATATTTGGGGAAGAATTCAAGGACTTGACGAATAGAAAACGAGTAAGTCAAAAGAGTCGTCTGTTGACCTTGTCATCCTGCTTGGACGAGAAAGGATATATCAGGATGCAAGGCCGTACCCAGAATGCTGATGAATTGCATCACACTGTGATGAATCACAGTGTGAAGTTGCTAATTCAACAATATCACTAAAAGATGAAGCACCAAGGTTAAGAAACTATCATTAACGAATTGAGGCAACGCTATTGGATCCTGAACATAGGAGCAGCAGTAAAAATAGCTTAGGCAAAATGCGTAATGTGTCAATAGCCAGAACAAATCCGAAATTTTCAGATATGGGACAACTACCTGCAGAGAGAGTGACCAGGTAAAGCAGAGCGTTTGTCTTTACTGGAGTTAACTGAGAAGAGATACGGAGTTGTCTTTACGTGTTTAACCACCAGAGCCGTTCACTTGGAAATTGGAAAATTTCTTGCCAACAAAGGAGTCGAGTGGAAGTTCTTCCCACTCTCAGTACCACCCTCAGTAGTAGATACTTTAAAACATTGAAATCTGAAGAAGTTTTAGTGACGCTTTTAGCCGAAGCAGAATTTACAATAAATAGTCGTCCCTTGACATATGTGTCCGTCGACGAAGAAGTACTCACCTCAAATCATTTCCTGCTTGGAAATTCTGGAGGAGTGGAACAAAGGGGCTAACAAAGGAACCGGAAAGGATGTAATCGTCAGAGCAGTTGATGTGAAAACTCAATTCGAAATGTTACGCCGATCAGTCTCTAAGATCTGCAAAAATTTGATGCAGATTTGGAGGAATTGCCCTGACCGGAAGGATAGTGAAAATCAAGTTTTTTGAGGGAGCATGTCCGCGCGAGGGAACAATGAAACTTTAGGATTAGAAGTGAATATTCGAACTCAAAATATAAGAATTTATTTTTTGTGATTGTACTTAATACATAATCCGATTTTATTACGTTCAATTATAGCAACGTACGACAATATACAACCAAAATTATTTCAAATACTTAAGACAAAAACCTTCTATCTTAAGACAAAAGTTTGCAAATATAGAATTTATGCAAATTTTTTGAATTTTCTATAAATAGCTTTTCGTTTTCTATATTTTCCTATTTCTTATAATCTAAATCTACCTGGAATTATTTAATAAAATTAAACAAGTACGTAAATAATATAAATGGACACAAGGAAAATTGGCTTAAGAAAATTAAAATTTAAAACTAAAAATAAATAAATGCATTTTAATGGAAACACGTGATCTGATGTCTTTTAAAATCAACCGATTAATTCGCAAATATGCTAATATGACAAGTTTATGTATGCCTGTACAAAAATTAAAGAGACTTTAACCTTTTAAGTATGTACATATATTCGCTTTTGTACGATTTTAATCAGGGTAGGATTTAGAAACCATCACATCAATTCCGCAGTTGTCGAAAGTGGAATGAGGTCGAACGTAGTAAGAACTGTAACAATAAGTAACATTCATCGTGGAAATTAAAGATAACAATAAGTACCGACCACATACTTAAGTATATTACAAAATTATTTCTGACATTTCGCGAAAAATAGGAAAATGCTTTTATTTGTTAATTCAATACCGACATAAATTACGTAATGCAATATAAAACAAGTACATTGTGACAAATTGTTTTTATTTGTGTTTTGTTCTGCATTGACAATGAAAATGCAATTTTTCTGTACTTACGTATAAGTACGTACATGTTTAGTTAATCCATGTTTACACCAAATAGAATAAAAGTATGTAGCTAGATAAAGTGTTAAAGTTTAACATCATACTATGTAGTTACTTTTATTCTACTAACGTGGTAACATATTATAAAGATAATTGCGAAAAATTTTCCAAGGTAGTTTGGAGTCTGCGACAGCAAATGTGTTCTACATATTTTTTCTCGTTTAAAGACTTGATTTAGTCTAGATAAATAAAATCGATAAAGTGCATATTGCGTAGTGGTATAGCGAATGCTAACTTGACTGCAAACTATAAAATTTGTCGATCTATTTTGTGATGTGTTACCAAATTTTCTGTTGGAGTTCTGAATTTTCAGATCTGGGGCTTTCTCTTTTTAATTTTCATTTACTAGATATATTCATACTTAGATCGCGGTGACCAACCTGTGACTCGTTCTATTTTAATAAATCGGTAATAAGTATTTCTGTTTATCAAGGTCTCTGTAAAAAAAATGTAACGCGTTGAACTCTGAACCATTTCAAGGTGCTATTTGATTTAAATTTATTTAAAAAATCCTTGATTAAAATTAATTCTAAGAAGCCTTTTTAAGCGCTGGTTATGGGATAGGCGAATGACCTTCGAAATAAAAACCGCTTCCGGCGGCTGTTAAAGACTTTTATTTAGGCCACAAGTATTTAATCAATACTGACAATGCATATTGCATAATGCGTTTTGATACAATAGATAAATGGCTTAAGGTATTGAGGAAACAAAATACCAAAGATAAGGTCAGGCGGTAAATAATTTACTAAACTACTTAGTGTTTTGCAATTAAAGTTCACTACCAAAAATACCTAAAATATAAAAAAACTGATTGCACGTGCCAATTTTTTTTGATAAGGAAACAAAATCAATAATTTTCCAACTTATTATCATTTTTATCGTGACACCCGGAAGAAAATTGTGAAAATAGTTTAAAGCGGCTTACCTTATAAAAATAAGTTTTATGAATTATTCAACTTTTTATTTATATTGTAAAACAATAAAAAAACACTACAAATTTTCTTTTCGGAAATATTTCTTTTTACAATTAACGAAATAACTTTTTTTTTTTTTTAAATTTCAACACTTCAGTATTAAAACAAGTAACCAACATATGGTTTTATTATATTCACTTAAAATTAAAAAAACACTTGGATTTATATTTTACAATATATTATTCACGAAAATTAAAAGAAAACAAACAATAAAAAAATAAAATAATAATTTTTACAAAATAAAACACAAAAAATGAGACCTTTCCATTCGCGAAGAAAATATTGACTGAAGAAATTTTTTGACAGGTAGAGCTAGAACTACACTTGTGGCAGGGTAGAGAAACACAAATTGATTGTGCTGTTGGGTTGCTTTCTTTGTACACTGAACTTATTTTAAATGAATATTTGTACTAAATTAATTCGCCTGAAGGTTTGCTATACATAATGTAGAAGGCACTCGAAAAAGTTATTTCTTAATTAAAAAAAAACATAATTTTATTTATTAAATATATTTTAATATTTTATTAGAAAAAGTCTCATATATTTATATGTTCTCTTACACTCATCCATTCGTGGAATGACTGATATACATTAAAAAAAAAAAAAAAAAAATTTCAAAAGATCCAAAATAATTAAACTTTTGTTCTTCTAAATAAATTAAACATAACGATAAATGAATCTCCAGGTTTCTACTATCTAAGAGCGAGTGTATTTACCCCAAATATGTAACATAAATACAGAGGCAATAAAAAGTAATGACATTACGAGTACTGGAACTGGACCAACTTTAATGCCAGGTGAATCATCTGTATAGAAACGCCACATACCACCGGAACCAGCACCAGTACCACGAGCTCGTGCCGCAGAAGATGAAGAGCTAGCTGATGATGTTGTTTTACGTTGTTTTACTGTGGTACCACCGGCTGATGAACGTGGGGGCATGGCTAATTTACTTGGTGAGCGACCACCGCTACCAACACTTGTTGAACTTGCTGGAACAGGCTAAAAATACAAAAATAATATAACATTAAACTATGAAAAGCCAAAAATTCTTATTACACTATAAATTTTCAGTTATAAATTTAATTTTTTCTTTTCACTTATACGACACATAACCAACAAATAAAATAAAATATAAAATTCACCAAATAAATATTCAAAAATAAACTTACCATTATTTATTTTAGATTTATATTAATTTAAAATGCAATTCTTGCGGATGAATTTATTTAAAATGAAAAAACTTTCGAAATAAACTAGTTACAGACCAACCACTTTTGTTCGTTTTCACTCCACGTATTGAACTGATCAAAACACGTAGCAGAGAAACGTCATCATAATCATATTTGAAAATTGACAGTCGAGTTATGGGTTGCCTGATTAAAATATACGGTTATATGTAATTTGGAGAGTTCTGTTTTTGTTGAATTCTCCAAAGCTGCTCATGAAAAAATAAGTAGAGCAGTGGCCCTATTCTGGCTATTCCCTGGAAATTGGGAATTGAAGTATTTTGACAGTATTCTAGCAGTTTGGAATTATTTTTTCCAAAAGTGTATTATGGCGATTGGGAAATTTTAATATGTATAGGGAAAATTAAGTTATTTAACTAAGTTTTGACGTTTATTTTTCCCAATCCTAGTGTTTCCTCGGTCAAGCGTGTTAAAAAATATCATGACGTCAATTACTTATGACCCTAACTTCATTCCGTTAAATTTTATGTCAAGCCCGAGGAAACGACCAATATAAAAAAAAGTTAAAATTAAACGTCAAACAATTTAATATATTCTGATTTTTCTTATTTAACAAAATTAACTATAATTTTTTGTAGTATTTTAAACTATTAAATATTTCCAGTATTTATTATGGAAATTGAAATTATTTAAAATTATTAATTAAGTTTCTTTTGCATAAAAAAAACAAGATTTTTTGACAGGTAAAACCACAAAAATTCTAGGATTTTTTTTGTGATAAATGAGTGCGTTTTATGGTAAAACGAGATAAAAAATATCATGACGTATTTTATCAAATTTGCCCGAGGAAACACGACCAATGTTTTTTTTTTGGAAATTAGAAAAAACTGGTTGTTTTGTGTATTTTATTTACAACGTAGTATCGGTAAAGCTTTTATTTTATGGAAGTGGCTATTCGGACAGATAGTACGTGTAAGAGTACGTTGAGTACGTCTAAGGGTACGTCGAGTATATCTTAGAGTACTTCGAGTATGTTTAATATCAAATTCTTTCGGGTTACTCGAAATAAAGTAACTTTTTTATCTCCTAAAGAATATGAAAATGTTTTTGTAGTTGTATTGGTGTAAAAAGAGCAAAATAAAGTGAGGTTATGTTTTACTGTCAGTGAGATCAGTAAAACTTTTTTTATTGTGATAACAAAAAGATGGAACCAATTAATTTTAGCGCATTAATATTCAATAAACAACAAATGAAATATCAAAATGGAGTTTTATTTTTGTTTCCAATTCACTTTGATATTTCACATTTCTATGTATTTGTAAAGAGTAAAGCAAATCTATGAAAAAATCCAGAGTAAAGCAAAATGCTCTCGAGCAAAAAATAAAGTGCTTTATTTTCTCAGAAAGAATTTGTAATGTCAAATTTTTACCCTTCGAGTAAAATTTTTTATGCTCAGGGTGTTTTTTTTCCGAAAGAATTTAACAGAAGAGTACGGATAGTATCTCGTAAAAGTATATATAGCTAAATAGTTTTTATAGAAACTATAATTGAATAGTTTTTATACAAAGTCGGGGGCGGGGGGGGGGGGCTGGGAGGGATTATGTTTCAAAAAATTTATAGCATTTCTAAGAGGAGGAAATGTATTTCCATTTCGGCTGAAGTTTACTTTAAATATACATAGGGAAAATCAGGTAAGGAGTATATATTTTGGAAATTTTTGAATGTAGGAATGTGCATCTATAGGTTTTAGGAGGGGGAAGCCAAATTTCACTGGAAAATTACCTCATTTTTCGGGAAAATTTTCACTTTTTAATTGGAAAAATTGGTATTATTTTATTCAAAATACGTAAAAATGTGCAATTTTCGACCGATATACGTAAAAATGTGCAATTTTCGACCGATAACAATTCTTCGACAGTGCAAGTAATTTTTCCGGGAAAATTTTGCAATCTTCCCAGGAAAATTCTGAATTTTTGTTTTGTTTTTTTTGTTTCTATCTCTGCAATCTTTTCTGGGGATCAAGGCACTCCCAACTCTTTTGCAGTTCGCTTTTTACGTCCTACCTTATGCAGAAGCCAAATCGAGGACGTACGGCTACAGACCCGTTTTCGTTTAAACCACCTGCACATTGCATTGCTTCATGCCAACCTATAGTGCTGACATGAAAGTGGAATGAATTCTGAAATTTTTCCACTTTTTTTTTTACTTAGTTTGAAATTATAAATAAAATTTGAAACAGGAATAAGCGGAGTGCGGGGGTTTTGGGGCGGTAGCCCCCATCCTCTAAGGTATACAATGAATTAAAATTATGTTAAAAAAATTGTTATATTTACAAAAGTGGCTTTCTTTAACATTTGTGGTACTATCAGAAGAAGCGATAAGGGCGAAAAAACTCTTTGATCTGTGTCTGCAAGGTTGAAGAAGCAATTATAATTAACAAAAATAAATAAAATAAAAATTATTTTGTTAAATTATATTTGTTAATTATAACATCTTACCTTATTGTGAAACAAAAATAAAAAAGTGGAAATTTTCCCGGAAAATAAGGTAGTTTCCCGGGGAAATTTGGCTTCCCCCTCCTAAAAACTACAGATGCACAATCCTACATTGAAAAATTTTCAAAATATATACTCCTTACCTGATTTTCCCGATGTATAAGTAAAGTAAACTTTAGCCGAAATGGAAATACACTTCCTCCTCTTAAAAATGCTATAAGAATTTTTAAACATAATCCCCCCCCCCCCTCCCCCGACTTTGTATAAAAACTATTCAATTATAGTTTCTATAAAAACTATTCAGCTATATATACTTTTACGAGATACTGTCCATACTCTTAGACATACTCGACGTACTCTTAGATATACTCGACGTACCCTTAGACGTACTCAACGTACTCTTACACGTACTCCACGTACACTTATACGTACTATCTGTCCGGATAGCCACGTCCTTATTTTATATGCATAAAATTTTTAAATAATTGCGGCTGGAAAATTTGAAATAGTGTTTTTCCCCATTGGATGATTCCCAATTACGGAAGAATACACTTTTGGGAATTGCGGAATAAAAAATTGAGAATTATTGGAGTTTGAAAATACAGCAATATTTTTCCCAATTCCCAGGGAAAAGCCAGAATAGGGCCACAGGTGTGCGATTATGTAAGCATTACGAATCTCGAGTTTCTCGAACTTGCGACAAAACGCTTAAAAATTATCTCTTTTATTTTCTTTAAAAAATAATCTTTTTAATCATTACGAGGTGTCTGTCGTACTTAAAGAGATGCACGAGTAAAACAACAACAATAAGTTGCAATTATGACAACTCGTAAAGTTATACATAAATCGTCGAAAAAAATAATCGAAACTCGTAATGCTTACATAATCGAGTTGCGGGTAGATGATTTAGCAAACACATAAACCATAAGTGCTTATAAGTACTTGCGGGCTTGCTGTGGTCGATTGGAAAACCATTATTAGGCCCGATTCTACCTTTCAAAATTTTATGTTATGTTATGTTATTTTTGTTTTTTCAATACAAATTCATATATTATTATTATTGGAGAGCCATGCGGCGATCAGCCACTTTGCACTGCGACCTAAAAGATCTATTGTGCTGGACCCTGCTTAATTATCCGTCCAGTCAATATTCAGGTTCTTAATGAACCTGACAATACTGCCTCACAGTACGTGATACATACTATCCGGGCTTATCGCTCTCCGTCCTAGATGTTTACTACAGCATGTAGTTCCGCTAGAAAGACGGTAGCATTGGAGCCCAAGGACCTCGAGAGGGTTGTCCCACTCCCTTATATTCCTACTCCTGCCCCGTATTCCGTTTGATTTTACTCTTACGAGTTGCTGGGAATTGCAAATCGCCTGTAGGTCACCCAGCTTTACTACAGGAAGGCTAAATAAAACTGGAGGGTGCCTGGTATCCAGAGTCCGCATATTTTGGACTGATTAACCTATCAGCCATTCATCCATCGGCATATGCTGTTCCACCTTAGATTAGGGTTTTTTGTCAAGGTTTTCTCCTTTAGCGCCGTACTTTAGCCTGTGCCAAATGGCGAAAAATGTGCCAAATGGCCTTAGTTACCAGTGGTTGCCACGAGGAGGCAGTACATACACTTGCGAATTGTGAACAGGTTACCTCTTACACAATTGTACCCATCACGCAGCTGCCTAATGACAAGATCAGAACAGCTCACGTGATGCGCACCCTACTGGAAGGTTACGGAGCTGGTAGATTAATCTACTCAACTTTGGTCCCCACCCCAATAGACGCCAAACCACCCAAATTCATATAGGAAGCGGGGAAATAAAATAACATAACATGAATTTTATCGTTCCAGAATCAGGCATATTGTGGTGTTTTTGATTTTCCGACGTAGTGCTACTTACAATTCCGTTTCGACGGTGTACGGCTCTAACGAAAAAACGTAAAAGAGTGCAAAAGTTAATAAAGTCGACCGACGTACACAGCGTGTTGGATCCAGCACTTAAATGTCATTGGTATCTCCCCCACACCTTACAAACAACTTTTGCGTTACTTGCGTAACTCGTTCCGTTGAGATGGTCCATACCCTAAAGGCTTTGCCACAGCTATTTTTCGTGCGATGCGATTTGTTTTTTCTTTTTTTCTATTGCAATTAGAATAGATTTGATACTGAATATATGAAAAAACTATCAAATACCATTATAATCTTTAAATCCTATGCATTTGTTTTTTGAAATATAATAATTTTTATTCATATATAATTCATTTTCTATTTTATCGTGTGAAGCTTGAAATTTCGTAATTGGAGAAAAAACTTTTTTCGCGTTTGGAAACTTCCACATACATACGAATTTTTTTAACGCATGTTTTAACCTCACTTTTTTGACATTTAAGAGAAGATGTGGAACTGTAAAATACAAAATGATCGAAAAATTTTGATGTGTGTGCAATACACAAATATTAAATAAATAAAATAAATAAAAATAATTAAAATTTCGAGAAAAAACTGTACAAAATAATTTCAACCAATGACTGACAGTTGTTATGAAAAAATCGCGTCGCTGTTAAGTGTGGCATTCAGTGCGAAATTTGAAGCGAATCGCATCGCACGAAAATAGCTCTGTCAAAGCCTTAAATAAAAGAATAATTTTAAAATTCATTATCGAAAAATAGAAAAAAAAGTAGGATTAATATAAATGTAGAAATATTTCTACAAAAACATACATCAACATGCCACACATGCCACCACAATGTTAAGTCTCCAATACCGAACTCATCCTTATGAATGACGAACAACTGACATTTTAACAGAAGCAAGTGTCATTTGAAAAATTATGAGCATCTTGATATTTGAGTTGTAAAAAATTATTGTTTTAATTTAAAATATTTAAAAAAAAAACCAACGTTTATAAAATTGATTAGGCTACATTCCAATCGATAATGGCATTTAATTTTGCGGCTCCGACTACTGCTGGGCAAGCAACGGGATTCGGGTAATTACAATAAAGAACAAAAAATTTATGAGGTTATGTTATTGTGAATTTGATTGTTGAATTTGTGTATTATATTAGACTGGGAGCCGGTGCTGGATTAAAACCAGCTAGCGGATTTTCATTTGGTGCGACTCCAACTCCAGCCGCTCCGTCGACAGCAGCGCCTGGAAGTTTTTTTACTACACCAGCGACGAATGCTGCACCGCCGTCTCTTGGTGGTGGTTTTGGTACGGCAAATACAACGTTTGGTGTAGCAAATCCAACGTTTGGTGGCGCTCCGATAACTTCAACTGCTGCAACGGGAACAGGATTTAGTTTCAACAAGCCAACCGGGCAAACTAGCACCAATTACAGTTTGACTTGTAGCTTTCCCGGCCCTCAAATACAACCGGCTGGTTTAGGTGCTACTGCAGCTGCCGCAATACAGCCAGGAACTGGCTTCGGCGCTACTACAGCTGCCACTATACAACCAGGAACTGGCTTCGATTTTGGTTTGTATAACATTTTAATTGTTCCAATTCCAACAATTACATACATCATCGAATAAATTGAATTTTATTTTCATTATAGGAAAATCTGCCAATTTATCATTAACAACACCTAGTCTTGGCACTACAACATCGAATGTAGGCGGCGGGGCTAGTTTATTTGCTACCGGATTTGCTCAACCGCAAGCACAACCACTATTGCAACAGCAACAATTACAGCAGCAACAATTACAACAGCAACAATTACAACAACACCAATTACAACAGCAACAACAACAACAACAAATTCAGCAACCACAATCGATGGGTCTTGGTGGAATTGATATAAATGCTACAAAACCAAAAGCCGTGGAAGGGAAAAATGATAATGTTAAGGTAAAGGAATCGCAAGTGCCTCAAGAAATAATCGCTTTGGTCGAGAATTTGGAAGCTCACATTAAGAAACAAAAGGAAATTAGCTCAGAAATAGCTAAACCTTCAGCAAGTAAACTATTTAGTGTACAATCCGAAATTCAGAGATTAAACCATGTGCTGGCAGACATTTCAAATTTGGTCGATAATAATTATACTGGAATAAAATTACTACGGGCCGAAACCAATGAAGCAATTCAAAATGCAGAAATGGCTCAACGTACAATCAAAACACCAGCCTGCTTACAATATGAGAATACTGCACCAATTAATTATTTTCTTAATTTAGTGCAGAAATACGAGAATGATTTGATTAAGTTACGGGAACAGGTTGAGATGACCGAAAAGCATATGAAAAGTATGGCCAGTTTTCAAAAGTTGAGTGCTGAAGATCTTAGAAATGGTTTACAACAAATACATGAAATTTTTATATCGCTTGCTGCACGAATTCACGATATTCACCAAAAGGTTGAAGACCAAAAATTACAGTACCTCAATTTACGAAAATTAATTCTCCAGGACAAAACCAATGTTTTCGAAGAGATCGAGAATGATAGAACAAAACCAAATATGTCTAAGGTATTTGCGGGACCAACACCATTCTCAGCTCTATCCGGGATCAATATTGGCGGTACAAATTATAATACGACGAATAAGGATTCATGGCTACAAAATTCGACTACAGGGCAACAGACAGGAAGCGCATTTGTAACATGTCCACCATTAAGCAAATCAAATTATCTTTTAACTTTTGGATTTAATGAGAATAACAATTTATCCGGGGACAGCGGATTCAATCTTCAGAAGCCACCTCTAGGAACAAAACGAAATAAACATTAACGTCAATTTTTTTTTTGTTATTCAATCTTTTTTGTATGTTTTTATCTAGGTAAATATAAACAAAATTTTCCTATTCCAAAATGTTGCAGATAGTAATATTTTATTTTATTTGGCTTAATTCCGTAATCTTGGACTTTACTTTGAAAATTTCGGAATTTCAATTTCGATCAATGATCATAAACCCAATTATTTCATACTCTATTTGGAATTTGTAAGGTTTCCATAATCAAACGTCATTTTGACGTTTATTACGTGCGACAAAAATATAAACAGTAATCGTTGGATATAATTTTACTGATTTTGATTAAATTGTTTCTTAATTAAATAATAAAAAATGTCTGAGCGGAAAGTATTAAACGTAAGTATTAATTTGATAGGTAGACCATACTTGCAACGATTATTTATTCCTATCTTGTACTTACAGAAATATTATCCACCCGATTTCGATCCATCCAAAATCCCTCGCATGAAATTGGCCAAAAATCGGCAATATACAGTAAGATTGATGGCTCCATTTAATATGAGATGTGTTACGTGTGGTGAATACATATATAAAGGGAAAAAGTTTAATGCGCGTAAAGAAGATGTGGAGAACGAAGATTATCTCGGGATTCGGATCTATCGATTTTATATTAAGTGTACACGATGCCTTCAGGAGATTTCGTTTAAAACGGATCCAAGAAATACTGATTATGAAATAGAAGCAGGTGCTACTCGAAATTTTATGGCTTTGAAATTAGCCGAGGAACAAGCTAAAAAAGAGGAAGAAGAACTGCGTGAGGAGGAGGCCAACAATCCTATGAAGTTGCTCGAAAATCGAACACAACAGTCAAGAAATGAGATTGAGCTATTAGAATCACTCGAAGAGTTGCGTGATTTAAATCGCCGCCAGCAGACAATTGATTTTGATGCCATGTTATCACAATACGATAATACAGAGACAGAACGGCAAAAGGAGGAGCGACTCGCCAAGCAGGACGAGGAATACATTAAATCGATTAAATTCGAAGCAAAAACGATTGGATCAAAGAGAATTGCTTGCGAAGAGATTATTGAAATAAAACAAGAAAAAAAAGAAGAACCGGAAGCAAAAAAACCGAATTTAATTAAACCGCTAATTATAAGCAATACTCATGCAAAATCGATTAAAGATAATTTCAGTGTTGGAGGTATTCGGAATACAAAGCAAACGTTAAATAATTTGGTCAAGAAAAAAGAGACAAAAGTACCTGAAGCGACTAAAGTGTCAACATCTTTAGTAGCAGAAACTCCTCCCGTACCACCAGTACCAGCCACGACTGGTAGCTTAGCCTTACTAGGTGCTTATTCAGATAGTGAAAATTCTGATTAAAATTGAAATGTGTTGATTTTTTATTTTTATTTTTGTTAAATATGATGAAAATAAAATTTTCTAAAATTTTAAGGTTCACCGCATTTTCAATACAAAGACTTTTTACATACTTTTAACTTAAAGCTTTGTCTGAATTTCCAACATAACGAATACTAATTTTTGCATACAATCCTTAAGTAAAAAGTTTTGGCATTGTGAACACGTTTGTTTTATTTGATCTAACGACTATAAGTTAAAAGTTAGAAGAAATATTTAGTTTTTACTTTTAAAATAGCGGATTTCGGTAATTTCGTTTTGATCGAAACCTGCGGAACTATCTATCTTGTTTACATACACAAATAAGGTAAGATGAAAACGCAACATAAATATTGCCCAGGAGAAAACTTCAATTTTGGCCGGTGCATTCTTATTCTAATCACTTCAAGAGATAGACCAACATCTGCCTTACGATTAGGCTGCTTAGTCCCACATTAAAGCGGCATTGAGCCAACGATAAAAAGTTTACGCTTGAGCTCCAGCCAGAAGGAGATAATAGTCTCCTAATTTAGTGAAAAAAAATTATAAAACAGGGACGATAAAAAAAGGAAGCTAACAAGGTCGTTTCAATTTTCAACATTCTGCAAAATTTAACTAGAACAGAAAACATGATTTCCGATCAAGAACGGAGCGTAAAGTAAACAGATTGTTTTTGTGAGGCATGTGATAAAGACAACGATGATCCAGTTGTTCATTGTTGTGCATGTGGAAAATGATTTCACTCACATGGCTTGTGTTGACATTTCAAAAGAATCACACCTCGCTCGAATATTGGCTCCAACGACATGATGGTTGTTTGACATGGAAGTTAACCAGGAGCATCTAATGTCAAAACAGATGATAAAAGAGCAACAGTGTCGATGTTAGGAAATCACAATCACATGCAATTCCACAGCGCGTTTGGGATCAAATAACGGCAACACTAGATCAATGCATCAAGGCGCTTCCAAAGATGCACAGGAAGATAAAGTTGCAGCAATTCATCGTTCAGCATTTAAACCAGCCTATGTTTATAGATAACACTGTAACTTTTGGTGATTTATCAAATGATTTCCAATGTAAAATGACACAACATAAGACAAAGTCCATAAGAACACCCAGTAGCAGCTCGGTTTCAACAAGCGTATATTATCAACATAAAATGAAAGAGCTGGAAGAGAAACATGCGGCAAGTTTACAATTTATCATGCAAAAATATGAACTTAAGATTCAACGTGATCAGGGAAGGCAGTAAAATTTTATTAAAAGCATAAAAAATGAGTTCGAGAGTATATTCAATGAAACAATTAATGCAGTAAAAAGTTGTTATGTCGTAAGATGTTATGATGGAATGATTTTGGTATGATGGTATATTGCTATGCTGATATGATGGTATCACGGTGTGATGGATTAATGTTATACATGTAATGGTATGATCTGATGGAATAATGGTATAAAGTTATGATGGTAAGACGGTATGATGGTATGCTGGAATTATGGTATGATACTATAATACATAATGGTGTAATGTGTGATGATATGTTGGTTTGGTGGTATGATGCTAAGATGGTATGACGTTATGGTAGCATGATGGTATGGTAGTACGATGCTAAGATGGAATGTTGGAATGAAGGTATGATCGTATGATGTCGTGATGGCATGATAGTATGATGATATGATTGTACAGGTGGTATAAAGTGGTATAATTTAATTGTATAGTGGTATAATGGTGTGATAGTTTGACGGTACGTTTGTATGTTGGTACCAAACAGGTCTTAAGATCTCGCGGGGGACCGCCTACTTGACGAATGAACAACGTTGAAAAGTATTTCAACATGCTCGGTCACTTTGTCTTATCTTGAGATGAACTATTTGAAAGGGCTTCGTTGAGGCGACCAAATCCACTCATGAGATGTAGCGCAAGCGGAAGGAAGAATAATTAAAACCCCACTCTTTGTGGAAAATTTTCTATTTCGTGTTACTCCTGAACGCTGTTTCAAGTAGATAAAAGGGAATGTTATGTTTTTTTCTATACCGAATTGATCTTAGAACTGCAGAAAAACGCAAGTTGCGGATGAACCATGAGAGACAAAAAGAGGAGAGCACAAGTTTCTGAACATGTTCGGCGATCAAGATCCATACAAAAAGCTTACGAAAAACGTCCGTCATTTTTGACGGGTTATAACTAATAATTATATAATTCTTTTACATAAAACATCTTAAAATGTTTAGAACAGCACAAAAGATGCATAGCTAAACAAGAATAAACATTAGAAAAAATTAGTTCGACTAGTGTAAGGCAGGTAATGTTGATTTATGGTCACTGAGACAAAATGGTTATTGTGCGATATACTCGCAGATGAATGTGAGTTATCATAGTTAGTGACATTTGTGCAAGCTACTATTTTCGAATCAGCACTGTTATGTATTTTGTAATGTATATTACCGTATATTACAGTATATTAACTGGGATTGCTGACTGACTCTCTTTTATTATAATGGCGTACAAAAAAGTATATGTATTATGTATGTTTGGAATGAATATAGCTATCAATCGTCTTTACACTAATGGTTTTACATGATGAGTTTACACTGGTGGTTAAGATATAACAGCTCTTCCCCTCGCAAGTAATTCTTCTGTGAATATAATTTCGTACCTTTTGTATGTTAGCAATCTAAACGTTTCGGCGCCTTTCGTTGTCGTTTGGATCGCCGCAACTCTACTGGAGCCTCCGTTTGCACAATTCCACTAGACATTCCTGAAACGACTGTTGCCTGTGTTGTAGATGGTATCGATGTATTTGGAATTTCTGTAGGAATGTTTGATGATTCATTTTCGGTTGTTGAATTATCATTTTGCATAGATGGCTGTGTTTTTACATTATTTTGTTGATCTGTTGTTTATTGATTTTGTATCAAATCATCGAGATCTTGTTGAATACCAGGTAATGGTTGCACATTATCACCAACTTTTCGTATTTGTTCAATGTGTCGCTTCCACTCACGACCATCATCCAATTTTACTTGAAAATGTAAAACACCCACTTTGTCGATGATCCTGCCGAATTGCCATTTGTTTTTAGATAAATAATCACGCACAGCAACACGATCGGCAATATTCAATTTCGGTTTTGGTTGATTGCATTCATGCGATTTGTTTATTTGTTTTTCGACTGGCATCATTAGATCTAAACGGGAACGTATTTGTCGACCAAACATAAGCATTGATGGTGATCGCCCAGTAGCAGGATGTATACTTCGTCTGTAGGACAACAAAATATTTGCAACTTCCATTCGTAAATCACTTCGTTTAGCTTTAATAGTTTTTAGTTTGTCTTTAATCATTTTCACGTAAATTTCTGCTTGTCCATTCGTACTCGGATGATATGGTGCACCTTGTTTATGTTGGGTACCATTTGATTGTAAATTTTTTTTGAATTCATGCGATACAAATTGCGTACCCCAATCACTAACAAAAACTGATGGAATACCAAATGTTGAGAAAATTTCCCGACATGTTTGAATGGTTGTATCCGCAGTAATATTCGGCAAAATATGAACTTCTCGCCATTTTGTATACGCATCGACCAACACGAATAAATATTGTCCGTGTATAGGTCCCGCAAAATCCCCATGCACACGTTGAAATGGTTTTGTTGGCGTTTCCCAACAATGGACTGGATGTAATTCACTTGGTTGAGCACGATGTGGTTGACACAAATTACAATTTATCACCATTTGTTCAATTTCTTTGTCCATATTATTCTACCAGCAATAGCCTCTTGCCAATGCCTTCATTTTATAGTCATACCAAAATGTGCAGCGTGTAATTCATCCAACACTTGCTTTCGTAATTCCGTTGGTACGTACACACGTATACCACGCATTAAACAGTCCTATTGTAATGTAAATTCAGTTTGATTGATACCAAAACGATCAGATCCATTGCACTCGCGACCAATTTTCAACGCATGTATTAAATTTTTCACGGTCGGATCCTTTTTTGTAGCTTCACCAAGTTCGATTGTAGTCACTGGCAAATTTTCGGTTGCATTAATTTCGATTACATCTGTTTCTTCGATTGTATTGTTTGTATTCGGAACTGGTAATCGAGACATCGCGTCAGCATTTGCATTTTCATTTGATTTTTTATGCCGTACCACGTAATCAAATGAACTTAAGAATACAGCGTAGTGTTGCATTCTTGTAGTAGATAGTATAGATAAACTTGCGTTCGGTGAAATGATTTGAGCAATCGGTTTGTTGTCCGTACACAATGTAAATTTTCTGCCAAAAATGTACTGATAAAATTTCTTGACACCAAAAATAATTGCATATGCCTCACGATCGATTTGATTGTATCGTTTTTGAACATCGGATAACGTTTGTGATGCATATTGAATTGGCCTCTCTGTGCCATCTGGAAATGTATGACTCAACATAGCCCCTACACCGTACGGACTTGCATCAACCGCTAACACTAGTGGTAATTTTGGATTGTATTGAACCAAAACTGTATCCGATTGCATGACATTTTTCGCATCGATGAACGCTTTTCGCAGGTTGTATTCCACTTAAACTCAACACCATCTTTTATTAAATTGTACAATGGATGTAGCATTGTACTTAAATTCTGCACAAATCGACCGTAGTAATTTATTAAGCCGACAAATTATCGCACTTCTTCCTTTGATGTAGGACGTTTCATCTGTTGTATGGCATCCATTTTACTTGACATTTTATGAATACCGTGGCGATCAATTAAATATCCACAATATTCAATTCGGTCCTTCATAAATTCCGATTTGTCCAAATTCACCCGCATATTCCTTTCATTTAATCTTTTGAAAACCTCTTGTAAACGTAGCAAATGTGTAATATCATCAGGAGCAGTGATTTTAATATCATCCAAAAATACAAGTACGCCATCAATGTCTCTTAATAATTGTTCAATAATCCTTTATGTGTGTTTAAGGTAAGCAATTTTCTGTCATCTGGATGTATTTCCAATTGTAAATATGCCTTTGACAAATCGATTTTTGAAAACTTCTCGCCACCGGCCATGGACGCAAACAATTCATCAATAGATGGCAATGGGTATTCATCGATTTCTAACCATGGATTGATTGTCACTTTGTAGTCGCCACATATACGGACTCGATTACTCGCTTTGCGCACAGACACAACCGGTGTAGCCTAATCGCTAGTGTCCACTTTTCCATAATATCGTCCTCAACTAATTTATCCAATTCCTTTTCCACTGATTGCATTAATGGAAATGGAACCCGACGTGCCTTTATGAACACTGGAACGGTATTACTTTTCACGTGTAAACGTGCTTTAAAACCAGTGATGCAACCCATTGTATTTGAAAATAATTTTTCGTATTTTTGTAGCAGCGATTGTAATTTCAAATTTTTTTCTCATTTTATTGCAGCATGTATATTTGATTGCAATGTACTTACTTTCCTCTTCTGTTTCTGTTGAAACTGCTTAAAAATCTTGGCCCAATCCAATTTAATTTGTCTTAGCCATTCACGTCCCAACAATGGATTTCGTCGTGATCGAGCAATGTACAGTTTCAAATCTGTGTGTAATTCGTCGGTTTCAACCTTGACGTAAGTGAATCCCAATATATCCAGTCTGGCTTCGGTGTAGCTTTCCAATTCTGTATCGTTGGGTTGTAAAATCAATGAACTAAAATATCGACGTGCATCGTCCAAATTAATAATCGTAACTGGACTACCGGTATCTATTTCAAATGTAAAAGGAAATATCATTGATTTTCAAATCGTAAAAATATTTATTCCGAAGATCATTTTTATTTTCAATGAGCAAAATTTCACTGATCTGCATATTATTTTGAACTTCTTCCAATTGATGTGCTTCGAATTTGTTTTTTTTTCATGCAAACTCTTTCTAAATGACATTTTTGTTTGCAGAAATTGCAATTTGCATTTGTTGGCTAAATGATCCGGTTTGCCGCACCGAAAACATTTTCTGCCACCATTTGTATTTGTGGTAGTAGCCACTTCATTCGATTTCTTCGCATCGCCGTTTGTACCGCCTCCGCCTTTACCACTGTATGACTTCTTCTTTTTCGTATGTATTTTTACATGATTAACTGTATTCGTGTCTTTGTATTTGTAAATTTCAGCGCCACCTCGTTCCGGTGCTTCCATCGATTTCGCAGTGCTTAATGCCTTTTCCAACGTTTAACCTTGCTTTTCCAATAACCGATTTAAATTACGTTCATTTTTTATACCGAACACGAATTGATTCCGCAAAGCAGTGTCTAAATGTGCACCAAATTTACACTCGGTTGACATACGACGCAACGCCACCAGAAATTCATCACAATTTTCATGGTCTTTTTTGGCTTACTTAAATGGAATCGATAGTTTTCCAATATTTCATTCGGTGTTGGTTCGTAATAAGCCTTCAATTTAGCCACAATTTCCTTGTACTGTTGATCTTTGGCTTTTGCAGGAGCAATTTTATCGCACAACACGTTGTACGATAAAATTGCTCCGAGATAACTAACCTTATTTCCCTCGCCATTTTCTACCATTAAGATATAACAAGCACTAATCTCGAAGACCTTATAAATTAGGTTTTTGGCGAGTGTTGTAGCTATATGAACATCAATAACAGCGCGAGTCAAGAGATTATTCATGATTAAGTCATGATTGATTTTGAAGATGAAAAAATTAGGTTTCAAAGTCAAATAATTCATCAAACGTTAGCAGGTTTGAATCATACAGGAGATGAGTTTGTGTTAGTAAAGGCCACCCTTTCATTGTCTTAAGATATTTGTTAATGCCGATGTGAATGCACACCAATTTGTTTTTTGCAGTTGAGTCCCAAATTGGTATCAAATATTGAACATTGTTCATCACGTAACTATTTGGCCTTGGTTGGAAAGCAATATTTCACCTGAAATAAAATAAAGTTAATTTTTCGAATTTTATTTTGTATATATTGTAGAGACCCAGATACTTAAAAACATCTACTTGCTCCAAGTTCATTGCATTAATTTGCAAGAAAAAATTGGGAAGATCAATATTTTTATTCTTCATTTTGAAGATCATGAATTTGGTCTTACTATTATTAATGGTTAGAGCATTCACTTCCATCACTTTGCATATGGCTCTGCAATTAATGTATCAGTAACAGAATAGCCACTATAAAGTAGAGACGACATTATCATTTGCATACATAGCTGATTTTCCATGAAGATTTAGATCGAAAATGTCATTAACAAAATTATTAATTATAGATGAGAATCTTCCAAGAAATGATTGGCCGTTGGGAATGGTCAAAGATGTAAGATCTGGAAAGGATGAGCACGTTCATCAAGCTGCTTTCGAGACATCAAGGGGAATATTCGCATTTTAAAGCAAAGTGGTTGACATCTGGTGGACCTTATTCGAACTACAGCCAATCGTGGTGAAAATTTATTTATGTGTCAAACTGCGTATATAAATAGTGCCCTGTGCGTAAAATAGCTGCCAATCTAACGCTATAAAAATTTGATCATCGCCATTTTTATTGTGTTTGTTGTTGCAAAGCATTCCTAGATATACCTTCGACTTTTTTAAAACAATATTGACGATTGTAAAAGCAGATAAAGCGCCTCTCGAGAAAAAAAGTTAAAATGAGGCAACTGACAAAATGACACTTCTCACAAATGCGACGAAAAAAAATTTTGCAATTCGGTAATTAAAATTTGTTTTTATAATTCAAAATTGGAATTCTTTACAACAATTTCAAACCTCAAATTATCCGTTAGCTCAGTTTAAAAATTTTCCACTAGGTGGAATCTGTAATGCTCCAATAGTATCACAATATTTATCAATTTATTAAATTACAAATTTAAAATTGCAGCTTTATTTTATACCGACCCGAAATAACAGTAAAATCAAGAATAGACCTCACCTATAAAATTATCAAGACCATAAAATTATTTGAGTGTGCGAGAAAAGCTTCTCGTCTTACATAAATTTTATGTATGAGTATAAGTGCGTCGCACATAAAAACTTCTCGAATTGAGATGATACTTTTAATGGGAGTCACACTAATACAAACACAACATTTTTCCAGTCAAGTTTGACTCACATGGTTTTTTGTTTCCTTCGCACAACTTTAGAACTAGATTTTTATCCCATTTTAATTTTTACTCACATTCAATTTTTCTCATGCAATACAATTCCAAGGACTAAATAAGGTTTTATAGATTCTTCCTTTTCCGATAATTTGTATGAAAACTTCTCCCTTAAAATCTAATCTAAGCTTTTAAATGAAATCTATAATAATGTGTGAGTTTTTTTACTATGGTTTGACAAATTTAGTAATTATTTTCTTCGGAAAATCCATTAAGCTTTTGCGATCTGTAAAATTTCATTCATTCATTCATTTCAAGTTGAAATTTATTTGAAGCAATAAAAAATGGTTTTTAATTTATTTCCGTTGTATAAATAAATTTCCTTTTATAACCATTTTAACATACATACATTTCTATTATATTCGCGCTCACACAACAGAGCTTTCAAAGTGAAAAATTAAGAAAAATGAAAATAATTTACAATATACACATAATAATTTTTCTTTTATATACATTTTGATAAGAAATGTGATTTTAATTTGACATTTGATAAAAATAAAAATGAGTTTAGAAAGGAACTTTAGAGAATGGAATAAAAACACTGTGTACTTGTGTATATTATACAGTTAAGAAAAATTCGCAAATCATTTTTCTTATTTTTTTGTGAACCTCTAAATTGAATTTTTTGTTTTCGTTTTCGTGTGTTGGTGGGAAAAGCTCTGCGATGATATACGGTTGTGATATAAGTTATCGTAATAATATTTATGTTCGTTAGAAAATATTTCGATGAAAACTTATAAGTTCGACCTTGTGTAGATTGGAATACTCGTATATGTAGATTTTATTTTATCATATCATTTGTACATTTTATGCCGTGAAAATATTTTTTTTTTATTAATTCGATCTCTTGTGTAATGTTTGTTTGTTTAGTGCTTTTTGAGTTCTTTTTATATATTCAGAATTGTTTGGTTGTGGCTAAGCAAGATATTGTGCACAAATATATCGAAAGTTAAGAGTGCACAATTTATTTTTATTGCTATTGATAAGCAGCAAGATAAGAATTTTCATTAGATGCGGTGTTACTGTTAAAAAAGTTTTCCGTTCTTTTATACCATATTAACATTAGTTTTTGATTTTCTTTTGTAATATAAGTGTATAAATTCGATTTTACAGTTTAAGATTTTTTGCGCTTAAGGTACTTTCAAACGTCAAGTTATGTTTAGAATAGAAAATAAAATCTAACAGAAAGATTTAAAAGTTTTAAATAAATTATCTGTCTTATATCGAAAGAATTATATGGTTCACGAGATTTTGAACTTGCTCACTATATTTATGGAACTCGAATAACAAACTTAAAGTATTTATGTAATATTGTCGAATAATATATGGGTTTCTGACATTATATAAAAGAAAAGTACACTAGTGGATAAGTTAAAAGACAGATTATGTTTATATTGTAGAAACGGATCTTTTTTACATTATGCAAAAATATTTGAGGAAGCATCACTTAAATGTGTATTAAAAATATTAGAGGTCCATTATTTAAAACAAAATGGGTAAAATTGAGGAAAATTTGATTTCCCTTGACATAAAAATCTGGCAAATAAAACAAACTAAATAAAACAAAACAATATTTTTATTCACTAAAATTAACCAAACTAAATTAAATTAAATAAACAAAAAAAAACTTAATTTTTGGAGAAAGATAAAAACAAATCTTTGTGCATCGAGCAGTCACTATCGGCCAAAGTATAATGTCTTTAATAGCCGGGTTGGGCGCGAATTTGATTCGTTTTCAGTACATGTGTTGGGTCCAAGACGACAAGCTTTAGAAAACTGAATTAAACTCGACCAAAATTGATTCATTTTAAAAAAATTTGATGTTGCGGACTTGGTTCATATTGACGATGAATTTATATTTCGCCATACAAAAGATTTCGGCGGAATTGGTTCCTCGGACTTAATTCGGTCCTTCTAATTTTTGCGCTTATCTAGTTTTGTTGTTGTTCTGAACAGATTTTTTTTTTAATACAATTGGCCTATCAAAACAAAATTTTAAAATCGAATCGACCCTTTCTGAATAACAACTCAAAAGGGTTCAGAATATCAAGATCAGCGCAATAATTATTTGCAAACAAAATTAGCTGATGTATTTAGTTATTTTTCGTTTGGTTTATTTAACATCTTCACGCACCTTTTCAATTTTTCATAGAAACCATCGTAGAATATCATTGCAGTATTATACCACGAAGTAACTTATAAATTTCCCTTGCAAGTGTTAGATTGTATTTTTAATTGTTTAGACTGCAGAGGACGAAGCATTTTTTTTCCTTGTCAATCAAAATTTCATCAAAATTGGATAAGAAATGGCCAAGTTCCTTCCTAATCGATAGAATCTCATTTCCATCTTATATGCTTAATTTTATCAAAATCGGATGAAAATGGTCAAGTTCCTTCCTAATTGGCCATATCCCAAGAACTTTATCTAAAAATCATTTTAGAATCTCATTTCCATCACGCATGCTGAATTTTATCAAAAACAGATAAGAAATGGCCAAGTTACTTCCTAGTTGGCCATATTCCAATCTTAGTTTAAAATTCATTTGAGAATCCCATTTCAATCCAATTTCACCGGACAACTTTTTTGGTCCCGTCGATGTTCCTTGTAGTGAGGTTTCTCTGTATTAATGTGTATAGGTGTGCATAAAATTTTAATAGTTTTTTTAGTGGCGACCGCCAAATTTTCGTTACATCGGTTTTGCTACTCATTCTAAAATGCTATAACGCGCTATAAAAGTTTCACTTCTACAATAATATCAACCGAAACCTATCTTTAGTGGTATCAAGAACAGCAATCGGAACCAATTGCAGATCTTGAATTTTTATGGCTCAGAATTTGCTGATTTATAGGAAGGTAAGGGACTGAGTTAACCTCAGTCCAACTTACGAAGAAATTGTTCTGCAATTGGTCTCACACCAGCGATTTTACCTCCTGTTAGCTACATTGGGAGGATCTTGTCGTGGGTGGTAGCGAGTGACACATCAGTACCTTGATACGCTGCCATATGATTTTTGAAATGGATGGTTGACAAGAAGTACAAATTATTTTAGCAATAGAATTAGTTTCGTATAAACTTTCGGACCATGTCTTCAGTGTCATTAAAGACCTAATGCGATTGTTCGTTCAGGGATCTACCATCAATGGACGGAGAGAAAATTATAGCTTTAGCCGAAAGTTATGCCAACATGAAATATAATCAGATACCCAATTTTCGAGTCGCCAAAGCAAGGGAGATTCCCTTTAAGAGGAAGGGTTATAAAGATTTGTAATTAGTGGCGCGATGCCAGCAGAAAAGGTGAGGAAGCGTTTCCGCTATAATCTCGCCTTTCTCCAATGAGATAGCTGGCAGACCCGTCACTAATTGGGCTGTTGGTGTTAGTAGGTTGTTTTTAGTTTTGATACTTTATACTGTTGTTATTCTTCCGATGAATGAAATAAAAAAAATTGGTATGATTTGGCTCTGTATTTCGGTTCTTAAGATCCCGCTGGATACAGTTTTACTGATCGTCGACTACTGATCTCCTTCAAGTGATTGGTCAGTCTGACCGATCAATATGACTGATTAGCCCTTTTTTACGGATTTTTGTGTCTCGACACATGTATCATTATATTTTTAATGATGATGGTAATGGTGATGGTGATGTTGACGGTAATGGTGATGAGATGGTGTGGGGAATGATGATGGTGGTGGTGATTGTGATGGTATAATGGTATGATGATATAAAGGTACGATGGTACCATGATACAATGGTGTGGTGATATGATGGAATGATCGTCTGATGGTATGGTGGTTTCATGGTACAATGGTATTATGATATAAAGGTATAATGGTGAGATGGTTTAATGGTATATAATCGTAATAATCCACCATGGTTTAATAAAATCAAAATAGGAATGGAAATGATCCAATATTGCTTCTGTTAAATTGACCTTTTTGTCTTTATCAAAGGAATTTGATTGCATGCACAAGTAGGGTTCAACATTTATTTATTTATTTACCAGCACTAACAAATAGCATAGGTTACAATACCAATAATTTTGTATATAAAAATGTGTTACAAATTATTATTTCGAATACGACTCTTAAAAAGATCCCTTGAAATGTTAAAATCGAAAAGTTCTGAATATTGGTTAAAATATTTTGACCGGTTCATCAACTCCATAATTCGTACGATGAAATGCAATATCAATCTTAACTGTCGTGGACGAAGAATTCTCTTAGGAAGGTAAAATGAATATAAGTCAAGCAATACCGGGCAATCAATCTTAGCACAAATTACGTTCCGAGCAAATACTGCATGAATCATCTCCCTTCTGAATTCAAGACTACGAATGTTCAAAAGTGTACAACGACCGGCATAAGAAAGTAAACTAAATTCTGAAATTGACCTTGGAAGTCTTCGGAGAGTAAATATTAAGAACTACACAGATAACTAAATCGTATTCCAAAATAGGCCTAACAAAAGCAGTATATAATGTCTTGAGAGTTTAACTACTAACTAGATTAACACTATGTACATATATACAACATATGTGTATGATAGTATAATTACCACCTCGGGTATACCTTGTATCACTCCAAAGGATATTATTGAATCACTCCGTCAGTTTAAAGATGGCTGTGGTCCAGATGGTGTTCCTTCAAGCTTCCTAAAAAATCTTAGTTATGAGTTGGCTTTTCCTTTGTCAATATTATTCAATGGATCACTTTCTTCGGGTATTTTTTCAACTGTCTAGAAATCCTCTAATATCGTTCCTATCTTCAAATTCGGTAATGGGAACGATTTCTCTAATTATAGGAGCATTTTTATGCTGTCAGCTATCCCTAAATTATTCGAATCAATTATTTGTGACCACAAGTATTTCGGACTGAAGTCATTTATAGTCATTTATACTGACTTTAGCAAAGGATTTCACTCGATCAACCACGTCATGGTTGCAATTTGATAAAATGGATTGATTCTTACCTTACTGAACTCGTACAGTTTGTAAAAATTAATGACAGGTTTTCTAATCCGGTTAAAGTGCATTCGAGTGTTCTACAGGGCTCCCATCTTGGACTCCTCATCTTCATTGTATTCTTAAACGATATCACCAAAAGTATCAAATCCGTTCATTGTCTAATTTATGCTGTGACCTTAAAATATTTTCCCCTATAAATAATGCGCAGGATGCAATTAGTGAGTGAAAATAATCGGTTACTTTTGAATACTAAAAAATATAAAGTTATGTAATTTACCCGCTCATTGTCTTATGTAATAACATTAATCATGTTATCTTGTCACGAATAACTGAATGTCATGTTGAACTGTCATGTTTACACAAACCTTTTCTTTGAATCGGCATATTGATTTGAAACATGAAAGAGTTCAATAACCGAAAGGTTTTTATCATGCTGTATCAGTCTCTTGTACGTTCGCAACCTCAATATGCGTCATATATATATGGTCTCCCCACTATGCTAGTCATATTAGTAGAATCGATATATACCAATTTGATCATCGAAAGGCACGGTGGGAGAACGTTAGTTTCAAAGCTTGATCCACTTGAAATTCGTCGTCAGCATGCTGGTGCCATTTTTATTTCCGATCTTCTAAATGGCAATATCCGGAGCTCATTCTTATTAATGAATCTTGGATTATATGGACTAATTATGGAGACAACGGCCCTTTGAATCTGATATCTAAGTCATATAATGAATTGAGTAGTTTTGTAGGATTATTTCAATAAATGGTAGCTTACCAATTGTGTAATAAATTAAATTTGTACTGGAACTTAACTTCTGGTTTAATTTTGAATTAAAAAAATAAAAATAAAATAAAATAAACAAAATAAAAAGAAGGTAAACACAATGAAGAACTTGAAGGAAATATGACACAAACACAAACTGATTTACCCGAATCATGTGCCTTATGATATTGGAGTTCTGTCTCCCATGCGCACACTCAATATTCGTTTACTGTGGGGACGCACGTTCCTACAAATGCAATTAACACTAACAACAAAGCACCGTAGCCATATCTCTGGTCAATAAATTAGCAGTACAGGATCCTTCCCATTGGGTCTTCTTACGTAAAAGAGAAAACACCTTCATTCCCAGAGTAGGAACTTCAAAAAATTTATGTTTATAAATTTGTTTTCAAGCAAGCATTGCGATAAACCCAACCAATTATTTTTGTCTTAATTTTATTCAATTCACTTGGGAAATTGTATTCAAATGCGCCTTGATGTATTTCTATTTATATTTAAAATAAAAACACCTGTTGAAGTACACCAATCGAAATTTAAGCCTGCTTCTATTCTGCAGTTCTTTTATCTTATGGGTACCAGATGTCAATGCACGATGAGTTGCAAATTAGTTGTGACTTTAAAATCATCACAAATTTTAAGCCCTCCATTTTGCTTCGTCGCTATTATGAATGGTGCGGCAAATTGAGTGGCTTACATCTTTCAATTCCGGTTCGAGACTTAAAATATTTTGTTTGGATTTTTGTTCTTAAATCGAAATACATATAGCAAATACAAGCATTTGAAAAATCCGAAAATTAATCGAAAATCAAATTTTTGACTGTTAATTTGAAACTTTGAATTTTATACCCAGGCAATTTATAAAATTAAGTTTTTTAACCGCATCTATATGCTCTTTATACGTTTCCACACCATTCATCCAACCAGATTTAAACTTTGCGCAGTGATTTTATACGAAAATTAGTAGATTTTTGTAGTATTTTCGAAGGGGTCTAGCCCCTTGGTCTAGGTGCTTCCAACAATTTTTTCTAAAATTTCTTTTTCTAAAAAAAAATACAGGACTGAGTTAAAATAAATGGTTAAATGAAATTAATCGTATACACGTATCCGAAGGGGACGGTCCCTTTGATTTAGGGGAATTAAAATATGTTTTACTACCTTTTGAAGGGTACACTGGAAAAATGATTTAAGTTAATTTAAAAAAAAATGAGATTTTGGTATTATTTTTGGTAAAATAAAACTATTTTATTTACCCGGGCGCCCCCGGGTACTTCAGCTAGTGTAATATGGATGGGAAAAGTAACGAATGTCAATTGATATTCGTTACAAAATCTAAATCTAGACAATCACAGGGAATTTGCTGATTTATAGGGGCTGATTCGCACAAAAATCGAATTTTCTATGAAATGTTTGGAAATAGTCAAGCAATCTAAAATAAATATTTTAATTTAATTTTAGAAATTTGCGAACTTATTTATTAATTAAACTTTTTTCAATCGTTGTCTAACGATGGAGTCAACAACCATTTCTTACTATTACTAAAACTAATTTTTATTATAAGTTTTACATAAAGTTGATCCCTTTATTCTGTAGTCTATTTATTTATTTATTTATTATTTACCAACTTTAAAAAAAAAACTGGTTACAATTTTAAAATATTCAATATTCTACATTACAATACAAAAAAAAAAAAAAACTTTACCAAAAATTAGAAAGAAAATCTGACATCAAAACCTTAAATGCATCTCTTGACAAATTAAAATCAAAAATCGACCGTACTTTATTAAAAGCAACCGAGACATTATAAACAGGTTCATTTATAGCTAAATTACTCCTCCGTATTGGTAATTTAAGAACAAACTCCCCACTCGATCGTAACATACGTGTTGGAACGTAAATAGAAAATAAATCGAGAATCTCATTACAATCAATTCTACAAACGAGGAGATCACGGACAAAAGTGGCACACGTCGCAGTTCTACGAATAGAGAGAGGTTTCAATTTTATTAGTTTACATCGTCCCCTATAAGGAGAAAGAATATAATTAGGAAGATTATTGTCCCTAGGTAATCTACGTAAGGCATATTTTAAGAACTGTCTTTGAACCCTTTCTATAAGATCGGAAGAATCCTGATAAAATGGGTCCCAAATAACTACGCCATAATCTAATTGCGAGTGCACCAACGTAATAAACAAGATTCGCATAAGGATCCCAGAAGTCTTTGGAGAATCTTTTAACAAACCTTAACATGGAAAACGCCTTAGAAACAATGCCCTGTGTATGAATTAGGAAGGATAAATTAGAAGCGAATGTGATACCCAAATCTTTGAAAGTGTTCACTTTCTCAATTCTATGGTCTTTGAGAAAAAATTCGTAGTCAAAGTTCAAAACATTCCTTCTACGGGAAAATCGCATTGTTTTACACTTCTTAGTATTCAATAATAAATTTTGGTAAGTACACCAATTCGTAAAACCCGATAAACCCGACTGTAGCTCCTCTACATTCCGAATATTCGAAATAGTTTTAAAAATTTTAATATCGTCAGCATATATAAGAATCTCAGAATACTTAATACAGTTAATCACATCGTTAATAAAAAGAATGAATAAAAGGAGATCCAAATAGCTTCCCTGGGGAATCCCTGACGTAACATGAATCCGTCTAGACATATAATTCTCTATCTTAACGATTTGAGTTCTGCCATCTAAGTATACGAGTTGATCCACCTAATAGGTAAACTGTTACAATCCAAAGACTCCAATTTAAGGAATAGTAGTTTGTGATCAATTTTGTCAAAGGCCTTGCTAAAATCTGAATAAACAACCTGTACATACATCCCCAATTCAAAAGCCGTTGAAATATAATTGGTCAGTAAAAACAAATTCGAGACAGTTGATCTGCCAGGAAGGAATCCATGTTGCTTAGAAGAAATAAACCTACGAGTATAAAAAAAAAAAAAATCTTTGACTAATTTTTCAAAAAGCTTCAGCAAAACGGATAAAATACTGATGGCTCGATAATTAGTAATATCACTTCTGGAACCTGACTTAAATATTGGTTTAATTAAAGAGCATTTCCAAAAGTTCGGGAAGTATCCTTGTCGAAGGCTTTTGTTAAAAAGAAATGTGATTGGAAAAGCGACAGCATGTGCTGTCATTCTAAGAACCAAGGGAGGGATGGAATTGAACCCTGCACTTTGATTGATATCAAGCGAGAGTAGACGTATCAAGTTCCAATTGCAAGGGACAATTTATATTAGCCACTGAACAATAGCTCGATATCTAATTTGTCGTTAACGGTTCCTTTACATAAACGCTCTCAAAAAAGTCAGCGAACAAGTTACAATTATCTTTCAAATTATGACCCAAACGATCGTCCAAAAACATAGCAGACGGATATCCCTTAGATTTTGTTTTAGAATCAACGAATCTCCAGAAGCTATCAGGTCTACCCTTTATGTTCGATTCGATCTCCAAAATGTAATTGTTGTAAAGAAATTTATTCAATATTATGAATTCATTTCTCAAGGATTCAAATACAGCGTACCTATCAGGAGTAGGGAAAAGTTTAAATCTGGATTAATAAGCTGTTTATTATATCACGGTTCCTTCAACTGACGCGTAGTTTTAAATTTAGGAATAAATTTCACCATAGACTTCGTCTAAATGATCATTACTCTCAAATGCACTCCAATCATAATTATCAAGAAAAGCATTAAGGAATCGTAGTCCCCAATTTCATAATTAAAATTTTCAACAAATAACTCATCCTTGAAAATTTCACATACATCGAAAGACAGTGACACTTTTATTGGAAAGTGGTATATGCTCAACGCTCCAGCTAAATCGTCACACGTCTCGACAATAACTTCTTGATCCAACGGCAAAAATACCACGTTCAAAACATTCTCACACTTGTTCTTGACGTCCTTACATTGTTTGAGACCCATTGAAAGTAATCCGGTCATGAAGTTATCATAATTCGCACTCAAGTTCAACGGAGTTAAAAAATCATCAACTCGAAGCCAATTAACATTTGGTAAATTGAAATCACCCAATATACATAAACGATCCTCTGGTTGCAAAATGGGTGCTATGCTAGACTTGATAATATCAATGACTTTATCATACACCCCAAAATTAGAATCGCATGGAATATACATGACACAAACGATTAGTGAAAACACCTGATCTCTGATTCTTACTGCGATTATATCCAAGTCGCAATCCGTCAATATTAAAGGTACAGATGAAAATTTATCCGCAACATCAATTAGCACACCTACACCTTTCTCATATGTGTCTTTAAGAAGATGCCGGAAAATATTCTTCCGTCTTAAAATTAGATGTTAGCCAATACTCCACTATATAGACCACTTCATATTGATCCTCAAGTAAAGATAAAAATAGATTCTTTGATTTAGAGCGAATACCGCTTGCGTTATGATAATAAATGTTTATTCTTTGAGTAGCTGAATTTACTTGATGTGGTGATGATAAGATAGTAGAATTTATAGCGGAATTTAACGGAGGTGCTGATCGAGCCGGACACCAAACACGTTTTTTTGATTTCCGCGGATGACTCATAAAAGGTCGTATCAGTATACCTGGAGGCCACATGTCTGAATTATTTAATTTATTGTAATGTTCCCGAGTCAAACGAATGTCGACCAAGTCTCATCGACCCAAGATACATTTTTGTGTGTGCTTGCTGTAAGCAATGAATCGTGCAATCCAACTTTAATAAGCTTATTGACAAAATAAAGAGAATGTCTACTGTTCCGGATACTTCAAAAATAGAAGAGGATATCGCGACCCATAAGACTCTCACTGAATAGCTTTCATTGAAGCTGAACGAAATGTCATCTATTGCTCGGACTTCGTTAACAGGCTTTCCGACTTTCTAACAACATCTAATGTAACCTCAACCGATTATAAATCTCTATCAAATCCAATGCCGGTGCCTGCACCTATCACTCAACCAGTACTGTCGATTTCTGCCAGATCTAACACATTATCTATTTATAACACTAGCGGTATTCAATTAAAATCGCATGAAATGTATTTATCGGTGTTGGAAGGTGGTTTGGCGTCTATTGGAGGGGGGGGGATCAAAGTTGAGTAGATTAATCTACCAGCTCCGTAACCTTCCAGTAGGGTGCGCATCACGTGAGCTGTTCTGGTCTTGTCATTAGGCAGCTGCGTGATGGGTACAATTGTGGAAGGGGTAACCTGTTCACAATTCGCAAGTGTACGTACTGCCTCCTCGTGGCAACCACTGGTAACTAAGGCCATTTGGCACATTTTAGGCCATTTGGCACAGGCTAAAGTACGGCGCTAAAGGAGAAAACCTTGACAAAAAACCCTAATCTAAGGTGGAACAGCATATGCCGAAAGATGAATGGCTGATAGGTTAATCAGCCCAAAATATGCGGACTCTGGATACCAGGCACCCTCCAGTTTTATTTAGCCTTCCTGTAGTAAAGCTGGGTGACCTACAGGTGATTTGCAATTCCGAGCAACTCGTAAGAGTAAAATCAAACGGAATACTGGGCAGGAGTAGGAATATACGAGAGTGGGACAACCCTCTCGAGGTCCTTGAGCTCCAATGCTACCGTCTTTCTAGCGGAACTACATGCTGTAGTAAACATCTAGGAGGGAGAGCAATAAGCCCAGATAGTATGTATCACGTACCGGGAGGCAGTATCGTCAGGTTCCTTAAGAACCTGAATATTGACTGGACGGATAATTAAGCAGGGGCCAGCACAATAGATCTTTTAGGTCACAGTGCGAAGTGGCTGATCGCCCGCATGGCCCCCCCAATAATAATAATAATAATAATCGGTGTTGGAAACCAAGTCTTCAGACCTTGGCGGACTGCTGCTAGCTGTTTGGAAAGATGTAGGCGCCGATATTATTGACCTGAAGAGTAACGAGTTGGAGATTTTGGCTGTTATACTTGCTTTCAAGGGTAAGCTGGTGTTGATGGTTAGTATTTATATTCCATGTGGATCCTCAGGTAAAATGGCTTACTGTTGATGATAATCTTCTGTCATTAATTGGCGATTAAATCTTACACCTCGTGATGGACTCTAACTGTTCTCTCGGACTAAGACAGATTAACAACATTGGGAACCAGAGCAGCAATATGTGTAAATTATAATTCTAGTGAGTCTTTCAATTTTATAAAGGAAACCATCAGGCGTTAAATGAGTTTCTGGACGATATTAATTGGTATTTGTCTCAACATTTTTAAGTATATTTTTAAATGGAGTGATCGAGTTCATTTTGTTCTAAGTTAGGTGTCTTATTTTCTCGACATTTATCGTTTGTAGAACATATTGACATATAGGGTTTTAAATCCGTTTCTCAAAAGATTTTCTTGATCCGTATATACTTTAAAAGCCCTCTTTGTTTCATTTGTTCGTTCGCATTTGGAATATGCCTCAATTATCTGGAATCCGTACTATAACAATTCCTCTACCCGTATATAGAATCAATTCAGAAGCGATTTCTGATGTTTGCCTTAAGGCGACTCTCTCGGGGGGCAAACGCTTTTAAATATGTGCTACCGCCGTATTTAGGCCATCTGTTACTGAATATTTAACCATTGTCCCCTAGACAAGTTTCATGCGCACTTTTCGTGCGATCACACATTCCATCGGCCGAACTTTGGTATGTCGGACTCAGTATTATTTTCTGCCGTGTTCGATTTTAATTGGTCTAGAAACGAATTTAAAAAATCCCCAGAGCTGGATGCCATAGGTTTTAAGTATTTGCCTGTATAAAAGCAGCTTATTGTGAATGGTAAGCTCATTATTTCTTCCAATGATCCAATACATTTTTCTGAACTTTATATCCAATTCTTGCCTTTTTTTCTTGACATGCTCTTTCCATTTTAACTTGGCGTCGAGCGTCATACCTAGGTATTTTACCGTGTTCGCATGTGGTATTTCCTGCCTATTTATGTAAATAGGTAAGTTGATCAATTGTTAGATAGGTGAATGTTGTGTGAATTGATTTTAGCTCATTCAATTTTAATCTCCATTTTTTTGTCCAGTGGACAATCTCATTCACAGTGTGCTGTAATTTGCTGGTTGTTTCTTCGATTGTACCTCCAACCGCCAAGATTGCTGTATCATCCGCAAAGGTTGCAATATCTGTTTCTCCAGTAATAGGTATGTCTCTCGTATAAAGCAAATACAAGACTGGTCCGAGCATGCTCCCTTGTGGTACGCCTGCTTTAATTCTCTTAAGTGATGAGAACTCTCCTTCATATTTACCTTTTTGTTTTCAAGCGTCTTCTCAATCACATTAGTGACTCTGTGTACCTGCACCATAGAGGAGTGTTTCTCTCTGAAACCAAATTGATGCAATGGTAACAGAGGTCTCATCCTTTTGAGGAGTAATTTTTCGAAGAGTTTGGACAATGATGGTAATACAGATATAGGTCTGTATGACGTTTTCTTATTAGATGGTTAGGCTTAGGTATCATAATAACTTCTGCTATTTTCCACTGCTGAGGAACATATTTCATTCTAAAAGCTGCGTTAATTATGTGTAGCAACTTCTTAAGACATTTTCCTGGCAAAATTTAATAACTTTTCCTGTAATAAGATTTTTGCATTTAGGATATGTTTGATTTCATTTTTGAGTTCTTTCATTGTAACTGGTTGTATGTCTAAATCATTCTCTTTTCGTTTGTCTAGTCATAGGTTGAAATGTCTCTTCCAGATGTTCAGCAAAAAGATCAGCTTTATCTTTAGGGCTTTTGGCCCAAGTACCATTTGTTTTTTTAATTGGCGGCACCTTCTCTTTTGGTCTCTTTAGTCCCTTTGTAGCTTTCCATAAAGAGTAATCGCTTTCTTTGTGGCCAGAAAGATTTATTAAATATTTGTTAAAGCTTACCGCTTTGGTTTCTTGTATTAACTTCTGCAGCTTGTTTTTGATCTGATTGAAGATAGTTTTGCTCTCCGGTGCTCGATTTCTATGCCAGATTTGCGAGCTTTCCTCTTTTCTCGTGTTAATGTTTCATTCTTGTGAGGTTTATTTTTGGCAGGGGGAGTGCTTTCCCATGCTGCGGTCTGTATATTGCTTATGAACAGCTCTACTTCTCTTTCAAGTTTTGTTCGGTTTTTGATTGGGACTTGAAGATCAATACTTTCCTCAATTAACAATGCGAATTTTCCCCAATTGGTCTTCCCGCTTGTTAACCTTGGTGGCTTTTCATTTTCAATTATTGTTTCACTGATCGTAAGTATGATTGGATAATGATCCGAGGATAAACCTTCATTATTTTCGATGTGGATATAGTTTTCTGAAATACCTTTGGCTATGAAAAAATCAATCACGTCTGGTATTTTGTTTGTAACCGTTGGCCAGTAAGTAGGAATACCACTTGAATGAAATTCGCAGTTTATTTGATGTCCAGCTTCTAATAGTTCTCTACCTTTAGGTGATATTAGTCTCGAACCTCAATGCGTAAGTTTGGCATTGAACTCTCCTCCTATGACAAAATTTAAGCCCATCATTTTGAGCATTGAGAGGTAATCATCCTTTTTAAGTTGATGCCTTGGTGGACAATATATCGCAGCAATCCTTTTCTCTGATGAATGTTGTTGCTCCACCCCTAGCTCTTTCTGCTGGATGTATAGAATGGTAACAAGAGTAACCTTTTATTTTTGCATAAGACTTTCTAATGAAATGGCTCTCTGCTATTAAGCATATATCAATTTTTTCTGTATTCAAAAAGATTTCTAACTCTGGAAGATGCTGTAGAAGTCCAATAAAGCAACTTTTTTGCTAGAAATCTCCTTAATTTTTTCTCGATGTTCTATTTGTTGTTCAAGATTAACTTGTCTCTTGTTTAGAAACTCTATATTTTCTTCTATTTTAGAAAGGCGATTGACAATAGCATTCAAGTTGTTTTTCATTGTTGTCATAGCTTGTTGAATTCCAACATTTTGATCTGTAGGCCCAGATAGTCCTTGTCTTGCTGCTTGTGAGTATGAGAATCCCTCTGCCACTTTCGCACTATGGAACGTAGTGACAGTTTTTGTCGGGATTTCTTTTTCTTTCGTTGCTCTCTTTGGCTGGTTTTTGTTTGTCCTATTTCGCATGTTTTGGCTACTTCACACCCTCTATAGCTAGCAGGATGGGTTCCTTGGCAGTTAGCACATTTTGCTGGAGTGTTCTTATCTATCATGCATTCTTTAGTGTCATGCTTTCCCGCACATTTTACGCATCTTATTTCATGATTGCAGTATTTTTCCGTGTGGTTGTAGGCCTGACACTTTTTGCATTGTGGTATGATCCCTGTAGCCTTTTTCAATGGCTCCATTCCCAAGATGTTCCTAATGTTGAATATGTTCTCAATTTTCTCTGAGTTTGCAAAGGCCAGAGTGAATAGTGGTAACTTTATTTTATTAACAATACTCCCTCCTTTGCCGGTAGACTTCCTTTCAGTTTTACACGTATTAACTGCATCTAAGATCGTTAATTTTTTTCTTTTAAGATCTTCGATTATCTCATCTGGTGTGCGAGTTTGATGTAGAACCCTAGCAACTACTCTAATGGGTCTGGTATTTTTGTCTTCATATGTATACCATTGGAGACCTTTATCATTCAATACAGTTGAAAGTTTTCTATAACCGTCTGGATCAGGCATATTTACTCTCCAGACGTTGTTGTTTAGCGACACAAGCTTATACTCCTTTTCTGTCACTTATTTAATATTGATTGGTGGTGGTTGTTTTTCTTTCTTGGTCTTGCTGACTGATAGTTGATAATTGGTTTACCTTTGCTCCCGATATGTTCACACTAGTGTTCATTTCTGGGGACGACTCAGCTTTCCTTTTACTGGAAGAATTTACTTCCTGTGTTTTTTGCTTTTTTAGAGCCCTTTTTGACTTTTTCATTATCCAATTGGTCTCTCTTTTTTTAATCTTCCTCGTCGGTTTGGTACTCAATTAAGTTCGCACATTCCGTTTCTTTGTTGTTGTTTTCCTGGTTTAGGGCTTTTACTTCAACCGAAACTTCATGACCAATTTGATAGTCCATCTTTAGATTATGTTTAAGGTTTTTAACTTCTTCTTCAAGAAGTTATATATGGTGCTGCATCCATTGAATTGCTTTATTTAATTCTTTATTTTCTTGTCTAGACTCGGCTAGAGCTTTGATTACTTCCGATATTTTCAGATTGAGGGTTATTATTAGTTACTTGGGACGCAGTCGCGACTGTCACAGCCGTCTTTAGTTGTAGTGTACAACTACTTACATTTGGAACCTTTAGAATTGGTGATCTCAACATTTTCCTGCTCTTAGGAAAGTTGTTCCCTTTATTTTGCAATAGTTGGTCCCCCTCAGGATGATGATTAATTTGGTGCTGTTAGAGACACATCCGTCTCGTTTTCTAATTTCGTTAGGTTATTATTATTATTTCCTATCATTTTTATTCCCACGAGTAGCACGAGAAGTAACGGTCACCCATGACAGAGCTCTGCATTATCATGGGAAGGCTACGGGTTTAAACCGAACGTCGCCAAATTCGGAGCTCACATACTAACGACTAAGCACCCTCTTAGCCACGCAGCTATCGGCGTATGTAGTGCCACCTTAGCTTGGGTGTGCTAGTTGAACGACAGAATGAAAACTTCAAAGATAACCGCTTGAGTGAGATTGAGATCTTAAGTTGTTGTATGAAATAAAAAAAAATCGAACTGCTCACCTGAAAAATCATCTTTTTCAGTTTTGTCGCTTTTCTTGTGCGCCGACGATATGTTAATTTGATATATTTCTACATAGTTTTAAGTACAATGAAATCCTCAATATTGGTATAATGACCTAACGAAACGAATGGAACGGGGTTGAAAGGATAGCGTTGAATTTGATATTCAATTTGCAATAACTAGGATTACAAAATTTCCGGAAAAACTTAGATAGGTGGAAATACGAAATAATATTCGTAAGGTATTTAACCTATTTGAAATCTAAAGTTGTCCCGTTGAGATCTAAGCTTTTACAAACGATGTGCTAAGCCTTTTTTATATATCGTCAATTAACTATCTATAATAAATGGGTCTCCCGACATTTTATTAAATGGCAATTTATCAAAACAACAAAAATAAAAAAATAAATAAATCGTCTGTATACAAATATCTTATCAATAGTACAATTATAATGAACTGATAACACACATAAAAAATATATCATTCACATACCTACTCGGAAAATACATCATCATAATCCAAATTACTAAATTATTTGTGTTTATATCTCATATTAATTAGAATTCACTTCAGTCACAATTGAAATACCGAGCAGGATAAATAAAAAAAAAAAAAAAAACTCCGGAAAATTATTTAGTTCGAAATTAGTGATGTAAAGTGTTTTTGTTCGTGTACACTATATCTAATCTAAAAGTGAATATTGTTAATCGACAAGAAGTGAAATATTTTTATTGCGATTGTGATATTTTTGGTGGTGATAAGATTCTTTTTACGCACACCTGAAGTGTTCTGTGATGAAATATTAAGTGAAATAGTTCTGTTGCTTGAAATATTTTAATGTTACGTGTACAGAAATACATAATAGGATATCAGTGATTAAAGGATTCATTAGGATTAATATTGCGAATTAAAACTGGTGGGATAATCCGCTTATAATGGGAATATGATTTAAGAAAAACATAAATTGGGCGTAATCTGATGATGCATTCCCTATTTTTATTTTATAGAATACCATGCAGATTGATAAATACATTTTTAATATCACAATTGTGACGTCACCTTTAAATGCACCAAACACAATTGAACAGATATAATCATTATAGTTTGTGTACAGAGTTTCGTGGAAATCTGTTGACAAAAAAAAAAATCATTTTATTTTCGTTTTGGTAATTCCCATATTTGATGGATTACACAGGCCTGAAAAAAAGTGTCAAAAAGCAAAGACATTTCAATCAATTATGCGTAATCTAAGAATTTCATAAGCATGCATTAGTTGTATTTCTTCTTATTTTATAACTAAATGATCTGCAGATTCTTATTAATGCTTAATGATTTTGTAGTCGTAGATTTTGGTCTTGAGTAATTTCAAGTGGGAAAAGTGCCAAAAACACGCTTTTTGTCACTTTTAGGTTAGAATATCTCAAAAACCTGATGATTTACTTCGGCCTGTATTATTATTATGAAAATCTCAAATTGCTATAAAGTGGTGAAACTTAGTTCTGGTTACGAAACTGAAAATGTTAAGAGTTTGGTACAAACAATAAGATATTGTGGTGTAATTTTCACAAAAAATTCTAACCAAAGATTTATTAGGTTACCCACTGAGCAGTAATTTTTCAAAATTTCAAATTTTATTAGATACCAATTAATAAAATTTATTTGAACAACAGTGATATCTGCCATTGAAATAAATACTATGAATTTATAGATATTAATAGACAATGCGATAATTTGTCTGCGTGATCGAATATGGTTAATCCGTTATTCCCCCAACAAAAATAAAAATGTTATGACTACCCCGACAAATAAATTAATGACTATCAGGGATTTCAGGTTCTAAAATTAAGTCGAGAGATACCGTTGGAAAAGACTTGAACCCAGTCGGGATGGCATTGCTTGCATAAGAGATACAATTTATAACCCTTTAAGTCAAAAGTTCTAAAATTGATTCATAAAAAGATTTTTTTTTAAATCACCACGATCTTTCAATACTATCAAATAAAAATTTCATTTTTAAATTTAGTTTGATATATAAATTTTGTTCAATTTTTGTATTTTATTGACCAGATAACTCTCGAGTTATATAGTATACCATTTGAATGATACGATTTTGCTTTAAAGCGGTACAATACTTTGTACCCCAAAATTTTCTAAATCAGGCAAACTAAACCGGTATCAACATAAATTTTTCCGCTCTTTTCAAAACTTCAATCCATTTTATACAGTGGAGTGAAGCTTCGGAGTTACAGAATTTGAAATTCTTTTAAGTCCGTGTTACTTCAAACATTTTTCAACTTGAATGATTTTGGACTTTTACGACAGTTTAATACTGTGACGTGTGTAAAAATCGTGATACACATGGATTCTCAAAATAAACGATTTAGTTCAGAATATCAAAATTATAAAATTATATTCAATTAGCAGCGATGTAATTGGTAATAATTACAATTGGGGATGGCTCTCAAAACCAATCTGTATATTTCATTTAACACTAAGATGTGCTATATCAATGGAAAATCGGTTGTAGTTACAAATAACCGTAAATATCCGACCGCTTGTCCATACACAAATTATTTTAAAAATGACGTGCTGTTTTCAAGATTTTAGTAGGTAGCTTTAATATTAACACTAAAGATCGCGAAAATAGTCATCTCCTCATGTTCACGGGACAAACTTTTGGATTTGAACCTTTTCTGGTAGACCAAAATCTATGGCACTCTAAATCTTGTGCAGAAATAGTCATTATGAAAAATTTAAATACAAACTCATAACTCTAACATCATAACATAACTCTACAACCATCACGTCGGCGCAAGCAATGCTTATAAGAGCGTAAAAATTAAAACGCGTTAAGTATTTCATCTCAGTCAAAACAATTCGCACAAAGACAGTCAATGTTAGGCCACGAAAAGCGTACAGTATAAATTGCTTCTGAATGCTTTCAATTCTATCTGAATGACACAATGATGACTAGACCTGCCACTTATAAAGATTTTAGTGAAAGCGGATCACAAACGTCTATAGCCTTATTATAGCAATAATAGAATCAATATGTTTTGTAAAGGAAAGATCAGAAGAGAAGATTATACCCAAGTCAGATGCATAAACTCACTCTGTCAACCGCCATATTGTAAAGAAAATACTATTTAAGAATAGGTGATCGCGTTCTAAAAAATGAGATAACTTTACATTTGGCCACATTCAATAACAATTTGTCGACCAACTGAAATCGCTTTGTAACTTTATTCAATCAGAAATTGCACAAATTGCGTTATTCAGCTGTTACACAAAATAAATGAGATGCAGAATTGTTAATCTTAACGTATTGTTACCGGCCAGAAAGGTAAAAATGTGACCATTTGATAGGGATGAACTCACAATTTAGTTTTTCTTGCTTATAGAATAGAATCGAATGATCAATTTTATCAAAAGCTTTTGAAAAGTATGTGCAAGCAAAATAAAAGGTTTGACATGAAAAAACAAAAATCTCTGTACCATGACTTCGAAAAGTTTGGTATGAAGGGGTAAAACTTTCAGCACAATTTTTAATAAGGATGGGTGGAATTCCATCATGACCAGCCTCCTTATTTATATCAAGAAGTGAACAGCAGTCAAAAACCTACGTTCCAGTGAATTTTAATAAGTTATAATGAGTACAATTACAAGCTAGTGGAGACGTATTATGTGATGGAAATGACATCGGGGACCCAAAATGGTGAAACTCTTTCCTTTTACCATTTAGGAAATGCCAGAATTAGCTTGGATTGGACGACAAACCAACTTCAATCTGCAAAATGTAGTTATTATATAGGAACCAATTAAAAATTTTAAAATCCTTTCGAGTTGCATCGAATCTACAATAAAACTCCCGTAAAACAATTTTTGGTGGAATGACCATGAAAAGTCTGAAAAATGACTATACGACCATAAGAGACGAAATAAGTCAAATGTCGGTCAAATGTTCAGTCATTTGTGCGTCTAATCCTTGCCAGAAAATGGACGAACATATAAAGACTTTTTTGACGCAGCTTTTTTGTCTTCCATTTGACCACCACATTCGACGAACAAATTATTGCCGAATTAGCTACCTTAAAATCTGACTGACAAATGTAAGTCGAAATTGAGAGTCATAAATGATAACAAAAGGTTGGTATTTTGGCAGTCATTTCAGTATTCCAGTAAACAAACGGAATGAACTACCTTATGTTGGACTGTTTTGGGCCACATTTGAGAGTCGAAATTGAGAGCCAAAATTGATTATAAAAGGTTGGTATTTTGGCAGTCATTTCAGTATTCCAATAAACAGACAGAATGAGCTAGATTATGTTGGACTATTTCGGGCCACATTTGGGAGGCTTTTTTTGATAAATTATTATACAATGTTTTATTAATTTAAATAAATATTTTATTAGTATAAAAAGTAAATCCAAAAAAAATCAATAACTCAATAACTTAATCAATAAATCAATAACTAAATGTATAAATTCGTAAAAATAATCAAAAACTAAGAAAAACAATAAGTTATAACTAAATGTATTACAAATCCAAATGTAAATTTATTGGTTTACTATCACTTGATTTATTGTGTGTATATCGATAACGCTCTGCAGTTCGTTTAAGAACGTCAACAAAATTTTTGCGGAAATCGGTTTTGCTAATTTCCGGAAAACCAAGTTCGTTAAATCTATAGTTGATCGTATTTTCTATCAAAGTATTTAAATTGTTCAAGTCCGCAAATGCCTTTTTAATTTTTTCTTAAATAAAGAATTAAATTAGTTTTATAGTTTGATTTTTTATTACATCATAAATGAAACATAAATGATGTACCGAAGTTTTCTGAAACTGATTATTTTGCTTCTGTTTTGATAAAATCCGCACAACATAGAAAACTATTTTTGATAGACTCCATTTGTATACCTTTCTTAATATTGATTGCACCCGTCCATGTAAAATTATTGAGAGTTTCAGTATCAATTAGTTTTTCTAAAATATTTCTTATATTTTTATTGATTTTTCGTCCTTCCACCTCGGATTTTAAATAGAGCACCTAATAAAAATAGTAAATAAAAATTATTATGTATGTTTGTAGGTGTACTTATAATACCCTAAGCTGGTCCAAAAATCAATAACACCGATTTTGAAAGATATAATGACATACCTTCAATACAAACGAACAATAATTGAAGTATAATATGTACTCCAAATAAATAAGAAATAAAACCTTTATAAACGATCTTCTTTTATACACATTACTTGAAAAATTTGTGAGTTATATGACATTAAAAATCAGTTAGGTTTTTTGGACCACCTATTTATTATTAATAAGTATTTGACGTATTGGTGTAGATGGGAAAACCTACCATTTGATTGCTGTATGACATGTCGATTAATTTTAAATTAAACGCCTCAACATCTGCAACGCTAGAAAACGGCAGTGAAGGCAAATTAAACGAGGGATCCTTTTCAATACTGTTATTGTCATTTTTTCGCACAAAGGATATGAGTTCCGGTAATAACTTAACAATGGGCTTAATCGTGTTCTCCATTGATATTAGTTTACTATTCTGGTTTGACTCCATCGCCACCAATTGGTCTTTCAAATTTTTAATTTCCTTAAACAATTCGGTGACATACATTTCCGAGTTGGTGGGATTAGTTTGATTGTCGTTGTTCGGTGAATTTGACTCTGCCACAGTTGGTTCTACTATTTGTCATACCGTTGCATTGCATCTTTGAACTTCGCCTAACAAAATAAAAATAAATAATTTAAAAATTGTTTTGCTTAAGAATAAGATAAGTAATTTATTTACAAAGTATTGCTTTGAATTAATTTGTATTGCTTTACCTCTTTCAACCAGAATGATAAAAGCTTAATAAATAATTACCTAAATTTTCATTGTTATTTTCATTGAAGGTTAGAAACTGGGTCGATTCAAATGCCACCTCTCCTTCATACAAAATTGCATCGTTTTCACGTTGAATTTGATCATCTTCATATAAAAAAGTAGTTATTGTCGTAACGTCGGTTTGATTTTAAAAGATTATTAAAATAAATAAAACAAAACTCTCTCTTTCATTATTTCTTCTACCGTCGCGCTTCGTCTACTATGCGTTAGGTTTTCAAAACACCAACATAACTTTTTATTCAATATAGTGACATCTATTATACATTCAAACAATTAAATGCAAACTCTACAATTCGGCTATACCTGACTCTTCAATCGACTCTGATTGCTTATCCCAATTACAAGGCTTCATATTAAAAGCCGCAAAGACACCATGAAAGGGTTTGTTCGACAAGCGTTGTCCAGGAACATCTTCAACTATATATCGTTCGCCTAACAATTTACGAGTAACAATGTATGGTCCCTTGAATCTGGGTAAAAGCTTATGATTAATTCCCGGCTCGTTTACAACGTTTCGTATAAAGACATAATCACCGACTTCATACTTATATGCGTCTATATGTTTCTTGTCGAAATAAAGTTTATTTTTCTCTTGGTTCGTTCGCGTACATTTTGCAATACTGTCTCTTATTTCGTTTAGATTTCTACTCGTATTCTCATTCTGAGAATTAATAAATTGCTTCAGAACATCATTTGACTTAATTTGATTAACGCCAAAAAGTGCAATCGAAGGTGTAGTTCCTATAGTTCGGTTCTGCGTATTGTTTATTACAAATTCCGTATCGTTAAGGACAGTGTCCCAACTTTTATTAGGGTCAGAATCAACAATTTTCGAAAGTATCGGTTTAAATGTACGATTAATTCGTTCGACCTGACCGTTTGATTGAGGAGAACTCGTAGCGGTCAACACATGTTGAGCATTCACCTCATTTATAAACGTCTTGAAATTATGTGAGGTGAAACATGTACCCCGATCTGATACTATCCGTAAAGGAACGCTGAACTGATTAAAGTAAGATTTTAAATGCTTGACAACTTCGGTTGTATTCGTCGTCTTTGTCGGGTACAGTTTCGTAAATTTACTAAAACCGTCAACTACCGCAAAAATATACCTGTAACCTCGCCTGGTCATTTCTAATGGACCTTCATGATCCACATGGATCGTGTGAAATGGCCTGTCATATTTATCGTATATATGGAGAAAACCCTCTCTATGCGCTTTCGGTTCGTAAATGAGACATTTCATACATTTTTTAATAAATTCGTTAATTCTTTCCACCATATTCGTAAACCAATAATTACGTCTAATCATTTCGACGGTTTTATTAACACCTACGTGTCCGATATTATGGTGTTGTCTTATTATTTCATCGACAAAAACCTGAGGCACCAAGAACAATAGCCTGTTCTTGTATTTTCTATACACCAGATTTTCTCTCAGCTCATAGAATTTATTCTCTCCGTTTTCGTTTAGGTCATCGTAAATTATTTTGATGGCGTTGTCCGTCAACTGAAAATGCGCCAGATTTCTTGAAAGGTTGCATTCCAACATTAATATATTTGGTGCACGACTAAGCGCATCAACATGTCGCATTCTGTTATTACCACGATGCACGATCTCGTAATCATAGTTTTCCAATAACAGAGCCCATCGCATGATTCGATTATTCGTATCTTTCTTTTCCAACGTCAATTTTAATGAATTACAATCAGTTACTAATTTGATATGAATTCCATGTACGTATACATGAAAACGTTGCAGTGCATAGATGATAGCAAGCGTTTCTAATTCGTATGAGTGATAACGTGCTTCCGTTTCGGTCGTTCGTTTGCTATAAAATAAAACAGGATGGAGATATCCATCTGCTTGACGCTGTAGTAAGATAGCACCAAAACCTATTTGACTAGCGTCCGTATGTAATTCGGTAGCTGCGTTAGGATTATATAAACTCAGAGTTGGTGAGGATGTCAATTTAGACTTTAACAATTGAAATGCGTCTGCCTCAACCTTATCAAATTTATAATCAGCATTTTTTTTTAACAAATCGTATAAGGGTTTAGCTAATATCGAATAATTTTGTATAAATCGTCTAAAGAAGCTCGTTAAACCGATAAAACGGTGCAGTTCGTGAACATTCTTAGGTAATGGGTAATTTTGAATTGCATCAAGATGTCGCGACGTCGGGCGAATTTCATCTTGACCAATTTCGTATCCTAAGTAATCGATTTTGTCTCGAAGAAAACTACATTTAGCAGGTTGAATCTTTAAACAATTCGCATACAATATGTCAAACACCTTTGTGAGTATTTTAAAATGCTTTTCTATTGTGTCCGTAGCCACCAGGATATCGTCAATGTAAATTATTACGTCACCTGATTCGATTAATTGTCTAAAAATTATTACTACAAACCGCTGAAACACTGAAGGCGCATTACTTAATCCGAAGGGCATTTTTAGATATTCATACTGCCCGTCCGGCGTAACAAACGCAGTATATTTCACAGAGTCTTCGTTTATCGGTATGTGGTGAAATCCACTTCGAAGGTCTATTAGTGAAAACACTTTCTTTCCTCGCCGTTTTTCTATGCAGTCGTCTATTAATGGTAAAGGAAATCTTTCCTTTATTGTTATTTTATTAAGTTCGCGGTAATCGATGCACATACGCTGAGAACCGTTCCTTTTCTTTACCAGTACGATTCTACTAGCAAAATCGCTTGTACTTGGTCGTATTATGCCACGATCAAGTAAATCGTCAATCATTTCGCGCACTAATTGACGTTCATGCATTGAAAATCGTTTCGGAACTGAGTGGATGGTCTTATCACTATTAAGAACAATTTTAAGTTCGTATTTGGTTTCCGGTGTTGTTTTAATCGGTCGATTCTCAAAATCATTTAACAATTTATTGAATCTATCCTGAACTAAATATTCTTTCGTTTTATCGTCATATAATGAACCTATTCTATAGTCATGATTCGATTCTAATTCTAAGTCATCGTCTGAAAAATACTCAATATTTAAGATCTCGTCAAACAAATTGCATCGCAATGTCTGTTCCACTTTTTCACTCGGACAAACGCTTATCGAACCACCACCCAAATTAGTTAATATGTTACAACTTACCATTGGACTTCTAATAAATTCGCGACCGATCAAGCAATCATAACCCATTGTTTCGTCCGGTACAATATAAAACTTAATGTTAAAATTATTAAAATTAATTTTACAATTCAACTCCAATATTCCGCAAATTTGTATTTTTGAATTATTCACTCCAGTGAATTGATTTCCGTCGTTCCTTTCAATTATTATTCCCTCAGGAACAATTCCTCGCTTCATGATATTAATTGGGCTTCCCGTATCGATGATCGCTTTGACTTCGTATGATGTATTATTTGGAAATTGGATTACCATATCCACCGAAAATTCGTCATGTTTAATAAGATAAATTTTTTGAATGTCTTGTTGACAATTTGTAGGTCCACCTTTTGGATGTACTTTATTGCAACTGCTACATCTTTCTCGTCGTTGAGGCTTTGTGCATTGTGTCGAAAAGTGCCCGATTTCCCCACAATTAAAACAGCGTTTTGAATCGTATTGATTAAATCGTTTTGGATTATTATTCACTTTTGCTGTAGACGTATTCACCATTGGCATCGAGTTAATATTTTCTTTCGTTGATGAATCCTTAGTATAATGGCTAGTTTGCAGTTGATTTCTCGTTCGCACTGGCTGCATACTATTATACCATTCGATACGATCTTTTAATTCATCGAACGTTGCGATTTTATGTGTACGTAGTGAATTCGACAAATTCACTTCGTTTATTCCCAGAATTATATATTTAATCACGGCTTCCTTTGATATATTAACTTTGTTACTAATCGTAATCATCTCGTAATAATATTCCAATAAATCTTGGTCTTTACGTCTTATAGAGTTTCTTAATTGGTCATGTATTTCCACTTCACTAATAATGTTTGTTTTGAAATTCTCCAAAAACTTATTTTTAAAATTCTCGAAATCATAATACTTGTCTTGGAATGTCATAAACCACATTCTTGCAGTGTATGATAATTTTGATGGAATCGCTAACATTAATAATCTATCGTCGATTTTATAGATTTCTTTTAACGATTCGATTCGATTAATCCATTGTACCGATGACAAGGACTTTGCGTTACCTGGCTCGAATTCAGGTATAATGTCGATCACTTCTTTGGTAGATAATACCGATCTTTGAGGTTCCTTTTTCTCAATCAACAACTTTCGTTCTAACTCTAGTAATTCACGTTCTTTCGTAATTAAATTCCTTTCTCGATCAATTAATTCTTGTTCTCGTTCCAAATCCGCATAGCCGCTAGTAAAATTCAACACTTTACTTGTATTAGGTGAAAGTTCGTCCACCTCACTTTTAGATCCATAACCATTGTGTATTTTCAGTTGTGACGTTTCGTTTTCCGAATTATCGTTCTGTGCCAATCGTTTTAGTAACACCTTCTTATTTCCGCTCGTTGAAAGGTTCTTACTTTTCAATAAGGCTCGCAATTCGTGTACGCTTAATTCATCCATCTTTTCGTCCGATGAATTCATGTTTTTTTTTTTCACAAATTATTATTTTTCGATTATTTTAAATAAAACTGATATCCCACAGTTATATTCGTCAACACTTTATCGCATTCAAATCTCCTTCGTATCCCACTTCTGAAGATGTCGTAACGTCGGTTTGATTTTACAAAATTATTAAAATAAATAAAACAAAACTCTCTCTTTCATTATTTCTTCTACCGTCGCGCTTCGTCTACTATGCGTTAGGTTTTCAAAACACCAACATAACTTTTTATTCAATATAGTGACATCTATTATACATTAAAACAATTAAATGCAAACTCTACATTATGTTGTTAGATTGTGGAACTTCATCATATTGATTATTTAAATCAATAATTTTAAATTGCTTCTTTTGGGTGCAGTCCATTTCTGAATCCGAGTTTGAAAATATGTATTTCAAACATCCTTTAACGGTTTTTTGCTTCACTGAGAGTTTCTGAAAATATTGGTCAACAAAATTTACTAAAATGTTAAGTGTTAATAAAATGTTAACTCACGTATATTATTTTGTAATAGTTTAAATGGGTATTTTTGCCAAATGTCTTTTGGGGCTGCATTTGTTTCCAGAAGTCTTTTAATATTTTTGTTGTCTGGCCAGAAGACATTTGTTCCTTTTATCCAGTTTTTACAAACGATAGAAACCTCTTTTTCATTATTCCTATATCGGTAGTTTCGACAATCGCATACATTTGATCTTAATATGTAAATGATCTATATAATATAAAAACAACAGTACAAAATTAATTTTATGTAAAACTAACAATATGTGTTACACTCGAAGGAATCAACAAATTTGAACATAATTTACCTTAGGGACTAATTATTTTTTATATATCTTAGAGATTCATGTATGAAGCAAAGGAAAATATGCCCTAACATTTTCACCTTCAACCTCCATCGCAAATAATTTTTTTAGTGGTTATTCAACCTTCCAATATTTTTGCTCGTCTAACAATAAGTTAGACTCAAATATGTCTAATTTCTCCGATGAAATAGGGACACTAAATAAACTTCTTTTTCCAATGGCTTCTGAACCGAAAATATATAAACTACTTTCCATTTTAGTGGCATGGATAAACTGTATAATATTTTTCTGTGGAGTTAAAATCCAACAGTCCCGCTTACTATTATTTATTCTATAATCCTTAAAAATGATTTCTTTGTAGATGGTTATTGTACTACCACTAGTTTTTATATTCGTTTTACGTTTCAATATGGGAAACTCAATATCATTATCTACTTTTACTTCTGAAATGTCATTTAATTCCATCAAACGATTATAAATCTGAGACAGTGGTTGGCTATTCTTGCGTAATAAGGATTTAATCGAACGGAAAGGAGCTAAACAAGTTGAGGTTTCCAATTTTATTAACATCTTCTGCTAAACGTGATAGTGCATGTATATTAAATACCAAATGATGCGATGCATATAAAACTTTTATTCCAGTAATAAATTCATTTAACATTGTTTGGCTTAAGTTAATCAAAGGCTTTGGTAAATTATTAGTGGAGAGTAACCGAATTGCCACATGTAACAATAAAAAGTGATTGTACTTATCATTTGATAATACATCACGCAAAACAAATGGTGAAGCATATAGTAAAAAGCATCTATATATTCAGTACCTTTAAAATATGACAATTGCGATAGGGGCCTCATTTTACGTTGAAATTCACTTGGTTGTGTGATGGCAATTGATTTTAAACGGTTTGAAATTTTTTCTATTTGATATGAAGATAAAAGAGATTCAGATGTGCCAACCATCCACATACGTAAAAATCTTTTCATTACTCCTAAACATACGACGTATAGATAATCATAAGGAAATTGATCTACCATATTTATGAGGAGTTCTTCTAAAATGGAAGTAGTGGGTTTCGTCAGATTTACTTCGGAAAGATTCGTTCGTCCTTCTGGTTGCTCCGTTTTCAGGAAACGTCATTCGATTTTTAATATGCTCGCCCTTTTGTGTGCATCTATTGCATCTAAAATATGCTGTGTGAGATTTATTTCCCAAAACACTGGATCTGGCTGGTGTGTCGCAAATAAAATTACCAATTGTTATGTTGATTGCATTACTTTTATAACTGAAATTAGAGCACAAATCTGTTAATTCGTTAACAAATGGTCGTAGAAATTCATTAAACTCTTTAGGCTTGTTAAACCCGTGATAGATGCCTATAACGAAGATACTTTTACTTATGGATGATTTTCCCAATACAGTCCAAAAACAACTATTTGAGCTCTTAATAATCGGCAAACCATCTATGTATATTAAAATCGATTAAGATTTCTTTTGGCAGATGTTCAATATTTGCTAAAATTTTCTCTAGTGCTAATTGAATTCCCACGTGAACATATCTTCCTGGGTTTACATCTACAATTGTTTTGTCATTAGGTGTATTTAACACCGTACGGCTATCTACTGGTAATCGGGGATGTCCATGCGATTTAAAAAATTTTAACATTTCATTAAGAGCTGTCATTTTGATGTTATTGTGTAAGGCCCACGACCTTAGAAACATTAATAACTCTGTAGTATTTACTTTTTTCGACGAAGTTTCTGAGTCATCAATATAAATTGTGGTATCATCATTTAGATTATATCGATCATTATAATCATTATCGTAGTCCAATAAATATTCTGCATCATCCTCGCTTTCGAAAATAGTTTCTTGGTTTATTTCATATTTAGGGACTTCACTACTGCTAGGATGAATATTTGTTTCGGATATATTTTTTTGTTGCGGAAGTATTTCAAGGAAATTTCCAACACGACTTTTCCCTCTAATTATGCGACGCTTAAAGGAATTACGCTTAAGCTCGAGTATGAATTTTCTATATCCAGGCATCCTAATGGAGGAAATAAATGCAAAGCAAAAATTAGGGTACGGAATAACTGGACGTATTAATTAAAACACGATAATATGTACAATCAGTTTAATAATTATTGGAAAATACTTCAAAAATTATTAAACATTGAATTACAAGTATCGTAATACTGGGTCCTAAGCACAAGAGTGAAATCGTCAACAACAAAACTAACAGCCAATTGCTTATGTTTCGTTCGTGTATGTGTTAAGATTTTATTAAATGAATTTATTGAAGTTAATTAAGACATCGCGAAACACAAAAATATTTATTCACTATAAACAGAAACCATTTAAACGTTAACATTAACAATTTAAAATTAAAACACCAAATATTTAAACTACGTACACATAAGTCGCGGCCATATTGTAACTTTGTTGTTTTTGTACCGCACCAAGAGAAAATTATTTTGTGTTTAGTGTTTCACTTAATTCCACTGACTGCCGATAAAAATAAAATTTAAACTTACTCACCTTAATTATGACACTAAATTTTTAATTATTAAATATTTAACTTTTTTTTTTTACAATAATTTATTTCTTATGAAATTGTCAAATTGGTGTTTCTTCAAAGGCGTATAAATGAAATGAAATAATAAAATTAAAACGTGGTCTTGAACAATTCTAAGTCGAAAATGACCGTAATTAGTACGTCGTATCCCGAATTACGGACAAATTCGTCTCTTTCGAGTAATAGCTGTCCTTATTCGTCTCTATTTGGTATTTAACATTTCAATTGACAGTCTGTTTCGTCTTTTTATTTTATTTTGTGATCCAATTAAGCGTTTCCGTCTTTAACAGATTTTCTCGTCTCTTTTAGAGACGGAAATGTCGCGATGGACGAAAACTGTTTTACGGGTATAATGAATGAAATTTGTTATGCCGTTTTTATAGGCTCAATAATTTCATATTGTACCATGGTTCACGAAATATAGTCAACATGCCTAAAATGAAAATGAAGAGCAAGGGAAAAATTAGTAATGCATTTTTCATGAAAATTTTTTATAATTATTGGAGTAGATGCAGACCTCCACATCCAGTAAAATACACAACATCAGATAAAAATACCAAATCCAATAGTTTTCCTAGACTGTTGCTTATTTGGTTCAATTACTTGGTTGCTATACTAGCAAAGTAATCGGTGGCGGCCAATGGTTTTTGACCGTTCGAAGAGCGCGTGAGATCACCATAAACAGATTGAAATCACCAACGATCTTGAAATGTTCATCAACATTTACTGCAGACATTATAGATTTGAAAAAGTCAATAAATTCAAGATAAACTTCTAAAGTTGATCCACAGGACACATATACCGCGACCACGAAGATCAAATAATTATCGGCTTTAAGATGTAGATAGATCCGTAATGTCGTATACCGGACGGCTATCGGCACACCTTTTCATTTAAGGCTGGGATCAAAATCATGTCTGTCTTTTCTATAGACATCATAATCGTTGTCGAGAACGTCCAACAGAAACAATTTAGATTTCTTTATGGTAATAAATAGAGGATATTTTAGTTTGTTTGAGCATATGGGCCGAATCATCCCTCTTATTTAAAACAACATCACTTAAACCGTGGGAGTTCCGTCGGTTTGGGTTCCAAAATTTTACGTTTGATACAACTGCTTTCCGAAAATTCGGATTGTTAAATGGTCTAATATGAAAGCCAGTTGGCTAGGTTTCCGAATTAAAAGCCTAGTCCTTGGGATTTTTTTTCTTTTTGGGGTTCAATTTACCAAAATGGTAAAAATTATTATTAGCCAGAGCTGAAACATCGTCCTCGGTTGTTTGATGGTCCAGTCTTGATAGATAAAGTCAAAATTTATGTGTTACAGTTTTGATAATAATATCTGGCAAGATATTAGAACCTCGTTCTGCTTGTTGATTCCGTATCTTGAATGAATCAAAATTTGGGGGCTTAGTTGTTCATTTTGCTGGAGTCATAGTGCCACAATTAGGGTGAATCGTCCAGTCTTTAACCACTTCCACTTTGTTTGGAAGAAAAATTAAGTCCTTAAAAATAATTGAATCGGATATTGCTGAAGATCGCTAATTAATCAATGCCTCGATAAATAGGTTTGGTGTCGTGTCGATAATGCCACTAAGCCATTATTCATAAAAGTTATTGAGTGTGGCTTTAATCCCAATAACGGTAATTCGCTGAGGCCAGTATAAGGTATCATGGGGACGAGCACACCCGTAAATTCGACTAAAACTGTTTCAATGCCTGATAAAAAATATTTATATCACAGTCGTATTGTTCCATCCGACTCACCGGAAGAAATTAATGTAAACTGTTACTCTCCAAACATCGTGTATTGGGCAGTTCAAACATGTTCATTTCCTTTAAAATTGGGCTAAAGGAGCATCATTTCCTCAATATAACTCCGATGTTTGACCTCCCGGAGTATTAATCCGGCCATTTACATGTTATCCACGCATAGCAAAAAACAGGACTGTGACCACGTTTCCACATGTAAAGTTACTTCTCCGACATCCAACACTCATTTATCCGTCGTAGCAGTGAATCTGCTTTCATTCGTGGTTAACAATCCACTTCAAAAGTGCTGAATATTTCTCGTCGCCTTTTATGCTGTTTTTTGTTGGGATATACATTTCTAAATGGATCCTTATAACCGATAATGTTCGTTAATTGTATAATGCCGAAATGGTTGCTGTTCGTATACCATTCCATTGAGCATGACAGTCTATCACAAGTTTGCGGACACGCGGACACTGTGAAAACTAATATTGCTTCACATTTTATGTTGGAGGATCATTTCTTAATTTTTGGAGATTTTAACAAACGAGATTGTGTAGGAGTTTGTTTCATGTTTTCCTAAATTTTTTTTTTTTCAATTTTTCAAGAATTTCAAGCCGGTTTTTAATTTGGTTCAGGCTCGGATTCAAAAAATATGAAAACATTTTAGAGTGGCTGATCGTACTAGTCCCCCAAGAATATTTTTAATTGTGATGAAATTAATCATTATTTTACTTCCGTACAGTCTGTTTTTTACTAATTCTTTGCCAATGTTTGATCAACCACTTTGAAAAATTTTTACGGAGTTATCTTTTCTCGGTGTAAATATGAATGAAGTTTATATTTATTTATTTATTTATTTACATCTATTCTACAGTTAAAAATTTAATGAATAGTAAAAAAAAGAGAATTATTATAGATTAAAAAGAAATAAAAGGAATACTAACAAAACGGAACATTACCTGAAAAAACGAAAACTTTAAAAACGTAAAATGAGATTAAAAATTGCAATTTCTAATTGCCTTCCGAAAATACACTCTGGATCTCTCAAAATTAAATAAATGGTAAAATTCATTAAAAATTCTAGCCATTGACTTGGTTGGTTCATTGGAACCATAATTCGTTCTATGAAAGTCAACAAACAAAATCCTTTGTCATTCTAAAAATAAAACCTAACATAGAATTGGCCTTTAAAATTATTTTATCTATGTGTAACGCAAAAGTTAATTTCTGATCGAACAGAACTCCTAAATCAACAGTTGAAGTTACTCTACAAAGTAGATCTCCATCAATATAATAATTGACAATATTTGGATTGAGTGTTCTGAAAAACGACATCACCTTACACTTCTGTACATTGATGAACAATTTATTCTTAGAGCACCAACCAGACAATATATTAATTTCAGATTGCAAAACCTCAGCATCACTTACAGATTGAACATGCATGAAAATCTTCAAATCATCAGCAAATAATAAACATTTACAGAATTTAAAAATATTAGAAATATCATTCACGAATAAAAGAAATATAATTGGGCCTAAATGGGACCCCTGAGGGACTCCTGAATGACAATAGATATAATCTGACTTAACATCATTCAATAGAACATACTGCTTCCTACCAACTAGATAAGAAGAAATCCATTTAAGAAAATTTGGATCAAGACCAATAACCGAAAGTTTTTCAATAATAATTTTATGGTCGATTGAATCAAAAGCTTTAGCAAAATCAAAGTAAATTGAATCAACTTGGGCGCCTTTAGATTCAAGTGACTCAATAGTGAATTTAGTAAATTGCAACAGATTGGTAGTCGTAGATTTTCCACTGGTGAAACCATGCTGGAAACAAGAAATTATCTCTTTAGTATGGAATAACAAATGTTTCGACACAATTAATTCGAAAAATTTTGGTATAGACGAAAGAATTGAAATACCACGATAATTTGATATATCAGAACGGTTACCCTTTTTGTAAATTGGAACAATGTGAGAAATTTTCCAAGCTGAAGGAAATTGTCCAGAAATTAATGATTGGTTAAAAAGATAACATAATGGAGTTACAATATATGAGCTCACACATTTAAGTATTGACGAAGGTATCCCATCAGGCCCACATCCATAATTAAAATCTGACAGATATTCAGAAATGTCATCTTCAGTTATTGATAGGTACGGAATGTTAAATTGGCAATTACTAACAGTAGGGTCGCTTTCAAAGGATCCGTAATTAACTTTATATACCGATTGAAAGAAACTAGCAAAAGCCTCGCAGATTTCAGGAACCGTGCTCAGTTTACCTCCATTAAAAATCATTACCGATGGATAGCCAGTTGTATTACGTTTTTCGTTAACAAACTTCCAAAATGTTTTAGGGTTTTGTTTGATATTAGTTTCAATCACACTTATATACTGACAATATTTAGAATGAAATACAGATTTAAATTGTTCACGTAGATCAACAAATTTGGATTTATTCAGTTGACAATTATTGGATCTGAATCTATAGTAAGCTTTATTTTACGGTTACGTAAGTTGATCAAATCAGAATCAAACCATGGTGGGTAATTATAGTTACGTTTTTTCCTCAAAGGTACGAATTTATCAAAAGCAACAAATAGTAAGTCATTAAAATTTTTTACATGTTCATTAACATCATTGGCGCGAAAAAAATCATCCCAACAAATGCCACGGAGATATTCAGAGAGACCAGGTGTGTCGCATTCCTTAAAATCATAAAACGAATCATCAATAGAAAAAACCCGACATTTATCATCTCGATTACTAACATGAAATATAATCTCGAGGGAATTATGATGAATATCATTTTCCTTGAAAGATGTCAAAGACTCATGAACTGACAAATATTCCGTATTATTAACAAAAATTAAATCTAAAAACGAATTGTTATCATTACAAAATAAATTAACTTGTTTGAGATTGAAACTGAACAGTGCATTCACCACCGCTGCATCATTTGCAGATAGAATATCCGAAGGGAGTAACCCCAAAGACTCAGTTTCACTATCAACCAACCAATGAATATTACTTAAATTAAAATCACCTAATACAACTAAAGTATCATTATAACTAATTATATTAACCAATTCACATATACAATATTCATGACTCAAATAAACATCAGTAGGTGAGCTAGGTGGTATGTACAAAATTATAAAATAAAATAAATTATTACAAATTAAAACTTTGACACATAAAAATTCAATAGAGCCACATCCAGGTACTACAACCAGCTCACTTTGCATAGAAGAATGGGCTGCAAACAGCACACCACCTCCACTTTTTTTAGTGCTGTTAAAAATAGATCTATCACACCTATAAACGACAAAGTCATCAGAAAAGAACTCATTATTAAAGATCCCCTCATGAAATCCAGTTTCCACAAGAGCAAAAAATTGAAAATCCGTTGAATAAAAGAAATTCAAAAATTCAGCTGACTTAGACGACATACGCCCAACATTACGATAAAATAATCTCGGAGACGTCAAATTATAACGATTAGTTTGTTTATCAAAACGACTGGCATCAGTTAAAGAGTTGGTTGGTTTCGTTGAAGAACGGGAAAATTCGATTTATTGGTTCGTCCCTTATTAAAAATTACAAATTCTTTAATTAATGACCCAGCAGGCCAAAAAGTAGGTTGTAATAAATTCTCAAAATCAGTAACGTCCACATATAATTTAAATGACGAAAAATTACGGTCTGCATCATTAATCCGTCGAGATATAATACGCTGGCAGTTTACATCCTCAATGTTAAATTTATCTTTAAGATAATCCAAAATTACAGCTTCGGAAACATCTTTATGGAGTCGAGAAACAAATAAAGTTTTACGTGGCTTCACAACCTGGAGCGATGAGACCAGATCACCAGTGCCTATAATAATTGGTCGCTCAGAATGAGGTTTGATATGATGTGCAGCCCCACTATTATGAACATGATGAGAAGCTTGAAACGACAGTGGCGATTTAGTATTATTCTTCGATTGATCCCGATCATGATTGATTGAGTTTGCAGATGACTTAAACACTTGACCATCAACATCACTAGCATCGATTAACGGTTGATGACCAGAACAGCAATCAGGAATATGGTGAGATTTGTTCAAAATCTCAGTAATCAGTTTGTTAATAGCGGCCACATCCGCTTCAATTTTCTTTATAACTAAGGCCTCTGCAGCTCTATCACAGCAGCCAGATCAACCTTTTGCCACAATTTCGAGATGTTGTGATTAATAATCCAATCATTACAGCCATTACAGAAATAACAAATATTCATAAATTTTTTTATGGAACTATTGGCGGTTCGATCAATACCGGTACACTCCAAGTGGTATTGTTTATCACAAAAACTGCAGGGAACTATATCCACAAGAGAGAATAGAATCATTGAAAGATCTTAGACCAATTAGCCTTCTTCAATTTCTATCGAAGGTTTTTGAGAAACTAATTCAACAAAAAATATCCAAATATTTAGAACTAAATAAATTTCTCAACATACACTAACCTGGCTTCCATAAATATCATTCAACTAGCTCTGCACTTTTAAAAGTACATACAGATTTACTAAAGCATCTTGATAATAAAATAGCAGACGTGCTCATATTACTAGATTTCTCAAAGGCATTTGATACAGTATCGCACAAATTTAGGGAAAGCTTCAATTTTTCTACCCAAGCTGTTAACTTAATGTCATCTTACTTACAATTTAGATATCAGGCTGTCTGTTGCCATAATTTGTTCTTAAGATCTCATACTCTTGTTGCTGGAGTTCCTATCCTTAATGAGCTTTCTCTAGTTTTACAATATAGTGAATATCATTTACATGCTGACGATTTCCAAATTTATTAAATAGCTGAACCGATTCATATCAACACTTGCGTTAATAGGATCAATTGTGATCTTAAACATATTAATGATTGGTCTAAACTGAATGGTGTCCAACTCAATATTGGAAAAACTCAAGCTATGCTAGTATACCGTAAATGAACTAATGTTGTGGCTTCTCTGGTGCAACTTAATAATACGAAAATTCCTTATGTTATCTGTCCTGGGATAGTGATGTTAATCGAAATTTTCAAATTGTCTGCCTCAAAATATACGATGAGAGGTAGTTGTCTATCTTATTTTGCCCCATCTCACCTATATGGTTGTGCTGTTAGGTCGAAGTTACTAGGTTATAGTGAACATAAAGAAGAAAATTTGATCGATTGTCACCTTATAGAAATAGAATCTTAAAGTACTCGCTTGATAAATGTATCGATATACAAATCTTGATATTTTTAAAAGATTATTTTTCAAAGATTATATTTGCAAATTAAGCTTTGGAACCCATTACGTTCTGATATTTAAAAAAGTGACTCGGTGAATTGGGAAAGCTATTTGTAATAATTATATCTGAGTTGAATGAAGGATTTGGATGTGTATCGGTAATATGATTTGTTCGTCTGGGTGTTGGTTTCGCGAATTTCTGAGGTTGGCCTATTGAATGAGAAGAGCTTCTCATAGAGAAGAGCACTGATCAGCAACATTTTAAGCGACATTTCAAATTTTTGGCTGTTTCACGACAAATTTAAATAGAAAATTTATTTTAGTGAAATTTTAACTTTAATCTTTAAACACTTTTAATTTCCAAAAGCTTAAATATGGGCTCGAAAGCTAAAGCTTTAATGTTAGATTAGTAAATCATAATTGATTTTATAACTTAAATTAAAATAAACTCTAATAGGCAATTAATTATTTATTTTATTTTTATGTAGATAAGGGGCTGCTGGCGCCTTCGTCAGGGGGTCATCATCAGACAGTCTATCTTATGATGTCTTTTTGTCGAAGGTGCTAGGAGCTTCTATTTTTGTGGGGGGGTATAGGTACTTGTGGGGTGTTTGGGGGTATAATTGTGTCATAAATAAACGTTTATAGTTTGGGAGATGGCTGGCCGATCTTACTAACTTCGACAGTATTGGTCAAGACCGTTACACTCAGTTAACCCAGTCTTAGTGAGGGTCTGTTTTTATTTTGATTTTCACCGGACGTGAAATTTTTCCATGTTTCTCCAATAGAAAATAATGAAGGCAGGCAAGGAAAATAATGTCCTTTTCATACTAAAATGAATCCATAAAACAGTAAAATTTATTGTTGTATACGACTGGTAAGTACATGAAGATCATGACCATCGTGTCTCATTTTGTGATCATAGTTCTAGTAGTGCCCATCACTACACCACCTAAACAAATAAATAGGCCCTCAGTTTGAGAATTTTCTAAGGTGTGGTTCTTTAGTTTTCATTTTCGTCCTGCACAAACAGTATTACGAGGTAAAAAATAAAAATGTAGCGTATGTGTTAGTGGGTTGTGAAGTTTTAGAATGATTTAATTTTCTGCTATATTTGTAGTAAAGTGGCAGCACTGGTTAGTAGTTGTATAAAAAAAAATGTCACAAGCTCAATCCATTTATTTTGGTCAAGAGAAAAATATGTAAGTGGATACCAGCCCTGACGCACACATTTTTAATAATCGCTGAAATCATTGGCCCTCAAAGTTTAAACTTAACATTTTATTTGGTTTATAGGGCAGACCAATTGGTCTACTAGTGATTACTTTAAGTGATTTTAGAACTGTAGTAATTTTTTTTTCCAAATTTTATTGAAGCGATTGCCGTTTGGACATTACAGGCCATACGTATGTTCATCATTATTTCTTATTAATAGATTATCGTATCATCCATCTATAAACCCTTAAAACTCTTTTATTTGTTTTTTCTTCATTTTAAATTGCCAAACAGTATGGCTAATTTACGCCATTTCCTCAACGCTTTTATCTGGACAGAGCTTTACATTCAGGCGTTCTGAATAAAAAAAATATGAAAATTTTGGTCCGAACTAATCTCAATAAAGATTGGAACATGCCTATTTGCTAGAGCCTAAAGGTTTTATGCAAGTAAGCTTTGTCAAGGTCTTCATAATAGGTGGTATTTTCAACTTCATCCATACATCATTCCACCAAGGTATTTTTTCATATTTGAAAATAGGTAAGTCACCTCTTGTCAAGTTAAGAGAATATTGTGGATGTGTAAGTGATCCATATCCCATTCTAGTAATTTTGCCGCTGCGACTAATGATGATGAATGTTGCTCGCACGTTATCATGATGAAAAGGCAAAGTTGTCTTTGCCAAATCGGGTCACTTGGCTATAACTTATTTGCTTATGCTTAATAATCGGAATTTAATAAAAATATTAATAATTCTGCCTTATTTATAGACGATTAATTTAAATTATTGTAAAAATATAAACTAAATTAATGATTGTGGTTATAACGTCCAATTATTCATTAAAATATATTGTGCACAGAGTAGGATATTTTGCCGACTAATAGCACATATTTTATAGTTTATTTAATAATCCTGCGTAATATACTTCTGGAATTGTCTTTCTTTTTGCCTTTATTACTTATGCCCATGGTTTTCACTGTTATTTAGGCTTGATGTGTTCGTTTCGTTATGGAAATTATATTTCTTCCACAGTTATGAATTGATACATTCATTTGCGTTACACTAATAAATATCAAACGAGCATTTTGGAAGGGTTACTGAACGCATGGAAGGTAACTTGTTTACACAACATCTCGGCTTGTCAAGTTTTGCTTTTGTTTCGTTAAACTAAGTTTAATTGCAAAAGAAATTATGATCGGGACAGATATATTTATTACTATCCGTTTTTCATTCAAACGCCGCAGCTTTAACCACTGTGCCCTTTGATACTTTTATAATGGAAAATTTATAATATTCACTAAAACTTTCTAATTTAATTATGTTTCAGATAATTATTGTTTTAAATGCTTATTTGTATCCTGCACGATGAACTGAAATCAGTAAAAATTTATTCAACAAAATAACGAAAATGAGCAAATAAATCTACAATCAAGATGTTCCATACAACTTTAAAAAATTTAGTATTAATTCTATTTGTAGTATGTTCAAGTATACGGACGAGTATAGGAGAGAAGCCTTCAGGTAAATTATTTTTTGCTAAAATTTATTAGACTGATAAAAACATTAAAATTTTATTTTTAGAGTTTTCTTTAATTTTTACTAAAGCGGAACCTAATTCAGTAAAACTTCGATTATGGTATACAAATCAACGCATTCAAATTATATCTCTAAAATTTAATTCTGAAGATATACCAGTAAGCTCAGCAAATCAACAATGGTATGTACATTCTAATAAAACATATACATACATATACATACGTACATATACAGTCAACTCTCTATATCTCGATCTTCCTTAACTCAATTTTTTCTCTGGCTCGGTATTTTCTTCATTCCTTTCGTTTTTCATTTATGTAACTAAAATAATGCGTACTGTGCTTTTGTTTTTCTTTTAAACTACACTGTATCAAAAAATTGTCCGTACAGCACTCGGTTCCAAAAATTCAGTTTTAAATTTATTAAAACTCAAATTACATTTAAGAACCTGAAAATAATAAAAATCATGATATAAATTAAGTTACTTTCACGTTTGATAAGATTTACTATTTAAAGCGCCTAAAACGATCTCAAATAATTGTCCGTACACACAAAGAAGTTGAGGGAATTTGGTAAAAAAGTTAGGTCTAATATTTCGTGTTGTAACCTGGTCATGAAATGACACTTTGCAACCTTCTTTTCATTGCGAAAGCCAACTTCCGGGTTATTTCGGGGGGAATTTTTGACCCATTCCTCCACAATGACCCGTTTTAATTGTTCCTTGCCGCTAATTTGGTGTTCACGGATCTTTCGCTCCAAATAATGGTATAAATTATCAATGGGGTTGAGATCTGGTGGATGGGGAGGATGAGGAAGTATTGACTTTACATTGTACAATAACTATTCATTTATCAGCTTTAGCGAATGCTTCGGGTCATTGTCATGTACGGAGCGAGAATTTTGCCCATATCCATGAAGATCAAATGTCCTACACCCATTCAGCTAAAAGTTCTTCACTCAAGTTCAGTGTTGGGTTTTCGCCACACCATATGTAACTCGCCCATCTGAACCAAAAACGTTAGATTTTCTTCCGTCTAAGGGAATAACATTTTACCAGAACTCACTCACATATCCCAATGCATATTCCAAACGCTTCTAATATTTTTTTTTGTCGGCAAATACATTTCTTGCGTATCGCACATCGATGATACTGTTGTTTATGCAAAATATTGCTTATTATCTGAGGTTCTATCGCTCCTTTTTTGCGTTGATAAACTTTGGCAGCGATCGTTGGAGTACTAAGCTTTCGATTCTGTTTTATTGCCTTCTCTATTAGATGTATTTGAGGTGTGGTCAGCTTTCGGTTGAGACCACTTTAAACAACCATCTCTATAGTGATTTGGTATTTTGGGAGTTCTGGATAATATGTTGAATCGAAGATCGCGGGCGATTAGTTATTTTGGAAATTTCCTGTAAACTTTCACCGTCACTCTATTTTTGGTACGAGAATAACACATTTTTAATTAACTGGACAATATTTCATTCGCCATGAAAAAAGTACGACTAATTAAGTTTTACGCAAAAAAAAATTTTGTAATTTACGGTTAGTTGAAAATAGGAGTTAGAGAAATAATAAATTGTTAATGTGCTAGTGTTAATTTTCACAAAAGTGCAAGTGTACGGACAATTATTTGAGATCGTTCTAGGATGTTTAAATAGTAAATCATATGAAACGTAAAAGTAAATTAATTTGCTTCATCATAATTATTATTTTCAGGTTGTTAAATGTAGTTTGAGTTTAAAAAAAATAAAAACTGAATTTTTCTTTAACCGAGGGGTGTACGGACAATTTTTTGAGTCAATGTACATTCTGTACTTCGACCTCGGTTTTTACCGTTAGGCACCTATTACGTTCCATTACACGACTTTTTCACTTTTATAAAATTCTCTCTCTTTTTCGACAATTCTCTATTCTCCTATCTCTCCTATTCAAAGTTGAAATATAGAGAGTTAACTGTAATCGATAATATTATTACTCGAAAATAATTAAATTAAATTTGATTCAAAGGGCCTCACCAAAAACCATATGTAATAAGATGTTTCGTTTCATACAAAATGTTTAAATTAATTCGTGGGTCGGGATTTTCAAGAAATATTTCTAAACGTTTTATATACATATTTGATCTTTTTATTTTTTTTATATGTACATTGGAGATAACAGAGAGATAAGTTAACTGTCAAAAATCATGCGTGATTAAAATTATCTCTCTCTGCCGATTTTTTTTTTATTATGCTCGGATATTTATCGGATATAATACAGGGTGTTTGGTACATGGTTTGCCAAATTGAATTGGCCTAACGAAACTTTTTAAATTATTGGTATAACTTACAAATTTAATATTAACTCTTACGTTTACAATTGTATAGTTCTATAATATGTAAAATTCGTCACAAATCGATCACAAGGGATCTTCGAACTTTTTTTTTAATATAAATAATTAATAATTTATTTAATATAATATAATAGTCTATCCCCTTTCCAACGCTATGCAATGTGCCATAAAAACATTTTAAATACTTTACTAAATCACAAAATTTGTGTGTCGTATCTAAGTAGGCAACAACTACTATCTCACTCTTCCGCAGTAAAATCTGTCACCTATCCCTATCTTACATTTATGTATGTAGGTGCTAACGTTTTTGGACTTAAAATTAAAAAAACATAAATTTGTCTCAAATTGTTGACCTCCGTTGCGTATGCACGTGAGACACCGTCGCCTTATTTCCACTGTAGTGATGCGTAAACGCATTTCGTCTTTAATTTTGATAACAGCCGCTTCAATGCGTTGGACTAAATCGTCTCTAGATTGAACTTCCGTAACGTATACCAGTGCTTTGGCCCGTACGCAGGTAAAAATCTAACGGAGGTAGGTCTGGGGAACGTGGAGGCCATGGCTCCCTCCCAATCGATGAATTTGGGAATACGTCATTTAGATACTCCCTGACGGTTAATCTGATTTCATTGAAAATTGGTACGTGTCCTACCAATTCGGGCAAGTAATTTTGTACAAAATCAAGGTATAGTTATCCCCGTTAAGATGCTCAGCTAAGAAGTGTGGTTCAATCAAGAGAAAGTTGTGTAAATTACGAATTTCCTTTTTATTAAATTTGGACTCATCTTTCTGCAGAATACTTTTCAAAAAGTAGGGATCATCCACGTCTGTACAAACTGTACACGGTTGCCAAAGTCATGATTGTTCAGACCTGCAACAAATAAAATCTGCAACAAACAAAGACACGTAAGAATGCATTACTTACTGCTAAGAGGTTCTTTTGGTTTAATATTGACATTGGCAAGGTACACGATGGTTCGTACTCATACCAAGCATATCTTAAAAGTATGTTTGTTATTTTGGTGAAGTACGCTCCACACTTTCCAGATGGAAAGTCCGAATGATTTAGCTACATTTCTTATGCTTCTAGTGGTTTTCTGTTCATTGACAGCAACATTATAATTTCACAAGTATACCAATAACAATAAAACTTAGCCAAAACACAAAGCTAAACCGAAACACTTATAATTTAACAAGTATAGCATAATAAAATTTAACGAAAACAAAATAACTGTATCAGAATGAAAGCTAAACAGACGCGTTTGTTTGCAGAGATAGTGATATGTCGACTAAAAAAAAAATTAAATAACTCAATGACAAGATATCACAGGGTTCAGGTCCCTGTTTCGGCGCCAGCGTTACATCGAGCATAAACGAGGTGCCACATTGGTACTGTCCAACTGTTTTTGACTTGTTGCTGCCTGAGTCATGTGATTCACCAACTCCATTCTTTACACAGGCTGGAATAAAACTCGCTAAACGAGCGCCGAGCAGGGCCGCCTGTAATTCCAATCTAGGAATGGACATTGGTTTTTGCGGCGCAACTTTGGTTTTTGCACCAACCAACACGCATTGAACACCATCCTCATATTCGACACGGAAGTATGCTGCAGCTGCATACGCAGCCTCACTGGCGTCGACAAACACGTGGAGTTCAAGTGATTTAAATCCCGTCCTGATGTAGCACCTTGGTATTTTTAGCTTCCTTAGTTCTGGCAATATGTTAGTCCAGCGTTTCCATCTAACTTCCTGCTCATCGGTGATCGGGTCATCCCATTTGATTGCTGTTCTCCATATATCTTGAAGGAGAATCTTCACATACACGAGGATATGGACTATCAATCCAAGTGGATCAAAAACCATCATTAAAGTTCGAAGAACTTTCCGTTTTGTTGGTTTTCTTGTCCCATTCATCGGGTCGGCTACTGACCACCACATTCCGAGCACTTTTGCATCGTCAGATTCTCCGCTTATTTTCAAACTCTTGCCCTGTAATTGCTCTGATTCTCCCAGCTCCCTTGTTACTCGTCTGGAGTTTGAAACGAAATTCCTTATTTCAAACCCGCCGAGTGAGTGGATTCGAATCACTTCTTTAGCAACTCTTATGGCCTCTTCTTCTGACGAGAAACTGTCGAGCCAGTCATCTACATAGTGGTTATGACAGATCGCTGCTGACGCTTCCGGGCTTTCTTCCTGGAACCTCATTGCGTTGAGGTTTTTTATGAATTGCGCTGAGCTCGGCGAGCATGATGCCCCAAATGTCATTACTCTCATGACATATACGTCCGGTTGTTGCTCTTTTCTTCCGTCGCGCCAGAGGAACCGTTGCGACCTTTGATCTTTCTCTAATATTTTAATTTGATGGAACATTTCTTTTATGTCACCCGTTAACGCGACGGGTCGTTGACGAAATCTCATTATGATGTGCGGCAGTGGAACTAATAAATCCGGCCCTTTGAGCAAAACGGAATTTAACGATGTTCCGTTTACTTCTGCTGCTGCATCCCATACCAAACGAATCTTCCCTGGCTTATTCGGATTGGTTACTGTAAATATAGGCAAGTACCACGTTCGCTCGTCCACCACCATAGCTTCGTTCTTGCTTAATTTCCGCACAAACCCCTTTTTCTCGTAATCCTTTAGCCTCTTTTTGATTGTCTCATTTAAAGTAGGTTCTTTCTCCAGTTTCCTTTCCAAACAAGCTAGTCGTCGCGCCGCCATAGGATAGCTGTTTGGAAATGTAACGCTATCGCTCCGCCATAATAAACCAGTTTCATAATGATTACCGACCTTTTGTGTAGTTCTCTCCATAATTTCTCTGGCACGTTCATCCTCTTTTGATTCTATCAATTTCTCTGGGACTTTAACGCCGAAATTTTCTAACGAGAAGAATTCTTTCACCTTGTCATGCAGATCGTCATCCGCGTTATGTAATCGCTTTTCCAGAATTGAAGGCTGGATACATTTCTCATCGAATTGGCTTGAGATATGTAACACCGAATGCTCGTCGCTGGACCAAGTTTGGGTTTGATTTAGTTTGCCAAAAATTGCCCATCCTAAACGTGTTTTGGCAGCGATTGGCTCCCCTATACGACCTTCTCGAATCTGCAGTGGCACTGCTAAGTGCAAGTGTTGTAACCCAATTAGGATTCTTGGTCTAGCGTTTTCGTAGCAAACAAACGGTATACTTCGTAGGTGACTGAACTTGGTAGTGTTATTGTCAATTTTCATTGTTTGCTCTGGAAGATCGAGGCGTGGAACCGTGTAGACGTCCGATATTTTGTATACGTCATTGTTCGAAACACCTGAAATCTCCAGCTCCACTAGACGACTGCGCTTTTCTCTCCGGGTTGTACTTCCCGTCCATTTTAGCTCCAAACTCCTTTGTGGGCCATCGAGCTTCAACTTGTTCGCCACTTCCTCGTCTAGCAGAGTCACACTGGAACCCTCGTCCAGGAAAGCGTATGTTTTGACGCTACTTTCTCGTCCATGTAGTACCACCGGTACTATTCGAAACAGCAGTTTGCTTATTTGTGGCTGTTGATGAATCTCAACCATGCCTGTTGATTCCGCAGTAACCTTATTTGATGAATTGTAGTTTTTGTTTACCACGGCATTATGCAACAATTGGTGATGGCTTCCCTTACATCCATCTATCTCACATTTTACATCAAGTTTGCATGTCCAAAACCGATGTCTTCTAAAGCACTTTCTACACAGACCATTTGCTAATATTGTCTTCCACCTCTCAGTGCCTTTCATCTTTTTAAATTTGGGACACTCCGCCAGTAGGTGTACAGATTCACATTTGAGAACGCATGTTTGATTATTATCGGCTGCTTTAACTATTTTACATGTTTCGTCTTCATCTACCGCCTTCTCGAACTTGAACTGGCCATCTTTCGTAACATTAGATTCCACCTGGATGGTATTGACATATTTTTGTTTATTCTGATTTTCCTGCCTTTTTTCCGTTCTGTCAAACCTTTGCATTTGTGCTGAAGACATTGTTACTACTGTGCTTGCCATTTCCGCCTTTGAGCCCAACCAATCGCCAAACGTATGTAGGTTGACCGATGGCAACTTTGCTTTAAATTCGGCCCATTGTAATTTTAGTTGAGCCGGTAATTTATGAACGACCTTTCGCATAAGTGTTAGGTTGTTCAGATGTTCCTCATTCTGGCAGGCTATTGCTGTTGCACATAGGTGTTGAATTTGCATTGAAAATTTAACCAATGCCTCTAAACTTTCAGGATGGATTGGTGGTCCTGATTCAATCTGCGTTATCATCAAGTCAAGCACGACGTCAGATTGTCCAAAAAGCATTTTCAACGTTTTTAAAATTTGAGTTACGTTATGTGGAAAGTATAAATAGGCCTTCACCACATCTCTTGCATCACCACGTAGGCATTTTTTTAAACGTTCCAAATTTTCGCCATCAGTCAGCCCACATAGTTGTGTAGTGCGTTGATATGAACATAGGCCACTCCGACGGACTACCGGAGAATAATGGCAGCTCCTTTGAAATGACCTGCCTCATAGTCACCTGCCTCATTGTCATTTCAGGTTGATCGTCCCAGTCTGTTTTACTTATATTTGGATTGTTCGGACAGCTGTTCAGATATTGTCTTGACTTGTTCCCACTTTTCCTGGATAACGACGAGTATTGCTGCTGTTGATTATCGGACTTTAAATGGTAAGCCGATTTCTGCTGATTCACTTTAACATAATCTGGATCACAGCTGGTTATTTGGCCTTGATTATTTACTGAATTTGGATTAAAGTAAATTCCTCTTGACACCTGATCTGGAAACCCCACTTGTTTATAATCAGCAGATTCTCGATTTAATTTGCTTGCGTTACGCCAATGAGCTGTTTCACCATCGCACCTGTTTGTAGAATAGTTCGGTTCTACCGCCTTCAATGAAAAAAGAGACAGATGATGCATTTTACCGAGCGGGAGGGAGATAGAAAACTTATTAGTTATTGTCCAAACGTAGTTCTTGCCTACTTAGCGTATATTATTTAAGCAAAATGCAATTTTTATAGCGAATGTCAAATATCAGCAAAGCAACCTTGATTATATTGTACAAAGCCATAGTCTAAAAAACGAAGCCCTTTCCCTAATAAGAGAATTAGAAACGAGGAAAAGACCAAACATTTCGTAAAACATATGGTAAACCAAAACATATGGGAAATCACTTTTTCTCCTAAGGCAAATTTTTAAATGAGAACGTTAAAAATTCTTAATTACGATTTTTGAAATACTTTCATAAACGTTTGAATTTCGTCGTTTAAGTAGATCGTTTTCATTTTCTTGTAATAATTGAAATGGTCAAATTGAAATAAAAGATAACTACAAATCGTTTGGTCATTAAGTCAATATACATTACATAGATGGCAGTGATGGCCGTAAAAATTTGATAAAATCGTACCAAAAATTACCACCTGGGGAAATTTCTAGTTCAAAAATTGTAGGAAAAGCAAAACAAATTCACAAAATATAGGAACGTGTGATAATTTTGTGATTAAATATTTTCTTATTTTATTGTAAACATTTTAGACATCTTACGTACACTAGTAAAACTAAAGATAAATTTAGCTAGCATTATTTTAATTCGTCAGAGCCAACTTTGATATATTTTTCAAAATGAAAGTTCGAAAAAATATATTTTAGAAATAATTTAATTTTATTATTTCTGCACTTATTATTTATTTATTACCAATATATCCTTCTTGTATATTTTTGTAAAATAAATTTTATAATAGGTTTGCTTTTTTTCATTGAAAAACTTGAAGTTAAAAAACACCATTTGTACTATGGATTCCTATGAAAATCAGTGAAAGTTATACCACTAAAAAAGTTTCTAAGATATACGTCATGATGATTATGGCTCTATACTCTAGAATGCTCTGATCTCAGACTGATGTGTCCCGATACACAAATTTTGTGATAAAGGACGTGTTCCGAAGTTTGTGATAATTTTGTTTTTGTAATAATTTTGACAGGAGTGAAATAATTTTCTCTTCAATATTTTGTAATAAGTTTTATTTATTCTATATTTTACAGAAATAAATTAACGTAATACGGCTTAATTATTGTTATTGCGCGCTTTTGTTTATGAATATTATTAAAGAAGTGTCAAATTTACAACACGTAGTAGCTGTGATAGTTTCATACAAAATAATGTCATAATTATTACAGCTGGAATAATTATCACAAACTTCGAACACGTCCTTAGTAAAGTATTTATTGCATAGCGTTGGAAAGGAATAGACTAGAGAACTTAAAAAAAATTCGAAGGTCACGATCACTTTTAGCTTTTTTTTTTTGCAATGTAAAGTTGAGTTTTAAACCAAAAATTAGATTTTAAAGTTTGGTTCCAAATATTAAAGTACAATAATTCGAAATTCAAAAATCCAATTCTGTTAAAATTTAGAAGCAAAATCTAAAGTAAAATTTAGAAATTTAGGAATAAGAAATTTCATAAAATTGGCCATTGAAAATTTAGGCATTTTAAAAATTTATTTAATTAATGTAAAATTAGTATTGAAATACTAATTTTACATTAATTGGTTTGTTATATAGAAAATTGATGGTTTAAAAAAATTAAAAATTATTTCGATAACCCTGAATTTTCTGGGCGATTCTTGTAATTTCTAGTAAATGGTGATTTAATTTTAAAATTAGCATGGAATTTCTGGAAAAGGAGGATTTACATTAAAATTGGAATGGAAATATTTTGAATTATAGAAGTTAGTTTCAGTTTTCTTCTCGAGGAATAATGATAGGGACACATTGTGAGGGAAGAATAGGGCAGGAAGTCGGTTGAGAATTCAAATTAAATAAATTAAATTAAAATTTTGCTTTAAATAATAAAAAATTACGAAAGTAAATTCAGTTTAAAATTTCAAAAGTGGGATTGATCGGTTACGAATTTTTGTAATTTTGTACGTAGTAAAATTTTCCGATAAGTGAAGGAAAATTAGGATGTACAAAATGTTTCAAATGTAAAGACTAAAAATTGCCATTGAAAATCAACAACATACGTTAAGATCTAGTCGGCAGCAAAATCTCAACAAATCATCCAGGGTTTTTAGAGCAGCTTCTAGACCACCTAGAAGTCATGTTTCCAAAAAAAGTTTTACCACTCCTCAAATCGATAAGGAACATTTTGAGTTGTTGGAACACTTTCCAATATTGGCGTGATATGGGACCTAATCAATTTTTCATCAATAAAAATTTTTGATACTATTTTATAAAATATTGATAAATTCTTCACAAATTCTAGCTGCCAAGTATGACACATTTCGTATACCGTTGTTGGCAAAATCGAACAAATGTTTTTATAGTAACGGGTCGAAATTTCAAATTACAAGTTGAAGAATACATATGTATTCCACATATGGTGGAATAGATGAAAAAATATTTTTTTAACTCAAGGACGGTTTTCAATGCCTTATTAGCCTAATAGTTAGTGTTAGTAATTATAAATAATTCTACACAGTCAGGATAATTGGGCTTTTTGGTGAAATAAAGAAAGCTTCGTTAAGCACATAATTAATTCAAGCCGAGCATTTTTAATTTTAATTTTAGGATAAACAATTTGAAATCATGTACAACCTATAATGTTGAAGCAATATTACAAAACGAAATCACAAATGAGAAATTTCCACATGAACAGAATATAACAACTGGTAAAGCCACCCCGAAAACTGAAATAGACAAAATAATGCCAAGTTTAAATTCTGTAAATGTATCATTACGATACATAAATTCGAATTGTGCTAATTCAATTCAATTTTTAATAAATAATGATTTGGTTAGATCATTTGACAAATCAAATTTGACAGACTATTTACAAATAGATGGGTTACAGTCATGTACTTTATACAAATTATGGGTTAAAACATATTATCAACATGGCCACTACTGGAATACACGGGAAGAAATTAGTGTTAGTGAAACATTTTCGACAGAGACAGACGATATACCTCCTATAGAAAATATTAAATTCAATGATGTGACGAGCATACTAAGTTGGGAACCTCCCGTTTCAGGATTGACATGCATTAAGAATTATGAAGTTAAATTAGAGAATGGTAAGTAACTAATTAATGGTATTGGTTTTGTTATCAGAATTTTTATGACATTATTTAATATATTCTAGATTTAGGCGACAATATTACTACGACAAATGATAAATCACTGAATTTAAGTGCATACCCTGGTTGCTCCAAATTTACAATATCTATTATACCAAAAGATTTGAATGGCAAGCGTTTCGCAAAATCTAAATCAAAAGATATCCAAACAGGGATCAAAGGTTTGCTATACTACATTTTATGAAAATATCTTAGTTAATTCAAGTTTTATTTATGTTAAAGAGCCTAGCAGAGTGATGAATTTGATGGGAAATTCTAGCTCAAATAGTATTACCATCCGTTGGGGAAGTCCAAACGAAAGTCCAGAATGTGTAAAAAAATATGAAGTTGAATATTCTGAAAAACGTGAGATCACAGATTCTGCTCCATATACAATATACGATCTCGAACCTTGCCGTTACTACATTATAAACGTTTGCCCTATTAAGATTAATGATGAATTGGGGAAGTGTGAAGATATTGGTGTGACCACGACAATGGGAATTCCAACCAGTGTGAAGGAAATTCGTACTTCATTTTCAAATTCCACGCAAACTTATTCAATTTATTGGGATCCCCCCGTTAATGGAGCCAACTGCACTCAAAATTACTTGATCTTAGTGTACGACGAATTAAAAAATGAAATTTATAACAATTTCGTTTATTGGCGGGAAATTCATATACCTGCTAATAAATTTAAATCATGCCATAACTATACAGTTTCTGTAACACCTATCAATAAGCTTAATGTATCAGGATCAGTCGAGTCAATTATTTTTAAAACACAGCCAACAAGTATTTGAATTTTTTGGTAATTTTAACATTTTATTCATTTTGTTCGCAATTTTATTTTAGAACCTCAGCCACCTGCTACACCACAACTCATATCAAAAACGGCAACATCATTGAAACTGCAATCTGATTATAAAGTGGAGAAAGATTATTGTCCGCTACAAGCAGCGATCTTTAAATGTCAAGAAATGGGAACATCTACAATAAATTTGAGAAATATTTCACTCTCACATAACGAAACGCAATTCACTGAAATCATTGGTAATTTAACGAATAATACAAAATATGAATGTTCAGTCCGTGTTGTAAATGAAGTGTACCAGTCAGATGACAGTGGTTCAGGAATATTTGAGACATATGAAGTAGTTGCAGATCCACCTGAAATCACCAGTATTTCGAAAAATCATACAACTTTTACTTTTGTTTGGAACAAATTGGATCCTAGAATAAAACTCAAAAGTTACTTGGTAAAAGTTGTCAAACTGGGTAAATTTTATCGAATGCCAGATGGATGTGTAGATAATTCAGAATTAGTCGACGATGGATTATACCAGATTAACGCGAATCTATTACAATATGAAATCAAAAATTTGAAACCGTACACCAAATACACTGTTCAGATGGCCGTGGAAAATTCAGGGGGTACTGGTAACTATAGTGAACCAACTGAAGTGATTACTAAGCCATACAGTAAGTTAATTATTGCATTTTAATATAATTGTGTCCATATCTAGTTACATAAGTTTATTTTCTATCGTCTGACTTGATTTTCTGCGTGACCCAAAATGAGTTAATTTAGATAGCTAGATCGAGCCGACTTAATTTAGTGTCATTGTCTTAATTAAATTTTGAAGCATTCTTCAATACTTTTATGTAATGGTACACAATTTTTGCAGCTTTACGACCTAAGCTATTAGCATTATTGGATGCGGTACTGTATCGATTGGGGTATGAACAAACCTTCGTGTGATCCGATCAATAATTGTATAAAAATAGTTATAACATTCAAGCTTGAACTTGGCAAGCGCTGCATTTTGAAGAAATGGGAACCAGTGTGAAGTGTTTCACACAAAGTGTAGCTACACAAATTAACGAAAAGTATACGTGTACTGAAAAAGTGTAGGCCTACATAAAAAAGTGTTAATAACCAGTAGAACCCGGTATGAGCGATATTTTCATAAAGTGGACAAATTTTCACAATTTTCAAAAATGCATCGAACGTGCCCAACTCTTTTTATCTTAATAAGAAAATTTTTTCCGATCATAACAACGCTGTAACAATATTGTTAGAAGAAGAACAAGTATGTATACAAACCAAAACCATTGGAAATTCGTCTACCACCTGTAGAAACCCCCAAAATTTCACGGGGACTACATGAAGTGCGTAGGTTTCTCAGACACGTTCGAATGAAGTCACGTGGTAGAGGGATCAGCTGAGAAATTATTGAGCCATTTAAAATCCAAGGGAGGCAACTACAATGCAGCTTGTGGGATTTTAGAAAACCGCTTTAACAACATTGCTCATATCTAATCTCCTCAACACTATTGAATCAGCATACTAGCAAAACGGAATCCGCAGCTACGATTAAATCCTTACATGATACAACAACCAAGTATCTATACGTCATAAGAAGTAGAGACATCAACATAGAGACATGGGGCCCTTTCATCATATTTTGCTTAGTAAAAAAATTGGACATCGACTAAAATGTCTTTACGAAAGCTCTCAAGAAAACAAAACATGCCTATTTTTGAAATTTCTAGAAAATCTTTTCCAATCTTTGGAATCAATCGGTAGCAACATGTGAAAGTGGTATCCGGCAATTTATTCAACGCTCCTTTCCATGTTGAATTTCAAACTTTCCAGTTTTAAAGAACAATGCGCAAGTCCACCACATAAATTTGATTGCCGCATGAGCTGTTGCAAGCTGGCATGATCAGTGAGAAATGTGAATTCAAACCCTTTTATGTAGTGCCTGAAGTTTTTCATACATAAAACGGCCACATATCTTTCCAATTCCGATGTGATATATTTTTGTTGTGACGCAATTAATTTTTTTTGGAATAAAAAGCTATGGGATATTCTTTTCCGTTAGGCCACTGGAATAGAACTCCTCCCACACCATTACAAGAAGCGTCTGTACCAGGATGAAAAGTAGCTGTAGCTTATTACTAAGTTTTAATAGACCAGTAAGTGGCGATGTTATTTGTGAAAAATTAGGGATAAAATTGCGAATTTGCGATACCACCCACTCATGCCTAAGAAGCGACGCAGGTGTTTAATGGATTTCGTAAAAGGGAAATGGGCGATAGCTAGAATTTTGTCAGGTTTAACACGGATGTAGCCCTCACCTACGATATGTCCCAAATATTTTACTCGCTTCAATACAAACCGAATCTTTTCGACGTTCACTGTCAGATTCTTCGCAAACACAAAGCCACGAGTGCCAATAACTCAAAGTTGAGGAACGCATGCTAGACATGATAAGAAGAAGATCGTCTATTCAATTTATGCATCAGGCGACACATGATTTTTGGGGAATTGGTAAGGCGGTCTTCCAGGAATGATAAAGGCCTTATTCAGGAGGAATCTATCAAAATGCAACCATCAGATCTAAGCTGAAGATGAATTTTGTATTAATTAAGGTGACTGAGGAACTCCAGGGACTTTCTGGACACTCTTCGATGATGCCAAGGTTAAGCATTCCGTAGTGTCAATCACCGCACAAGAGATTTGTTTGACCTATGTAAACCAAGTTTGGCCGAATTCAATGATGCAACTAAATTTTCCTTGTTCGTTATCAGAAAGGATGTGCTTAGCAGGATTGGAAATAGAAAAATCAGAAATAACATGGGTCGGCGGTAATACTAATTTACTTTTCGTCCGTTGGCAATTGCTACGAGGGAAGGGAAATTTTTAAATGGAATATCAGCCACTGATAGCAAATATTCACAGTTTTTCCACAAAACACTGATGATTGCCACGAAGTCCCATAATCCACGCACCCGTTGGTTAAATATTTCGATCTCTATATACGGTTAACTATCGTTTTCAATTGATTTCAGTATTAAGGAGGAACAAATGTTTTTACGTGAATTACGTTTATCTACGAAATAAAGCCAAGATGGGGTGGAACTGAGGTTTAAGAGACTTGATGCTTTTCTTTGGAAAACGATGTAACTTCTGTAAGGAACTTTGTTTGTTTTTGTTTAAATTTATTTGAACATTCCGTACATGCCGAAAATTTAACTTCTTCCTTACCACAACCATAACAGAAAACAAGATCTGACGGATTAGTGCAATACATAAAATTATGCCAATGATGTCGACAATCTCAGCAAATAATTTTTGATGGGTCCCTGGATGTGGTTGATATCGCGCGCGAATGTGTCTAAGAATCAAGATGCCTAATGCCAGAAAGATACAAATCGAAAGATTTGTTGTGTTTAGTAATATCTGCGAGTGGGTTGATTTATCAACATTTGATGCTGTGGTACAGCCTCGTATTCCTTTCATCCCCCTGTACCACAATTTAATGAACTTCATTGTTCATCAACTCTGCTTCAGTAATGTGATTATTCTCATTCCACAAATCTTCTAAACGACGAAATTCCTTCAATAAATCGGCTTTAGTCTGGAAATTGTGTTTAGCTAAGTGGATTTTCAACCTAAATCGCATATTGTAAATCATTAAGTGAACCACTAAATTTTTGGTTCGACGAATGCATGAACTGCTACCGCAGAGCAAAATGACGAATTCGGCAAAGGTAATGGAACATAAATTGGTTCATTTAAATTCGGATAAGGTATTTCTTTCACAAACGGCTCATGATCTTGACGATTTGGTTTACATAAATGAACAACGTCTAACGTCATGGTCGTCTAGACATGGCAGCTTCTTTGGGTTGCGCAATGTTTCACGCGAGTAAGTAATGTCTTTAGGTTAGAGTGTTTGGTTCTATTTTACATGTCTGTCGCGAATTTCATTTAAAATATAACCGAGCCCTCCGAATAATTTGTTTCTTTAGTCGCACTAGATTGATTTTGACCGAGTGATGATCTTGTCTCAATGGGCTTATCATTAAGGAACAAGAAGTAGGATCAAGTGAATGTTGTTGTAGAAATATTCTAAAGCCTATCTATTCATTCTCTAGCATGAAGTTGAATCTTTTGGTCAAATTCTGGTTTCGCTGTTCTATACGACTTTCTGGTTCACAAATATGGTAATTTCTGGAGTATTTGTATCGGAATATTTGTTCGGTATGCTAAATGGATTTCTGCTTGTATTTCATGTTTAGATATTATCCGACTTTTTGTATGGCGTCTAGTTGCGCTTTGCTATAAACTTTATTCTAGACAGTTCTGATAATTCGAATTGTGTGAGATTTTTGAGAAATTTTAGCTGGGTTTATGATATCCTGAAAAACTAAATGTGAAAAAATAATTTCACGTAATTAAAATCCTCAATAATTAAATTTCAATCCGACAGAATCTCGCAAAAAAATCTCTATGGATTTTTGGGACAAACATTTTATAAAATTTAGAAACCATTTAATGTGTCGAGACTTTTTTCGAGATTATGTCTTTCGAGATTTTTAATTTTCGAGATTTTCCAAAATATTCATTTGAGTTTAATTATTTGAGTTTAGCTTAGCATTAGGTGTTTCGCATAAAATGGCTTGATGTTCATAGAGTGGATTAGTTAATCCAACTGGAGTCTTCTTCCTTGGATGATTGGATGATTCTTCTCGATAGGAAATCTTCATTTTTTCTTTATGCACAATACAGTTTTTTAGTTCGCTAGATGACTAACACCTTCGTACGTTATAATTTATGAAATTTTGAGCTAAATTCACAGAAAATAAGTCTATTCTATACAGTCTAAATTTACAAACTTTCTCAATCTATTCGTACGTGCCAACTCTTACTAAAAATATATATTACATTTTTTTTTAGTACCACACCAGGTGACCAATTTTGGCATCGCGAATATGAGTGAGAATTCTATAAAAGTCAAATGGAATCTACCATGTGAAATTAACGGTCAAATGGTTTCAATGATTGGCCAATTGTATGAAATCGTTGACTCAGCACAAGTAGAAATGTTCACATTTAATTTGGCGGTTAAACATGATGAACTCCCCACAAATTATACCATTAAATATAATTTTAAACCAGAACATGTTTACAAAGTAACGATTGGAATAAAATTAGGAAATTTTTCCGAATCATTGAATCAGACATCGTTTACATTTAATACAAATGCCGGAAGTAATGTTTATATAAATTAATAATATTGGCTAGAAGTAATATTATTCCTATTTTAGTTCCCGATGCATACAACTCCAATGATTGGGGTGAATTGGTAGAACAAGAAAATCTATCTAATACCAATATTACTTTAATTGTTAGCAAAAAATTATTTTCATCAAGTAAAGGCAACATTTTGAATTTTACTTTATTGATATCGGAGCGGGTAAGTCCACAGTCAGCTTAAATTATTATTACGAAAATATTTATTTAACCCCTTACCAAAGAACTGCCAGGAAGATCCAAAACCGGAACAAAAATTTTATACAAATGAGATTGATTACACGAGTTTACTTACATGGTATGACGTTGCAGATGACGAATGTACACGCCAGTATCAACTTCAACAGTTTGTGAATGATTACGTTTTTGATGAAATTGATCATTTTCTATTTGTAATTGGAGATGAGTCGTGCGATAAGGAAAATCAGAATTCAATGTTTTGTAATGGTCCACTTAAATCAGGTACGTAATTATAAATATTATTAAACGGTAGATACACTCATTTGCTTATTTTTATAGGGACAGAATATGCAGTAATGGCTCGAGTTTTTACATCGAACGGTTATGCTGATACACAGCCATTATTTTTTAAGACTTCATGGAATCTCAGCACTTTATTCGTAATTTTTATAATTTTAAGTATTCTCTTGGCTGGTTTTTTTATTGGCGTCGGATACATGAGATTTAAAGTAAAATATTTAAACGTGCCTCTTTCTGTGACCGATATTACCGTTAAATCGTTTCTTTCATTTTACTCAAACATGGAATTTGACCTTATAGTCAAGGAGTATGAGGCAATTACCACACTTGATTTACGGGATTTTACAATGGACGAAGCTAAACGGTACAAAGAGAAGAATCGATATGCAAATATATTGCCATGTAAGATTAGACATAGTTCTGGGATATTTTAGCAAGACATATTAACATTTTTTTTATTTTCCATTCAGACGATCAAAATCGGGTAATTCTTACCCCAAGTATATACTGTACCGGTGATTATATAAATGCTTCGTACATTGATGGCTATAAACGAAAACACGAGTATATCGCATCGCAAGGTCCAAAGCCGGAGACAAGCTACGATTTTTGGGATATGATTATCGAAACGAAATGTCACAAAATCGTAATGCTAACTAAATTAGTCGAAAATGGTATCACAAAATGTTTTCAATACTATCCGGATGCGAATGCTGAACTTTGGTTTAACGATATAAAAATAACCAGTATTAAAGAAGATGATTTAGAAATATTTACACGGCGTGAATTAAAAATTACGAAAGGTATTGCAAAACGAATAATTGTACAATATCATTTTCAAAAATGGCCGGATCACGATTGTCCCGAAAATGAAATGGATTTAATTAAATTTATACAATTTTTCAAATCAGAAAAGAGTACACCACATCCGGTGGTAGTGCATTGCAGTGCTGGTGTCGGCCGTACCGGTACCCTTATTTCATTAGATATGCTGATGCAACAAGTGCAACGTGATAAACATTTGAATATTTTTGAAACGGTAAAGAAATTACGGTACCAGCGAGTCAAAATGGTTCAAACCTTTGAACAGTATGAGTTTTTGTATAAATCGGTTGCGAAGTATATACAGTGGAAATGGCCATCTACCAAAAGATAGCAGAGTGGTATCCAGATTTAAACCAACACATATATGCACGCATTTAGTTACACATGTGACATGTCTAGTCAAACGCATGACCCACGAGATTGTTTCATTTTAAAGCATGAGATTTATAGATTTAGAATCTTCATTAAAATTTAATTATTATGTTCTTGTATATTGTAATAAATTATAATTAATTGTTGAAAATTTATAAGCGACCTAGTTTAATGTAATTATAAGTTGCCAAAAGCTATAAAACATAGTGCGGAACAATGACGGTAAATTTTTTTTGAAATTCGGCCATAATTTTCTTAAGAAAGAAGATTTCTCGACATTTTTGTGCGTTTTTGTGATTTCGAGTGAAACACCAAATCTCGAAATATCTCGCAGTCATTTACGCGTTATGGGATTGTCTTGTTCTTTGCGATAGATTTCGTTATCGTATGTGATATTTCTCCCGAATAGCTCCAAGACAATCATCATCAATCCAGAGATTTTTAGGCCTAACTGAATTTTGGCCTATGGTGGACTTTAAGGAATCGGTTACCGCCGTTTCGATGATGTTTCAATGTTTTTGAACGAAGTCACGAAATGGTTTATTTTTTAAGATTTCTGTTACAGTAACCCCGAAGGTGATGCACTGGAAACGATGTTATATGTGGTGGATAGGCGAAATTTTAATTCAGCAACTACCAGGAAATGGTCTGAATCGATGTTATTTAAGGCCAGAAAAATGTCAATTTTGGACAAGAGAATGTGGTCTATATGGTTGACAATTGTTGAATGTAGACGGCTGAGTATTTATTTTAAACATACCGCCGCCGTTGACTCCATTGATATCCTAATAACAAGCACTCCTGGAGATTTGGCCAAGGTTCAGCTGTATAGGTCCCACATGTCAATGTATGGGACACATTATCCATAAGAAGAATTTTCCAAATGGAGGATTTGGAATCTGGTTAATCGCAGTTTTCCATTAAAAATGTTTGGTATTTTGCTTTATAGTTTGATCAATGTTCGGCTAAAGGTCGTTGTACGGTGCCCATTATCTAGAAGAAATTTTCTCCAAACGGATGATTTAGAAATTTTTTAATTGCCATGTTCTACTTAAAATATTAAGTATTTTCTATTGATGTCCCACTAACAAGAACTCTCAGAGATTTGGGCAAGGTTCGCCTTAATAATAATTAATATATAAGATAAATTGTCTAAACTTAAATTCAATTTATTATATCAATATGGTTTGGGTCCTGGATAAATTAACATTTGTAAGGCTTCTTTGTGTTAAATGGTATAAATTAGTGTATAGACTGCCCCTAACGATAAACATTCAAAGTTATCATAAAATTTCCTGTCAAGAAAAATGCAAAAACAAAAACTTTTGTGGTAGCCAGTTGTTCTGCAGATCTTTATTACCATCTACGTCATCGTCTATGAAGTCAATAACTCGTCGATTCTAATCTCAGCATATTATTCCAATAGCTCTGAGCAATCATCTTTAGCTGTACTAACGCTAAACACAATATCATATCAAAGGATTTCAATATCTCTTAAGATAATTTCTTATCTGCAGATGGTCTCAGAAGATTGGACATCAAACCAATCGCAAACGAAATTTCAATAAAGGGTCTCGGTAAAGCTTCTATTGGACAAATAAAAGGACTTCCATATTTAAAAATTTCGAATAGTAAAGTCGAAGTGCATATCGTGTCGCACATTGCCACATTAATGCCGAAAAAGTAAGTACACCCAGTTGATCTTGCAATGTTTAAAATTTTGCCACTTCCTGATTCAAACTGTTTGCAACCAGGAAATGATGACTTGCTTCTTGGCGTCAATTTCATGTCGAAATATTGGAGCCTGAAAATAAAATAAAATTAAACCAATTATTTGTCAGTAAAACTAGGCCAATAGTTTAGCATTCAATCGCCAGTAGAAAATTTCAATGCTATACTAAATTTAAATCAAGGTCTATGTCAATTTTGGGAATTAGAGTCGATTCCCGTAACTAAGAATGTGATGATAACAAATTTGTGGTGAGGCTGCCAATCAGCAGAACGACGGTTTGCACGAGACTCGGCTTTTAAGCATCTTCATTACGAATTTATGCACTAATATCAAGAGCTTGGTCATATGGTGAAAGTTGCAACAGTTGATCAAAACAAATATTATCTGCCGGTAACCGGTGACATAGAGAAAATGTATCGCACACGAACAAGATGCGAAGGAACAAATGATTTTGGGGCGATTTGATGCCTTGGGCCTGCCTCATTTCTTGCTACTAGGTGTATTACCGAAATCGGACATACAATTAAAGAACACCATCCCAAAAAGTCGAGAATACCACAACAAGACATATATGTCTATCTATTATTGAGCAAGTGATTCAATTAAAGAATGTTATCCAACATAATTTAGGTCAGAACTGAAGTTACACATTAAAGGAGTATTTTTTAAGAATTTAATTTGTCTGTCTGTAATCAGTTGATTTTTCGGCATTTTTTATAGACAAATATATTAATTGTTCATGGCAATCCCAATATTTTAGATTTGGTAAATCAGAAAAATACAGAGGCCAATCGCTCATAATATATCTACTGAAAAAAAGTACAAATATCTTCCCCCCTCCCCGTAATTTTGGCTGAAGGCCCAAAGAGTTATACCAATGTACCACTCTGCAAAAAATGAGAACTACTTTTTTTCAGTAGATATATTATGAGCGATTGGCCTCTGTATTTTTCTGATTTACCAAATCGAAAATATTGGGATTGCCATGAACAATTAATATATATATTTGTCTATAAAAAATGCCGAAAAATCAACTGATTAAAGAAGTATTGCTGTCAGAATCTAGTAAGATTTTTGATCCACTTGGCTTCATGTCACCTGTGACTAAAAAAATCAAAATTTTATTCCAAGAATTGTGGTCCGATCCAATAACCTGGGATGATGCCTTACCTGACAGAGTACTGCACCAATTCGCATTATTTCGTCGTTGTCATTCAATCGAGGAGCATTCACATCGGTATTTTGAATTTGAAACACGCAGCCACATCACTGCCTTTATTCACATATTTGCAAATTTATTTGATGCTCTTCACCGAACTGCAAAACTCAACATTAATATGAGCATTGAATGTTTTGCTCAGCAAAGGCGAATATGGTACCACCCAACGATTGTCAATGTCAATGTCTGCGTTTTTGATATTTAGCGTAAATGATTGTCCGCCATTATCAGTATTTCTTCGACGATATATTGGATATCCGTCGACATTTGTGATCGTGTCCTTGGTGAAACCTTTAGGAAAACGCTTTGTACCTTTTTCATCTGCCATGCAAGGCGATAGACGATTCAGATAACCGCATGCGCCATGAATCATGTTTGTGGTAACAATATCGAACAGTAGTTGATAAGTAGTTGGATCTGGAATTTCCGCGGAAATTACACTATCGATTTCCTCAGGGCGTATTTTGTCGACTAACCAAATCAAAAGTGTGCATGAATACATCCAGCAACGTGTGGTAGCGAATACGTGTAATTTTGTAATAAAGCTCATTAAAAACTTTAATTTTTGTTTGAACACATGTGCTGTAATGTCATGACGATGTATTGCACTTTGTCCTGGCAATAGTAAAGATGTAATCTCCTGCCACTTTGGAATATATGCAAACGTGATAAATAAACAAGGTCCTTGACAATTTTTGTCTAACTATTTTTTTTGTAGCTGGTGTATTTTAGGAGATATTTGGATCCGCATCGATTAAACCATCATACCATGATCCTATAACCATACCATCAAACCACGGAACAAAGAAGACTACTTTGCCAACAAAAAAAAAACATGAGGGACATAACACATACAACCAACAAAGTTTTTTATTAGTATTGATGCTACGTTAAAACTCGTTTTTAGGCGCTTTTGTTTAATTGAATTATTCGGTTTTTCGAATAGGGCGACTGGGGAGAGAAGCATTTCGACCCCAGAAAACCTAGCTTGATTGCACTTTGTGTCTGCTGTTCTCCATCCTGAAATCCAACCAAATCATTTCTGTCATTCCGAAAATGGCCCAACAAAGTCGATAACTTTTGGTTTCTGTTTTGCAACATTCTTTACCGAGACGTAAAAAACTAGTATTTCCTAAATTTGCAAGCACATAGGATGTGTCAGAAATCGAAGAAGTCTTTGATGTTTAGGGGTTTTGGAATACCTTGTTCGATCCATTGAAACTTGTCTTCTACCTGTTATGATTTTGTGAACATCGGTTTTGATATCAGCCCTTACCTTACATTAGTGTAAATTATTTTGTTGTTGTTAACTGTCCCAAAACGGTGTCTTAAAGGAACTAGTTGAAATTTAGATTCTGAAGAACGGTCCAGTTAAACAGTACAATTTGCTCATGGAATTTCGAATGTCTGCAGTCCCGGAGGAACAACATTCTATTCTAGGCTCGATGTTTCCCCCACCTAAATTCAGAAAAAATAATTGATTTAAATAACTGGGACGGATGTCAGGTTCTTCTTTCTCTATAACTTGATTCAACCTATTTTTCATTTTAAGTCGTTTTTCAAATTAAAATTTAATAAATATTCAGCACTACCCAGCCCTCGTAAAATTTATTTAACATCCACTAATGCTAATTTTACCGAATTACTCACATTACACGCATTTATATTCGCTGATAATGGAACTATTGAACCATACATTCATTTAATTATACCAAACTTGATAACCAATAAATTATCATGATGCGAATACTCGGAACAAAATCGGGATTGCAGTCGCCAATTTGTATTTTAAAATTATTCATTCTGTGTCAGTCGATGGATTATCTCAGGTGGAGTTAACTAAAGTTCGAAAATTAATCATCTTTCGTTATCGAATTGAATTTATTAAAGACGGTTTTTGGTGTAATATCTAATAACTATGATGTTTTGTGGGGTCTTATTAGGTGCAACGAAAATTGGATATCAGTGATTTAGTACATTAGTTTGGCGTTCTCAATTAGGGTGTGTCTATTGAACGGAAATAATCCAACTATATTCAAACAGTGATAACATTTAAGTGCAAATTATTTTTATTAATACACAATTTACCACCATGAAAACTCTTTTGTGAGTAAATTTAATAGTAAATTAGGTATTTAGTAAATTTAGAAGTAAATTTTATTTCTAAATATTGAAATTTTTCAACCGTGCGTTCTCGCTAAAAATTACGATGATGTTGTTATTCATGCAATGATATTTATGATTATGTGTAATATTACAAAAAAAAAACTGTGATTCACGGTGATTTGGAGATAATCAATTATGCTTAAACTGAGAAAAGCACCGTATAATATGAATAACACAGTGTTAATATTATTATTTGCTCTAGCTTCTTGTGTACAATGCCAAGGTAAGCATTTCTAGTTTAAGATGACCTAAAGATTATTATTAAAAAAACTTACTTTTCATGATACCTATCCAGGCATAGCAGAAACTGTAATTGAAGCGATTTTACCAGAAACGAATTCTGCAAAAGTGACATTGGTTTACAAAAATCCCAATTCGATTCTGAAGGTTGAAATTGTTCTAAATAATAAATTGATTGATACTTACAAGTACACCAGCACAAATTATCTATTTTTTTATAAACCACATAGTTTTATAATACCCGAGATGGAACCGTGTACTGAATATAATTTAATTATTAGGACATTCTCGTACAATTCTAATAAAATAACTAAAACTAAACAATTATTTACTACAACATGTCTGAATCTGCCGCATGAAGCATATTTTAAATATGATGCAGATAACGATTTATTAAAATGGATGGGGCCCAGAACTGGTCCAACCAGTAACTTAGGTTATTACATATTTTATGGAGGAACTACTACTTTCGTTCCTTATCTAGAGCCATTCAGTTTAGCGAATTTACGAGGATGCTTGAACGTAACACTAACTATTATACCAATGATCGCAGCAGATCTTTACGATAATGAGTTTACGATTAATATTCGAACAAGATATAAAGGTACGTAAATACAATTTAAATTGATTTTTATTATTTTTATTAGAAAATTTGTTAGTCGAGCATAATTACCAGGTTTTATAATTTTTGATTATTTGTATTACTCATACGATTCCAATTATATGTATGAATTGTAAAATGCAAACAGATAGAGTAAAACCAGCTTGGAACAATTTTTATTTTATATTTTGGTTTTGATTGTTTTAGGTGGGGGTCGCAAAAATTGTAGCTGTTACAAGCCCTTTGAATCAAAAAGTAGTGAATAAGGAGACACAATGCAGTACAAGCTTCATACAATGTTTTTTTTTTGTGGCACCTTCATCTATATTTAAATTTGGATGTTGTTATCTTCTAGTATAGTTAAACAGGTTACCTCCACTACTGAGTATAGAAGAAAAGAAATCTTATATGTATTTTGGGTGCCACGGTAACGATCCGATGGTGAGGGAGCCGCCAAACAAGTAAAGTAGTTGATTCTATGATTGGGTGGAGGATGAAACATAGATAGATCTCGAATTGTCGGTTTTTGGTGGTTTATGGGTCGATAAATTTGCTTGTAGTGGCTATACATTAAAAATGCCAAATATCCAATATTTATCTCCTAACCAAATATCATTTCCGGCTTCCGAAAAAAAAAAGAATTATTTATATTTATTTCGACACCAACACTCTTAAACAAACAAAAATTCTGGAATTCACTATTGCATTACAGTGAATAATAATTTTAACAGATTAAAGGTTTCATGCTTCTTCGATTCTAGTAGTCTTTTTCATCCGCCCCCTATTTTCCTTTTTCCATAATGTTCTATTTAAATATATCAGATAACAATATTTTCGTTACAGGTTCTCCAGTTCTGCTTGATATGCTCAAAGTACGAAATTTTAATGAAAAAAACACCAAAACACCTTTGCACCACTCCTTGAACCATTTTTCTGGCTTGATAAATTTTATTGTTTAGCTTACCGAGAGATATTTGACTTTTATCTAAAATATAATGATATTATCAAAATCATCCTCATATTCCTTTTCCTCAGATTCAGAGCTATACTGTCAATTATATGTCGGGGTATTTTCAGCCATTAGGAGCTGTAACAACTAAGTTTGATCGTATATTTCCATTTATATTTTTATTATTAAGTTTTTCGTTCTTATTGTAATTCTTGACTTTCTGTTTGGTTATTTTCACTGACCTTAGATTCGAAAGATTTTCGAAAGATTTTTTTTTGTTTATAGTTTCGAATTGTTTTTTTTTTCAAAATGTCATTCTCATTTGATATTAGTGATTTAAAACCTGATGAGGTTGAAATAGAATGTGCCTTGCGAGAGAGATCTCCAAGTGATTCTAATGCACTGCAAAAATTAACTGTTATGATACAAGAAGAAGAAGCAGGTATTAGATCGCAACCAACTAAAATGCACAGAGCTGCAACTAGACGTACTAGTTACGAAATTGATACCTGCAGGGCTTTATTGTATGAAATTAAACGCGATATTGCCAACATGTCCAATATTGAACCCGATAGTAGACCTAATTTATTTAAAATCATGCGTTCTCGGCTTAACCATTTATCAGGTAGACTAACCCGAGCAACCCAATCCAACAATTACGAAGCACATGCTCGTAAAGCTTTGGATGTTTGCCAAACATTATTGTCAAGTACGGAGCAATTTATTGCTGATAGCAGTAAGTTGGACGATTCTATAGACGCAGCTAGATTAGTAGAAATTGACAATATCAAAATACCTCAAATTGAAGACAATCCTTTAGAAGTACACTCGGAGATAAATGCTGATGTTTGCAATATTAATTTAAACGAGCATTTTAAACAAAATATCATCACACAATCAACTATAGATGAGCAGACAACTGAACCTACACCTTCCACTAGTAAAGAAAGGTTACCCACTCAAACAACAATACCAACTAAAATGCTGGAAAATATTTTGCAAAGTCTGCAACAATTGTCCGTTCAAGTCAATGTTTTGAGTCATCAACAAGCAGAATTTCGTGCCGATTCCTCAATAAAAGGGTCCAATCTGGCCGCTCCCAAAATTGCAGAACCAACTAGCAACTCGCAAGCGAATTTCAGTGTGGCAGAGAGCGTAAATACGATCACATTAAATACAACAAATAGTAATGCTACAAGTTTCGATATATCCTCAAACATGACCGCAATATCAACAATAGCAAATGTCAGTCGCGTAGGAACCTCCCCCTTTACAAATACTACGGCGCAGTTGAATGCATCTTCGTTGGCTTTACCAGTTTTTGGTGGGGTAATACCATCACCAGAAGTATACCAACACGGTATATTGACGAGTCATCATCATGTCCCATCGATTAGAATACCATCAAGTACACAACTAGAGCAAACCATACCACGATTCAATGAATTTAATCCAGTAATTACGAATAACCCAAATATTTCAGTTACGAGTCAAGATCCTTTTAGGAGTCGGTCGTTATCCGAAAAGAGAAGCCTTTCCCGTTCAGGTCTCGCATGGGATGGTTCGTCATACATAGTACACCGGTCGATTTATTTTTATTTCAGCTTGAAACCGTAGCCGAATCAATGGGAATTTCGAATGATCAGCTACTTACCGAAATCAGTTTTGTGTTAAGGGGAACAGCCCAAAACTGGTATTAGACCTATCGAAAGCTCAACCCGTCCGCAACATATTCAGCTTTAAGATATACTTTGCTCGAGAGATTCAAAGATAGACGTACAGATCTAGAGATACGAAGTATGATCGAATGACAAAGATAACGTTTTTTTTCCGTTGTTTTCTTATTATTTTTTTTTATTTTTTTTTGCGGTTTAGATCTAGGTTGTTGCAAACTTGGGAACAATCGAATCCACTATTAACCCTGAGCTAAAGCCGGTTAAAAAGCAACCGCACCCAAGTCTAAAATGCAACAACATCTGTTAACAGGGGTTTGTTTTTTTTTCCTGCGATGTATAATGGACTGTAAAAACCTGTTACAGAGCCTTACTCAAACTTTATTGATTAGTAGGTAATCACTACATTAACGTTTTGAGGTTTTGATGCTTCACTTTATCGATTTTACGATATTAATTTGAAGGAACCACCATTTTCACTGACATTGTTAAAGCTTCATTATTATTTGTATTAATATCTGTTATTATTAGAATTATTATGAATAGTTTTATTATCATTTAATGAAGAGTGATTTTTGGAGCCATCGAATGAGTCATTTATTATACATCATAGACTTTTGTTTAACTCATTTTGTTTTTACAATTTATGTACTACCCAAAACGCAAAGCGAAAATAAGAACTTTTTCGGCGTAAATTTAACATAATCGACGTGTTCAGACTGGTCAAAATGAAAAAAAAATATCAAGATATTTTACGTCAAACTCATTTCCTGTTAACTTCACCTCGTTAAATATTACGTCAAACCTGACTGAAAATTTGGTTTCATACGTCAAACTCCACTTAAAAGGCTGGTACACAAGAAAATTGCTGAAATCGTTGGCTTTTTGTACACTGATGTAAATGTATCAACCTCGAAAAGTAGAAAAAAAACTCGTACCCAAGGGCGGGTAATTCTGATTTCTAAATTTGTAAACTGCACTCATTTTATGTTCAATCAATATTTTGTTCTTTTTTATCTAAATGAACTTTGATTAACAGTGATCCAACTAGTGTGACACATATAGCATTTTAAAAAGCCGTAAGTGTTCTTGATCGTATAGAAGCTTTTGCTTCAATTGAGTTCTTGTTTTACGTGTTGGCTTTGGTAAATTTTAATGAATACAACATATTTAGCGCACAATTTCTTTTCTAATTCACGTACTAATCTGGTATGAATTTTTTGGACTGCCTTTTGTTTTGGCATTGGAACAGAACATAAATATTGGTGCCCTAAAAAAAAAGAAAATTTATCCCATTTAGAAAAAATCGTACTAATACTTTTTTGTTGTTGAATTGAACTTCACGTGCACATGCAATAAACAAATTGCACACGCTGGGCTCATTCATTTATCAAAATTATCGGGTTCTTATCCGCCGGGCTTAACAATCTTGTTGTTGATCTAAAGGTAAGAAATCAATACATCATGCTTTGGAAAAAATAATTCCAAAATACACTAATTACTTTATACCAACAAATGTTCATATTTCACTTACATATATTTAAGAAACAGCTGACTAAAATTTAGTTTCGTTTGATAGCCAAATCCACGAAACTTTGACATTTAAATCAAAAAAAAAAAAGTTGGATTTTTTCGTGATAATTGAGTGCGTTTTATGCTAGAATTTTGACATAAAAATCGTATTTTTTTTTTTTTTACTAGGAATGTAGGTAACACAAGAATCGAACGCATTTATTTTCAATGACAAGCGGATACATCCAAGTGTTTTCTTTTATGGCGAGCAACAAAGCGAAGAAAACTGTTTTTGAAATACTAGACCAAATAATAAAGATTAGTTGATCGACGCCCGACGGAGAAAGACGTGTTTTGTCATTCTCAATAAATTAAAAATTAATTTTAATGCGCACTCCTCTACTTCTGGAACAAGAACATTTTGTAACAAAATATAATATCCTAAAAAGCGGTGTGGAAAAATGATATACATTAATAAGGAGTTCAACGACAGTACATATATGTAAGTGTTTTACTTCGGTCTAAAAAGACCAAAGTATTGAAAAAAAAATGATCAAAAATTTGGTTGGTCCAAAACCACTTTTCTCGACGTTTTAAAACTCCCTGAGTCTAGAAAAGCAAAAAAAAAAATGTTCGTCCGTCTGTCTGGATGTCGGTATGTCTGTGCCCATGGTATCTCGAGAACGGCTTCTTCGATTTAGAAATTTGCCGATCTGTTCCTATGGTCAAGGCCGAGATTTGAAACGATTTTGGAACCTGTGCATCAAGAGGATCGGGTGATCCTCTGCTATACGAATTGACCCAAAATACCTGGCTATAGAAATCGGTCTAAAAAGACCAAAGTATTGAAATCCTGTCAAAAATGCCGAACAATTTGGTTGGTTCAAAATCATTTTTCTCGTTTGTCTGGATGTCTGAATGTCTGAACGTCTGGATGTCTGGATGTTTATACACATGGTATCTCGAGAACGGTTTGCCAATTTGGAACTTTTTTCGCCAATCTGTTTCTATGGTCAAGGCGGAGATTTGAAAGCTTTTGGAAACTGTAGGTCAAGAGGGTGAGGTACCTCCCTTAAGAATTGAACCAAAATACCGACCGCTCTTTGGTTATTAAATTTGAGGTTGATTTGAAAGTTACGTTAGGGGTCAATTTGTTGAGTTTGAGTTGAGTTAGGGTTGGATATAGAAATATTTACGAATTTTTTTATATGTGCTGGTTTGATTATTGAATTGGGCATTGAATTTGTAGTTGATTTGAAAGTTAAGTTAGGGGTCAAGTTGCTGGTTGAGTTGAAGTTGAGTTGGAACTGAGTTAGGATTGGATAGGATATAGGGAGTTGTTGACTAATTGTTTATATATCCTGGTTTGAGGAGTGAGTTTGACGTAAAGTTTGCGGTTGAATTTAGGGTTAAGTTGGGTTCTGTGGTTTAGTGAGCAGTTGATCATTCAATACACAGGGAACATTGTCCGTTGTAGTAAGGTGTCCGTTAAACTGAGGATTTGTAAGTTTTTTTATAAAAATTTTATTGGGATTCTGTATCTTATCCGATTTTGATGAAATCCAGCATTTCCAATGGAAATGGGATTGTAAAATGATTTTTAGACGACGTTCTGGAATATGGCCAAGTAGGATGGAACTTGGCTATTCCTTAATTGATTATGATGAAATTTGACATGTGCATTGTAAATTGAATTCTAAAATGATTTTTAGATGAAGTTCTGGAATATGGCCAATAAGGACGGAACTTAGCTATTTCTTAACGGATTTGAGTGAAATTTGACATCTCCAAGTGCGATGGAAATGAGGTCTAAACTGAGTTTTAGATAAAGTTGTCGCAATATTCCATAACTTAAAAGTTTGTTCGTTGAAGTGAGGATTTCTCTAAATTGAGTGTCCATTGAAATGAGGTTTCACTGTATATAAAAGTGAGTGTTTATATATAAGTACAGTATATATGTGTAATATTTAAACATATGCACACGCATTGAACAATTTGAACCAAACTTGTTTAAGACCTAAAAAAGGTTAATGTTAATATCTCAAACATTCATATCCTCCTTGAGAGATGATAATCAGGTCTATAGTTACTACAGATGAATTTCTAAAACGTCAAAAATTGAGTCGATTTTTGATGAGGGTATGATGGTATAATGGTATGATTGTTTTTATATAAGAATTGTGTGATTGTGATGGTAATATTGATGGTGGTATGATGATGATGATGGCATGATGGTATGATGGTATGATGTTCTGATGGTATGGTGGTATGGTGGTGTGATGGTATGCTGGTGATTGTATGATTGTATGATGGTATGAGTTGAGCAGAGGGTTGAGATTTGGTTCGAGCTAAGTTGAGGTGACTCAAATGAGTTAGAGTTTAGTTAGCATGCACTGGGGTTAAGTGAGTTGTTCGGTTGGGGAATTATTTAAGAGTTGATTTGGAGTTAGGTTAAGGGTTAATTTGAAAGTTGATTTGGGGTTGATTTGATGATTGATTTGATGGTTTGGATGGCGGTTAATTTGGTGATTGCGGTTACAATTATGTTGCGATTGAGATGAAGGTTGATATATATATGTTTAGTTGAAGGCTGAGCTGAAGGCATGAACATTTCGGGATTAATGTTGTAGTTGAATTAATCAATACCAAAGTTCTGACCACCTCATGAGGTTTCAGCCCTTTATATTTTATATGTTGTGTTGTGTTTAGTGATAATATTTAAAACTATTTAAACAAGCGTGACATTTAGACATAGTACAGGATAAATAATGTACAAAATGTTGATAACGGTACTGCTTTGGTTGCTGTTTGACAGGTAATCTCACATCACATGCGTTGTTTTCATGTGGTCTTTACAATTTTTACTATGTAATTAAGATTATATATTCAGTTTGTGATTACTTGTTATCAGGAATTTCATTATATAGTAAATATTGATGTTGGATGTATATTTCGATTGGTGTGTGCGCTAAACATAAGAGAGAGTATTGGGTATTTATTATTATTTTAATTATGAGGTATTTTCTAGAATAATTGAACCATTGGGTTGTTAATTTAAATTAATTTTAGGATACTAAATGCTTACTGAGCTGATAGATAAGTTGTTTCAGAGTTTTAGCTGCAATTCATACTTATAAATAACATATTATATATTTTGTATAACTAATTACACATTTTTTTATATTTTAGAGAAGTTAATTTATGAATTAATTTTTAATTTTATTTATTAATTTCTTAATTGGTTTCAGAGATTTAAATTTGGCTTGGTTAACTAATAAGTGATTACTTATAACAGTTTTGTTACACTATTTTAAGATAACATTCTTCTAAATTAAATTTCACTCATTTTTCGGCAGTTCAGGTATAAATGATTTTGACATTTTTTTTTGTATACCCTAGATGGTAATTATACTGCCTTATCTTGTATCCGTAAATATTCCCTCTTTCATTAATTATTTTTGGGTGTTTTCCTTTTCCGATATAATCTCTCCTTTCGTTTATCCAAATTAATGAAAGTTAATTAAACCACAGTGGATTATTATGGTTATTCTTCACAACAGAAATTGGAGCGAATCTATCGATAGCATTGAACAAACTGTTATAAAATAGTTGGACATCATAATGTGGGTGGAGAGGTGGTCGCTGAGTCTGATTGGGAAGTAGAGGGTGCGAGCTATTTCGTAAGTTTATTAGTATAGGTAATAGTGAAATTACTAATTATTTGAATTTTTGTTTTATTTTTGATTGACAAAATAGTGGAAGCTGTTCAGCTCTAGTTTTATGAAATAATTAATTGATTTGAATAGTGTCATTGAATTGTTTTAAATTATTAACTTTCGGCTATAATTATAGGTGTCTGTAACCGGATCGATTTTGGTGTTACTAACTAATTTATTTAGTCCTATTATAGTGAATAAACGGGTTTATGATGGGGTCAATAATGCAATCATCGCACTAGTACTTTTGCTGCTTTTTGGATGCCGCTTTATTTTAGAAGTGGCAAGTTACGCTTGTTTTTACGTCGTCTGCCCGTAGGCACATGTAGCCTCTTCGAGTTTGACGACGGTTTATTTGTTGGTTTTGAACGGTTGGTGCTCATCTCAATTTTACTACATCTGAGTGAATAACAGCCATTATATGAGAGTAAAATACGATACTTTGGCAACGACCGAATAAATCCTAAAATAATTTCCATCAACATTTTTACGTTTCAATTTAATTATATTGCAAATGGTAAGAGACTAATAGATAAACGAGCAGCGAATAATGGATATCATTATAATTGAAGATACCAATTTATAATGAGTATGTTATACATTAGACGTAGATATATTTTGCATTATAAATTGTAATGTGCTCTATATTATAAACTGACTTCTACTGCATTACACATTATAATAAATTATATTCTATTAACCTTCCAAGAACACAACTGTTTTTAGAATCACGGAGAACACACTGGGTCAATCTGACCCTACACACTTTTTGATCGTCTACCATTTTAAATTGGTGAACAAATTCTCAGATGTTCTTGAAACATTGATAAATCAATTAATACCATATTGCACTTTGGAGCCGGACGCCGGTGGAATTAATAACATATTCGAAAAAATTAATGAATATATTTTTTGAAAAGCTAAAACTTGATCCATATATTCCTGAAATGTAGCAGAATCGAGAAATTTTTTTTACTTTAGTGTTCAATTACATGACTTGAGATAGTAATTAACTTATTTATTCACTTCCGGCGCAATCATTACATAAATAGACACAACTCATCGCACATAGGACGCAAACAAGACAGACAAGGCATTTTAATTTTTTTAATCCTTCGCGTAAGGGTCAAATGATCATCTTCTGATCTGGTACAGCTGGTCAATGATCAAGAGTAAGGTGAATGCCTTTGACGAAAACGTAGCGTGGCGTTTTTTAGTTTTCTTGCAAGTATCGAGTAAGTAGGTGAGAGACAAGTTCGTTTATAGCAGGCGTAGCAGATAAATGTTCTTCCGCTTCATACTTGCAAGCAGACAAAATTCCTCTCTTTTCTGCTTTCACTACTTCGCAAATAAAATTTCCAGACGAACCAGAAATTATTTTCGTTACACAAAATCTTTCTCTGTTTAAAATACTTCCTAAGTGATATCACAACACAACAGGGCCAAAATGACCCTTCACGAGCATCTTAACGTGTAGTTAGTACCGAAAACTATAGCTACAGGGCCTCAGCCAGGCCAATTTTCAGAATGCTTCCAAGATATTTACTATTGAATTTGTAACATGGCTAAAGTTTATGAGTGAGAGAATGTCTATCATGATCGCAAGTGTGTGATGTTCTCATAAGCATTCAAATCCAGCCAGTTAACAAAATTATTCATTTAGATGTTTAGACGGTCATTGATTTGTCTGCGAGAATTCAGGGTTTGGGGTGGGTAATTTTTGAACATACTAAATGATCCTAGATTGATTGCAAGAATGAAATGTACCAAAAGGATACAGGGATAGAGGGAAGAAAATAAAGACCACCAGCTGAAAACAACTCACCATATATATTGACCATACTCACCTTGACTTCATCCCGATAAACAAGTACTTATTAATGCATCCTAATTTACATTCACTAATCACTATCATAAAACACTATAACGAATTTTTGCACACAAATCACAAAAATACCTGCATGTCTTTCAAAACCTGTTCGCTAAATAATAAAAACCAAAAGAGACCAATAAAACGGCAGCTACGGCAGGTAACCTATGACTACTTACACAGAAAAGCGGCGGCAGCACTGTCTACATGCCTGAAACTTTATTGAACTTAATCGATTAAAATGCGGTTTTTTGCATTCTGTGTATAAATTTTAATGTAAACGGTATCGTTAAAAGGAATTAATGTAATTTTTATTTACGTTTTTACAGGTCTGAGGTAATTTTTTATTCCCGTTCACAGAGTAAAGGTTAATGCTTGATGAAAAAGGGCCAATTTTCCATTGTTTCATTTGTTTTCTTTTTTACATGGACATTGTAGGAGAGGAAACATTTTTTAACTAAAGATCTTTGTTCAAAACTTTTAAAGAAGCAATATTTTTGCTCTCGACTGTAGTCGCAAACATTTTGAAACTAAACTATTGCAAATTTCAGTTCGATAGTCGAAATTAACATTCTTGACAAATTAAAATCCACTACATATTAGTATTAGGCAGGGTTTTCCATTTTCAATGTACCGATTTTAAGTTCGTCGGTCCAATTTTTGATGACATTTTGGCATAAAGGAGCGACCACTGTGGCAATTGCGCTTCTTATGTTGCCCTTTTATTCCTGCATCTTAATTGGATTACTGACTTAGGCGAGTAACTTGACATAACCACACAGAATAAATGTGCAGGACGGTGCGAGAACAAAGATGAAAGTCAATTTCTTTTTGGAGTGGTGGAAAATTATTTTAAACTATTTTCTGGGAGCAGGTGCCATCAACGGTAACACAACTATAAAGATCCTAATTTGCGCAACTTCCGCCCTACAGTGCAGTTGCCAAGGAATCAATCATTTCAACTGTCTATTTATTTAAAGTTACGTAGTGCGGTTACGTAGGCTCTATAAAATCATTAATTACTCTCATTATTATGTTTAAACCTTTCATGTATCGAAATTTCCAGTGAGAAGCCTAAGCCACTCTTAATTCTTGAAGAGTGGTGGAAATCTGAGGCTTTCATCAATTCTCTATGATGATAAACCTGCCTGTATAAATCTTCCCTGCGCATAGAACCTTTTAGAGGTAAGACGGACCCTGATCTGATTTAGTTTCTTTCGCCTAGGAGAAAAAACAATGTTTGTCTCGTTTTAATTTTAATGTAAAGTTCACTTCTTAGTGCAACCATGTAAAATTTAAATTTAAATATTTTTTATAATTCCCCTCAGTATGAGGTGTCTTCTCTAATAGGGCCTGGCTTCTGCATCTAATTATGTCTCATTGTCACGTAATGCTAATCGATTAGAAAATAACAATAAAACTCTATTTTATTACAGAGCCTAACGGAATGGATAATTTTGAAGTCAACCCTGTGAGCCCTACAGAAATGCAAGTCTCTTGGAATGAACCAACGGAGAACCCGCAATGTGTTGAATACTATATAATACAATATGATGGACGGGTAAAGAACACAAGTTCCACTTCATTTACAATTAATGATCTTGAACCCTGTGAAAAGTATAATATTGTGATATGTGTTGTCACAATGCTTAACAAATATGGACAATGTATTGAACGTATGGAAACTACCCATTACGCAATTCCAGAATTATTAAATAGAAATGCGATAGCAGGTTCAACCTTTGCCAATATATCCTTGGAGTACAAAGTTATCACATGTATTCAAAAAATTCAATTTAGCTTAAACGATGGTATACGCTGGGCTAATTGGACTGAATCCCTTACATTGTCACAACAGTATCATGTAAACCAGCTGAAACCATGTACTAGATATATTTTATTTATGCAACCATTCTTTAACAACAGTTTTGGAGAATCAACTAGCGAAACATTTAAAACACAGCCCGTAAAAATTGATCCTGTAGAAAACATAAAATTTGACCGGGATATTGATTTGCTAACCTGGGATCGACCAAGATTCGGAGCACAATGTATTAAGTATTATACAATAAGTTTCAATGGTTTGAAAGTAACAGGTAATACCGAGAGTGTCAGTTTGATAAATTTGGCTGGATGTTCAAATTATCAAATTGAAATTACTCCGATGGGAGAAAACGGTTTAAAAGGAAAAAGTAAAATAGAAAATATTGAAACCGGATTTAAAAAGCCGGCTCCTGTGAAAATTATTGACGCTAATTCACATAGTCCAAATAGTATTACAGTGATTTGGGATAGACCAACTAGCAACCCAAATTGTGTTAAAAACTTTACCATTTTTTTTAGTACCAAGATTGTGCACACAATTTTAACTAAATACACGATCAACAATTTAGAACCATGCACATCGTATACTATCATAATTTGTGTTGGTATAATACAAAATCCAACCGATCTGTGTATCAATCAACAAATAACGACACAACCAACCCTTCCAGAAGTAACTATAGCCTCGATAGTTTCGAAATCAATTTCTGGAACATTTTCTCTCGAATATAAAAACCGTAATTGCATTCGAAAAATTGAGATTGAATTACTCAATCGGTCCGAACAATTTGATAAATCTAACTTACCGGACATTTACTTGGTGGATAAATTGAGACCATGTACTAGATACAATCTTATTGTAAAGGTATCCAGTCTATACTACAGTGAAATAGTTAGCACTAATAATACATTTGAAACTGAATATGTGACAATTGACGCTGTGAAAAATGTTACTTTTGACAAAAAAATTGGTTTAATAACGTGGACGAGACCATCTGTAGGATCGGAATGCATTAAAAATTATATAATTTACGACGGACTGCATAAGACCACATGGTATCAAGAGTACTACGATCTATCTTATTTGCCCGGCTGTCAAAATTTTGATGTTGAAATTACACCGATGGGGAAGAATGGCGAAGTAGGCGTGGGTTACACATTACAACTCGAAACTACATTAAAAGGTTAGCTTAGATATTCGATTATTATATTTAATACAAATGCTTATTTATTTATAGAACCTGGAGCCGTGAACATTTCATCGATAAATTCTATCAGTCCCAATAGTATTTCAATCGGTTATACTTTCCCGACAATAAATCCAAAATGTGTGAGAAACTATGCGATATTTTTTAACGGAAGAACCGAGTACACTAATCAGCGCCGATACGACATAAATAATCTGGAAGCTTGTACTGAGTACAACATTAGCATTTGTATAGTTAAGATAAACAATGAAACCGGACCTTGTACCCAGCATACACAAAATATTACAACAAAACCCGATCTCCCGGAAACAACAATAGGCACGATAATTCCGGGCCCAACGTTTGTCGACGTATCATTGGAATACAAAAATATGAATTGTATCAAGAACATACAGATTGGCATAATTGATGGAAATACTACATTATTCAACAGTTCAAATTTACCAATCAAGTATAGAGTCGGCCTATTAAAGCCATGCACTAACTTTATCTTATCCGTAAAGACATTCAGTGATTACTACGTTGGAATGGTCATCACCAATAAAACATTTAAAACTAAACCTGTAGAAATTCATTCTGTACAAGACATAAAATTTGATGAGAAGACAAATTTAGTGACGTGGTTGCGACCTAATGTTGGATGGGAGTGCCTTGAACATTATGCATTAGATGATGGAGGAAATAAGGGCAATACAACTTCCGAATTTTTTAATTTAACACACCTACCAGGTTGTTCAAATTTTTCAATTCAGATTACGCCGGTAGGAATGTTTGGCGCTAGAGGTATGGCTAATGTTTTAGAAATTCAAACTGGGATGAAAGAACCGGAAAGTGTGGAAATTAAATTTGCTCGCATAAAGAGCCCCACTCAAATTACAGTAAATTGGATAATTCCACGAAAAAATCCAAATTGTGTTAAACACTATGCGATCATTTACAACGAGAAGACCGCATACACAGATTTAACTACATACACAATACAAAATCTTGAACCTTGTACTACACAAAATATCCAAATTTGTATTATTAAGATTAATAACAAAAGTGGGTTGTGTACCACACATAGTGAAAATATTACTACCGAATCAGCCATTCCTGAAATAACTATAAATTCGATAATTTCGGAATCATCTTTTGCCAATGTCTCATTTGCATATAAAAATCCCAGTTGCATTTGGTATTTTGAAATAATCTTAAATAATACTGTTTTGGAATTATATGGGAAATCTGATTTCAAAAAATTCTATGTTGCCAAACAGTTGAAACCATGCTCGGAATACCACTTGTGTCTTAAAATTTACCATTCACTCAACACGAATCAATCATTCTACACCAACAAAACGTTTATCACTAAATCTGTCAACAACATACCCAAAGTAGAAAATATCGAATTTAATGAAAATAGTGGCGTACTAAAATGGAAGCGGCCAGATTTTGGTGCGGAATGTATTAGACGGTATTCTATAGATTCTAATGGAACAACAAATATCACAACAATCGAATCATTGAATCTTGCTTATCTTCTGGGCTGTTCAAAATATGAAGTTCAAATTACACCAGAGGGTGATAATTATTTAATCGGTGAAACTCTTAAAACTTCTATTGAAACCGGTTTTAAACAGCCTGATGGTATTTCAAATTTGCACGCATTGTTTGCAAATCCTAGCAGTATTAGTATGGTATGGAATGCTCCATACAAGAATTTAAATTGTGTAAGGCAATATGAAATAAAATACGAACACAATACGGAGTACACAAATCTAACAAAATATACAATCCAAAATCTTGAACCATGCTTGGAGTACAACATTCAAATTTGTATTTTTATGACAAATAATGAAATTGGTATGTGTACAGAAGGGCATTCAATGAATACGACAATCGGAATTTCAAGCGGGATACAACAACTTCGATATAATAATTTGGTGATAGAATGGCAATCGCCTAGTTATGGTGCTAAATGCGTCCAAAAATATGTAGTGATGATGTACGATGAATTAGATCATCAAATCATATCGGAAGAGGTATTTTCGCGTACATTTATATTAGACAGGACGAAAATTAAATCTTGTAAGCATTACACTGTTTCTATAGTCCCAATCAATTTTGATAATGGACAAGGCAATGCCGAAGAGCTGACGTTTAAAACCGAACCAATAAGTATGCCAATTATTTTGAAATTCTTTCTAATCTGTTAACTAATTTTATATTTTATAGAACCTGAGGCACCATCCGCACCCAAGTTAATATCGAAAACAGCAACATCACTCGTATTACAGTCGGATTATGAAAATGATCGGGACCAATGCCCACTGAAAAGTGCTAATTTCATGTGTATTGGAGATGATGTGACTAAATTAAGTTCGATTATGGTATTATTAACACAAAACGAAAGAAAATTTATCGCCATCATTCATGATTTAGAAGATCTAACCAGCTATACATGTACGGTACGAATTGAGAATGCAGACTATTCATCTGATCAAAGTCCGGCAAGTAAATTTGAGACTAATGAAAAGTTGTCAGATCCACCAGACTTCCGGATTAGTTCGATACAATCGAAATCTTTGAGTATTACTTGGGAAGCACCGAATAATAAAAAAATACGATTAAAGGGTTATCAGGTTCGTATTCTGAAAATAGGAAAAAATTATGCTGTACCTGTAGGATGTGAAATATCACATTATAATGCAACATTTGTTATCGAAGCTGATAAATTGGAGTATACTGTTTCAAATTTAGAACCATTTACTAAATATTCCGTGCAAATGGCAATCGAGAATACAGCAGGAATTGGCAGTTACAGTCGAATCGAAGTAGTAACCCGCCCAGACAGTATGTTTGATTACTTACATACACATAATCGTAATTACAAGAATATTTTATATTACAGCTCCACATCAGGTGAACAATTTTCGAGTGGGCCGACTTAATTACGACCACACGGTCGAATTAAAGTGGGACTTACCGTGCGAAATTAATGGTGAGATATTCGCGATAAAAGGAATATTTTACGAAAGTTCACCAACAAATACCAGAGTAATTAGTTATGAATGGAAATTAGAATCGTCTAATGGTTTGACCCTGGCGAACTATTATAAATCCAAACCAATTAAACCAGAACATATCTATAATATAACGATAGGAATTGAATTACAAAATTCCACAGCACCGATGAATGAGACGTCCATTTCATATAGATCACCACCCGGAAGTAATTTATATGGCAATGATAATATTGCATGCAAAATATGCTTAATAATTTTGTATTTCAGTTCCCGTAGCCTACATATCAAGTAACTGGGGACTCATCAGTCAGACAACGAGCCCAAGGGATCATGTGAAATTAACTATTAACAAAAACCTTTTTGATGCAACAAATGGAATAGTTGAACAATTTACGTTTCTAATATCGGAACGGGTATGTAGTGCACGAGATAAAAAAACAAATTGCAATAATACATAATCTCATCCTTTCGCAATATTATAGAATTGTCAAGAAGATCCAAGACCGAATTATTATTTCTACAAAAATGACATTGATCAGCCATTGCCATCATGGTTTGATTTTAAAGATGATGAATGTACTGGCCAGTATCAGATTCAGAATTTTCCTAACGATTACAATATTGATGAAGATGGTAGCTTTGAATTTATAATTGGGAATGAAATTTGTGACAACACAAAGAGATATTCTGGCTACTGCAATGGTCCTCTTAAATTAGGTTTGGATTTTTAATAATATTTTGTGGTCAGACAAATTATTGCGACTTCTCAGCCTTTATTTTAGGGATGTTGGACACTATACATTATAATCGAGACCTTATTCTATGAAACCGAATTTTATCCGCCGTTAATCCGTTTCGTATAGATGTACTGGAACACTTCAAACTGATAACGAGAGATTACTAGGATCGGTATTTTCTGTCTTATTTAGGGTCCCTTCTCAATTTTAATTGTCGTGATTATTCTGTTTAACCTTACCTTCCCTCTCAATTACCCTGTTTATTGCACTTTTTACTGATTATTTTGATGATTCTTTTGTCTACATGACCGTAATTTGGTTTTAAATTAATAAGCCAGCCAATATGTACCGTAGTCTTTGGCGTACTGGATAGGCATAAAGTGATCAGCATTGGCTAACTTGCCATTTTCTGAGATAAAACAGAAATTAGTGCGGTGCGGTTCCTTCATGATTTACAAATTTAATTTTTGTTCCCATGTACAACAATGTCTTAACAACGTTTCAACACTCCGACGAATCGACATTCTTTTTTTTTTCATACTACGAACCTCCAAAACGCTGGGAAAAGTGGTTTTGGACAAGCCAAATTTTTGATCATTTTCGGCAGGATTTTAATAACTTTTGTCTTTACAACTGTCAAAGATTGGTATTGATACATCTAGATGGGAATATTCCTAAAAAGTACAGCTATCCAGTTAGCCGATCATATTACAAACATTCATATCCAATTGACTTAATACTTGGAGCGGACCCTTCATCGTGAAGAATAATATGGATTGTAATTTGTGACGTGGATAATCAATCAATTAATGAGGTGACCATTTAGATGTTGGTGGTTTTAGCCTAGCCCCGACATATTGAATTAGATTCCCAGAGATTATTTCATAGCAATAACAACACTACTGTTCGAAATATCAAATACGTTGGCCATTGATGAAACCACTTGGTATTTCATATCACCCTTTATGCCTCATTTCGGTGGGATATTGGAAGCTGGAATTATTTTCACATTTGAATGACTTTATACCGTGATCACCCAAATAGAAATCTGTCTTACTTACACATACCAGGACATTTTTTAATAGGGGATTCTCTTAAGGTATACTATATAACCTTCTACAAATTTTGGAACCAATGGTCCTCCGAATAACTTCACCAAGATGAAGCAGCAATCAAATAGAAGGGCATTCAACCAAACTTAATAATTAACCTCCTGAAGAATAAAAATTCATGCAGGGAAAGAAAAAGGAGTACGTACACCGAATAAGAGTTTCTACCGTATCCATATCATTAAGCCATGATCCAAATCAAATTTTGAAGTTGGAATTGATTTTTTTTCCAGCTTATACCTTTTTCATAATAAAGTCCAGCTTTGATTTTTTTTTTTTTGTTATATTTCTAGAGTTTTAATGATAAAAAATAATTTTCAGAAACTGATTACGCGTTAATCGCCCGTGTTTTTACATCTGTTGGATATGCTGATACCAATCCAATTTATTTTACAACGGAAAAAAAATTTCCCACAGTAATTATTATTATTTTATGCATTATAATGGTATTGGTTATTGGATTAGGCTTCATGTGGTTTAAATGGAAAAAAACGGTTAATCGAAAACCTCCAACATTGATTGTCCCGGACAAAGTAGAAATGTATCCACAACTAATTAAATCTGCAACTACATCTACCTATAAATACAGTCATTTGTTAAAATATGATCCAGAAGATATAGCAGACGAATATGATTTGATTAACGCTATGGATACAAGGGACCTGACAACAATAGCGGCACAAGAAAATAACGGGAAGAATCGTTATGCTAATATATTGCCATGTAAGTTGGTCGGGCTTAATGCAAAGGTGTAGGGTTCAGCTAAATATACATATATACATTTAATCAAAATATTTTATTTATCCACAGATGATCATAATCGTGTATATGTCACCCCAGATATTTACTGCCCCACCGATTACATAAATGCATCATATATAAATGGATATGTACGGCCAGATGAGTATATAGCATCACAAGGACCAACAGACGATACATGCTATGACTTTTGGAATATGATTATTGAGAAAAATTGTCACCAAATCATTATGCTAGCGAAATTAGTCGAAAATCGTACGTCAAAATGTGCTCAATACTACCCAGATCCGAATGCCGAACTTAAATTTAATAATATCTGCGTGGCTAATATTCGACAGCTTGATCTGGATTTGTGTACAAGACGCGACATAAAAATTACAAAAGTATATGAATGTTATTTATTTAATATAATTGCAATTTAATTTCAGAAGTAATATTTGGATACATTTTTCTTTTCTTTAGGGAATAGTTGAACATTTAGTTGCACAATATCATTTCCAAAAATGGCCAGATCATGGTTCTCCTAAAAATGAATTGGATCTAATTTCATTTATAGAGTTTGTTCGATCGGAGTACAAGAGTAGTACATTCAATGGACCAATTGTAGTTCATTGTAGTGCTGGTGTTGGACGGACTGGTACACTAATTGCCTTGGACATTTTGCTGCAACAAATCGAAAATAATGAAAATTGTAATGTATGCGAAACGGTGAAAAATTTACGACATCAACGGATGAAAATGGTGCAAACATTTGTACAATACGAGTTTGTCTATAAATGTGTTGCACGGTATTTACGTCAGAAATGACCAAATATTAAAATTTAAATTATATTTGGGTGCGAACAACTAGTCAAGAAAATATTAAAAAAATAATTTTGTAATATTATTGTTAAATATAAAATGTTAAGTTGTTGTACTTAATGAATTTAATGAGTACTCCAGATGTTTTGTTTGTTTGAGTCGGACGTCAAGGACTATGTGAGATGACTTGGGATCAGATTGGATTGAGTGCATTATTTAGAATTAATAAGTGTATGCCATTTTTATTTATTTTCCAACAGAGAGAATGCTTGGTTCCGAGTTTCTGAAAAGACAAACCCTACCCCTCCAATGGGGCAAACAATTTACGGGCCTCTAAAATATACAGGCCCCTAGGGGATGCTAGTGCCATCTTTCCTACAAAATAATTAGCTGCTTTTATATGTGTCTATCAGAGGGTCTGTGCAAATAAAAACTTGGTGTCAAACTACAAATTCAATTGGATGAGATCGTAGGTTTTACCGTTGAACACTCTCGTCATAAGCCTTCTTAATGTTTAGATTGGCTGTTTCGTGAATCAATTGTAACCTAGTCGGTGGATAAGACTTCTCCTTCCGAGATATCTCCTGGTTATTTGTTTTAATAAGCTGTAGTCGCTGCTATGTTAACCTTGTGGTAACCGAATAGGAGGAAATGTGGTATATTTTGGACTGATTTTCCTTAAAGCTGCTGCAATTTCATGGATTCACTCCATACAACTAAAACACATCATTCTTTAAAAATTCGACCATTTTTACCGATGTCGCCTGATTAAGCGTGGCTTGAGTAAAACAGATTTTGTTAAATGGTTCAACACAAATAAAATCACTGTTTCACCCTATAGGTCGATTGTGGATACGGGCCGAACAAATCTATATAGATCCGTTACCAGGTCTTAACATTTGGTTTGCTATACCCAATTGTGTTTTTGATTGCGTATTCATGGGTTTTGTTGTTTGGCAGACTAAACATTTGCGGATATATTTAGCGACTTCCTTTGGTATTCCTGGCCAGAAGTAAAATCTTCGTAGTCTCTCGAGCTGATCGGTCGCCATGATTCTCGATGATCAACTTTTCCCAAGAGCAATTGATAATTAAAACTTCCAGGCGGATAAGTTTAAGAGCTTGCTGTTTTGTTTTGGCTCCCATCTGAGAAACACACAACTTTCGTGAGCCTTAAACGCAATGTATTTTTCTGGGTTCAAAGTTATATTTATTCTGCCTAAGTGTTATGTAATCATTGTCCAGAGAATCTTCTAGCTTAAAGCTCCATCGTGCTAAGCTTGTGCTGGCTAGCCATTTTAAGCTAACGTGATCCATTATAGATAAGCATGAAATGATGTCCTTCAACATAAGCTCCAAATTTTTTTATTGCAAGAATTGCTGCAAGTAACTCTAATTCGCTGACCGAATAATTTCTTCGCGTATTTGTCTCTCTTAAAGAGCACAACACCAACTCCTTCGGCACTGGCGTCACAGCTAATGTAGAACTTATTGCCATAATTTGGACCAACCAAAATTGGAGCTGAAGTAAGTAGAATGTTTAATTCATTAAATGCTTGTTGAGCTTCTGCTGTCCAATTAAATTTCCCTTCTTCAGGAATTCGTTAATTGGCACGGTTTCACTTGCAAAATTTCGAATAATGCGACGGTACCATCCAGCCATCCCCAACAGTCGACTTTCGCAATATCAGTCTCATGCTTGTATGAGGATCGTAACCAGTCTGCGCTCCCACAAATTCTAATGTTACTGACAAAGAACGCGAAGCTCTTCCATGGATCTGATATGGTAAGACAACGTTACATTTTTGAGGGTGTGGTTCATATTTTGGCAAAGTCTATAAATTATCTGCTGTTCTGACAAACGATTCTGTAGTCGTGCGTTCATTTTCTGCGTGCTGAGTAAAAAATTCGAAAATGATTCTCTGCTACATTGAACTCTTTTCAAAATATGCTCTGTTAGCTCCTTTTCATAATTGGAGCTACTAAAGTAGGAAAAAATTGCAGACTTCATTTGTGTCCAATTTACTACAGGATTATTGGATTTGTAAACCCAGCAACAATCTTCAGCTTTTCCGAAAGAAAAAAGTGAAGAACTTTCGTTAGATACTCTAGAGGAAGAATATCGTCACTTCTCATTTGCTTTAATCTATATATAAAGTCATGAGAATTTAGACTACCTGTACCATCGAATGATAAACTCCATTTCTGTCTAATTTTTTATAAATTATCAAAACGGAACTGTCGATTTTGAACTGGTTGAGGTTGTCTCGAAAATATAACTTCGTATACATTATTCGGCTGATTTTCGAAAAATGTTCACTTTTATTAAATGTTTGTTCAGCTGAAATTGGGTTGGCTCTGAAAAATTCTTGCTGAAAACGATGAAGTTCCATTTGGAAAAAAAAAAATCATGCCCCGAATCTTTTAATTGTATGTTTGGAGTTTCGGCTTATCGTTAATGTGTTAGCTCCAGGCTGGTGCCTATCCTTGTGTGAAATCCGCGCAAAAGAAACGGACTTCGACGCCACCTTTGAAAGCAGATTTTTCGGAAAAATAGAAAAAATCACGGAAGATTTTTTGAGGAAAATGTCCTCCAGGGACAAATCAGCGCCAGAACCAAAAGGAGATCTACCTCGTTCGTCGAGTGGCATTCAAGTTAGGCAGCCGAGCTGGGATACTAGAGCCGATAGTAATAACGGGAGTGATTCCGATTCCGCTAGGGAAACCTTAAATATCCACCGCAGTGTACGTTATCCACCGCAGTGTACGGAGACGGACGGATCCAACCAAGTGGAAAATTTACTTTTCAGGAAAAGAAGGTGGCAAAGGTATGGACAACGTACAAGATTTCATCATGCGGTTGGAGGAACATGCTTACCAGAAAAATATCGAGAAGCATGAATTGGTCACCCTTACCCGTAACTTCGTATCTGGGGTGGCAGAAAAGTGGTACTACATATTTTTAACGCAAAAATAAAGGAATACCCTGGAGAAGTATGAAGAAGGCACTATTAGAACGATTTAGTAGCCTTGAAACCGAAAGGGCTCAACGGCGATACGTGCGCGGACGGACACAGGAGCATAAAGAATCGTTTAACGATTTCATTTTGAAGACGAGATCCTGGAGATCGTACTCGATAACATGAACCCTGCTCTGAAGAACGCAACTCAGAATAAGGACTTTGATCGAATAGAGGATTTAAGGAAGGTTTGTGCCAACTATGAGAAACTGTGGGCTACCTGAGGTTACGACCCTCGTAAATTAATCGAGAGACGCCCAAGACATCCCCGAATGGTAGAAGAAGTAGCCATTAATGATCCGGCTACCTCCGAATTATGTCCCCCAGAACGGTATCATTCGACAATGGAACCCGATCAGTTCACTTATCACCCTAATGAGGACGAAGAAATACAGCACTTAAACGCAATTGAACGTCGGGCTCCATATCTCGTTTGCTGGAATTGTAAAGATCTGGGTCATTCGTTTTTTAAATGTCCAGTCGGAAAAATCCACGAATTTTGTTACGGCTGTGGGTTGGCTGGGAAAAAAGTAGACGACTGCTAAAAATGTCTAAAGCGACAAATGGGAAACCAACAGCCGAACGCGCACCAATTTGGGGACACGCGTTCGGAGAGACGAAAAGCCTCAGAGCGACCGTCCCTCGGGTGCATGTGACCCCACCGTCACCATCAGCCAACCAATCAACTCAGTAACGCCTCAACCCTCCCTCACAAATAAACGCCTCGACCGAATTAAGAACTATTAGGAGGGGAAAAGAACTTTTAGACAAAAGTGCCGTATAGCAACCTTGACGGAATTCAAGGATCACGATCCCTGTCCATACTGAAAAATATTAATTAATGGTCACTCCAAGCTAGGATTATTAGACAGTGGAGCGAGTATAAGCGTGTTGGGGAAATGATTTGAGGAATTTATGAGTTCTACGAGTATCAAGGCACCAATATCCAAGATAAATTCCACTATACAAACGGCGGATGGTTAACTATCTACAGGAAGTTAGGCCTATAAAATTCTGTGTAGTCCCTTCCTTGCAGTGCGAAGTATATCTGGGAAGTAGAGAAGGCATTCAATCTAGCCCCACAAATCATCTCCGAGATAACCACCAGTGCATCCAAAGGATTGGGTAAAACCCACTTGGTCGAGCATGTAATAGATGTGGGAAACGCTACCTCTATCAAACAAAGACACTATTCGGTATCACCCGCTATCCAGACCCAAATTTATCAAGAAATCGATAGGATGATATCCTTAGGGGTCATCGAGGAGAGCAACCGTCCTTGGAGCAGTCCAGTAGTCCTATTTCGTAAAATTAGCGGTAAAATAAGATTGTGTCTGGATTCACGGAAGGTAAATGAGGCAACCAAGAAGGATGCTTACCCACTTCCACTAATTGATGGTTTGTTGGGTCGACTACAAGACACTAAGTTTATAACTAGTTTGGACCTGAAAGATACCTTTTGGCAGATCCCTCTTTCGAAAAGCTTAAGAGAAATTACCGCCGTCACAGTTCCAGGCCGACCTCTTTATCAGTTTTGCGTCATGCCTTTCGGTTTGTGTAACGCTCCCCAAACCATGAGTAGACTGATGGACCGAGTGATTCCGCACCAGTTAAGAGACCGGGTGTTTGTTTATTTAGACGATCTACTTATTATTTCCGCTGACTACGAAGATCATTTAGAAATTCTGCGAACTGTGGCGGACCTATTGGGTAAAACGGGATTGACCATTAACATAGAAAATAGCTACTTTGTGCTCAAGGAAACAAAATATCTGGGGTTCATCGTGGGAGAAGATGGGTTAAAAACAGACCCGTCCAAAGTGGAAGCGATTAAGAATTTCCGTCCGACGTTTTCTTGGGATGGCTGGATGGTATCGGCGTTTTATTCCAAATTACGCTGAGATTACCGCACCGATTACCAACCTGCTGCGAAAAGGGGTGAAGTTCAAATGGAATGAGGAGGCCGATCTCGCATTCCAGAAATTGAAGGAACTAGTATGTAGTGCGCTGGTGCTTCATAACCCAGATTTTACCAACCAATTCTTTATAAGATGTGACGCCAGCACGCAGGGCCTCGGAAGTGTGCTTTTCCAGAAGGATGAGGAAGGCCATGAGAAACCCATCATCTTCATGTCTCAAAAGTTAAATCCAGCCCAACGGAATTACTCGGTGACCGAGTTCGAATGTCTTGCGGCAGTAGTTAGCGTAAAGAAATTTCGGCCGTACATAGAGGGATACTGTTTCACCCTGATCACGGACCATGCCAGCCTCAACTGGTTAATGAACCAAAAGGATCTGAGTGGCCGATTAGCCCGCTAGAGCCTAAAGCTACAAGGATATGACTTCAACATAATCCATCAGAAAGGCTCCGAAAACGTTGTTCCAGACTCGCTGTCAAGAATAAACTGTGAAACGGTGGAAGAATTATGCGCGGACGCAAAGTTCACAGAGTTAGAGCTGTTCGTTAATGAAAGGATCATAGATCAAGCTTATCAGGATATACGTGAGAAAGTAAGATTGAACCCAGGTAACTATCCTAACATCCAAATTCACGCTAACCAGCTATATATTCGCATTGACCCGAAGAGGCAGGTACCACTAACCGATATCCCAACCTGGAATCTATGGATTCCCGCCGAGACAACCAACATCTTGATCGAGAGGGAATATAGTCTTCCAACCGGAGCGCACGCAGGTATAAAGAAGACCCTCGAAAGACTGCGTCGGCTATATTATTGGCCCAAGATGGCAAATCAAATCCATGATTTCATTGTAAAATGTGACGTTTGTAAGCAATCAAATGCCATGAATACGTGTGGTCGTCCACCACTGGGTAAGTTGACAATATCGGAACGACCTTGGCAGAAAATATTCATCGACCTATTGGGCCCTTACCCGCGTACAGCAAAAGGTAAAACTATGATACTCATCGTGCTGGATAATTTGACTAAGTTCGTGTATTTAAAGACACTGGCAAAGGGAACAGCGGGATTGATTGTGAGTTTCTTGCGAGACGAATTGTAGACGACCAGAAACGATTCACCCGGACAACTGAGTGCAATTTATGGGTAAGGAATTTACCACCATGGCAAACGAACTGGGCATACGACATGTGAAAACGGCTTATTACTCCCCGCAAAGCAATGCATCGGAGCGGGTGAACCGTTCGATCGTAGCAGCTATACGATCCACAGCTATTCCTTCCACAGATCGTAAGCTCGCTTCGAAACACCATACATGAATCCAGTGGTTATTCCCCATATTTTCTGCAATTCGGATATCATCAAATCGTACAAACTACCACAACAACAAAAATGTATTGAATGTAAAAAATTTAAAGAGTTATCAATACGTTTGCAAATTTAATGCTTATACCAAATGGAGTTATAATTGCTTAAACGCAGGCCATAATTATCGATTAAGATTTAGGCACCAAACGTGATCGCAGCTTTATTACACGAGGTATAAGTACATCAAATTGAAGAAGATCTTATTAAAAATGAAAATCATCCAAATGTAACTAGCCTACATTGTAGTGGGTACAGTATTAGTATTGTGTTTAATAGGTCAACAAAGTCCACAACTAATGTTTTGTTAAATGAGGCATTGGAATCCGGTCCCACCCAGAATGATTTGCGGACCCCTGAAGGAGACGCAAACCATTAACAGATACTTTAGGCGATCAAATCCAGATGAACAACAGTTATGCACAATAACTTATGGTACAACTTTTTATCAACAAGATATATCAAAGAAGTAGCCAATAGAGCTTTATTCGGATGTTTATAAGTGTCCAATGTTTATGTAGATGAAGTGATGTCCGGAGGACTAGCGAATTTAATAATCTAAAATATTTTCTGGTACCACAACTACGAGAATTTGGTTACAAATATTCAATTTAGTTGAAAAAATGTTTAATTTAGAACTCATGCCAGGATGAATTTAAATTTAATCGTGAATTACCAAAATTCGCCTGCGTAAAATGAAATTATGTGAATTTTTGATGTCAGTGAACAAGTATATTTCGTCAAAATATATACAAGTTCCGGGGATGGTGATGAAAGGAAATCTACTATAGTCTACTTAGCCTAATTCATTTGAAGCAAAAACAACTAAAATGAAAATTGGAAGTAATACACTGTGGACTGATTCAAAATTGGTTTTTGACTGGCTCCATCATCATTACCAAGGCATTAGAAAACCTTTGTGTACAATACGTTTAGCCAAAGATTGAGTTAAAAAGTTCAGTTAGAGAGTTTAGTTAATTTTTAGGGCCGAAGCTCTGATCACCTCGGTAGGTTTCACACCTTTATATTTTCAAATTCAAATTACGGCCGTGAAGGTCAACCAACTAACAAGGATTATGTATGCTTATTTGTGTGTTTAGATACTAAGGGTGTACACACGGAAGTAGTAAACAGTTTAACATCAGAGGGGTTTGTCACAGCCTTGCAGCGTTTCGTGTCAAGACGGTCAGCCAATTTCGTCGGTGCTATAATAACCATATTGAAGGAGTTACACACATTTCTGAAAAATAAAAATAATCAAATCTGTTACACGTCTTGTAAACTGGTAGATAAAGTGAAACTTAATCCCACCAGGAGTCTCGTCACATGAGAGAGGAATTAGGGAAACTCCAGTAAAACATGAAGATTCTAACCAGCAACCATATGTTATCAGTACCATTATTCGTTTGTTTCCTGACTAAAATAATTTACTTGGAACTGGTGAGTGAACTGATAACAGCCTTTACAGCAGCTCAATCACAGTAATCTGCAAGTAAATTACTTTAATAATTACTATAATAATTATCAAAAATGTGTTGTTTTTGTAAACGAAGTAGTTATGATTATCAAGTGGAACGGGAAGTTGAATATTTTTAACCCTAACCAGCTGGTGGTGTTTTTTTATGCAAGTAGTATATAATGTTAAGTAATAAAGGGTGATCGAAGGGTTAATATAGATATATTGTTCTTGCATAGTCATGATGATTTTTTGTTTCCTTTAGTTGAATGGTTTTTGTATGTTTACAACGTGACAAGTTACGTGATAGTTAGAAGTTAGCTCTGGTATTCGACACGGTTGGGCTCTGTCGCTGTTACTCTTTATGCTCGCTTTAATACCCCATTATTACACTAGTTTCTAGTTTACCTATTTTTCAGTGTTTTATTGCTTTTCTAGAAAAACACTTTCCTAGCAATGAATCAACAATTCGTTGTAAGCACACAGAATCAATGAAATTTTCCCACATTTCCAAGTATTGCTGTAATTATAATTTGTATGGCACATTCGTTTATACGAACTGCTGATTCATATTAATTCAATTATATGAAACTTTGATAAAGATTAATCATGATGCAAATACTCGAAACTAAATCGCTATTGCTGTTGCCAAATTATGCATTCAGTGATCAGATATGAGCCGGAGTGAACTAAAGTTCGGAATTTACTACTCAACAGATTTAAATTGGTGTTTGTTGTGTAATATCTAAAATTAAAACTTTGTGCTTATTGTGATGGTATTATGATATAGTGAAAATTGGATATCAATGATCTAAATTAATAGTTTGGTGGTATTTTGTATACGAAAAAATTCATCTAATCAATTTGTGATAACATTCAAGTGTAAAATATTTTCCACCACCAAAACATGATATTCTTGAAATTTGGAAGTCTATATTAAAACAGCAAAATTTTGATAATGGCGTTTTGTTAGTGACTAATGTGTATATTATTACCTGATACAATAAAAAAGGTGACTCAGTTGTTGTGGCGTTGATTATTTATACTCCAACTAAATAAAGTACATAATACAATGAATAAACCAACGTTGCTATTATTACATCTTGTTGTTTTGTGTGCTCATTGCAATGGTAGTTATATGCACTTATGACAACCTAAGGATAAATAATTAGCAATACTAACTTTTTCAGGTTCCAGTTTGGTTGAGATCAAAGAGGGAAAAACGGTAATTGACACGATTTATCCAAGATCGTTTTCTGCAACAGTGATAGTGATTTACAATAACAAGAAAGTTGAACTTCTACTAAATGATACAGTAATTAAAACCTTTTGTATTTCTTTTAAAACCCGATCCGCATGTGAAATATCCGAATTGGAACCGTGCACAAATTATAAATTAACCATTAGAACATATTCTTCTTCTAATAAACCAATTATTACTGATAAATTGTTTCGGACAGATTCGATTAAACTTTCGTCTGTAGAAAATATTCAATATAATACGGGCAAAGAATTACTAACTTGGATGCCTCCCAAATCTGGATCAAAATGTATTAAAAGTTATACCGTACATTTTAATTCAACATCATATGTTACTAATTCCGAATCATATAGCTTAGCCCATTTACCCGGTTGCTCAAGATTAGAAGTACAAATTAAAGCTATGGATATAAATGGTACATATGGCAAAATTGCTACGCAAACTATTCAAACCAGATTTAAGAGTAAGTATAATAAATGATTTTAGTCTAGCTTAACAAATTTTGGCGATAAAATTGAGTGAAACCAATTTGGAATTATTTTTTCTAACGTCACAACACCAAACGAGTATTTCACAGGGCTTTGTAAACTCAGCTGGCACCTGGTTTTCACATACCATTTTGCACATTTCAATTTCAATCTTGAATCGAATTGCGTTCTCTGTGTATCCATTAAGTCATCAACTTTATAAACTGTTGGTGCCTAGCGTTTTTCCTTAAACAATCGCCGATTCTCAATTAGCACTCTTACGTATTTTTCGTAACTAGCGAATTTATTTGAAGAAATATATTATTGACTGATCACTTCTTTCTATTTAGCCATTGCCTCTCTTGTCAATGTATATCAGTTTTTTGTCATTGTAGATTTGGTTGGAACCATCCAAACACACTTTGTAAAGCCATCGATCATCGTCAAAACACGATTGCTTCGCTTCGATTAAAATGCACAGTTTGAAGCGGTAGATTTTCTTTGTCGAGCACATTATCAATGAATCCAATTGTTAGGATTAGCTATAATTTTGTCGTACGGAATGACCGATTTCGAAAATTGACCATTTTCACTATAGGAATTAACTTTTTTGTTAATGGTTTCACTCGGAGACTTGTATGTGTAGTCAACGACAACAAGTCATAGTCATGTCGATCTTCAAGCGGGTTATCTCTAAATGAGAAATTATTAATCGGTCCAATTGTTAAACCAAGTTTATGATTAAGAAGGATTCGCGTGGCATTATCTGCCGACATCGAAAAGATGTACAGACATTTTGATGGAACCAAGCGAATTCAAAATATCAACGCATTAATATTTGTCAATCGTTTCCCGAATATTCGGCCCGTTGTGTTGGTTATCACCATTTGTAATAAAGAGCTAATTACCAGAAAAGTTATAAACTCGATGGAGTGATATTAAGTCATAATCCGAAGAAATTAAACAAACTGTGTTAAATCAAACTGTATTGAAGTACGTATGCCCAGGTATAGATTGCCCTTTACATAGCACTTCTTGTAAAGTATTTACTGTTGTCCCGTCATTTGATTTCCTTATGTGGGAAGTACGTGTTGGCATCCACCAAGTTGTAGGGTAATGCTATTTCTGTGGCGCAAGTCCTGTACGGTGTCGAGCTAGTCGTAGAAAACGCCTTTGATTTGAATGGGTTTCTCGTTAGTGGCGGCACGTACATTCGCAAATGTCAAACTGAAGTGACGTCCATAAAACCTGAGTGTATACAAATCCGATTTTTGGTAGACATAAAATCAGTCAAAGAAAAGTATTTTGCTTTTCTTAAAGTTTCCACAATATTCTATTATGTTTCGATCGTTTGTGTTGTTTTCGCTCATATGGTTTGTATGAGTGTGAAGTTTATGCTAAAAAAAAAATAACAAAAAATTACACTGTTAAATTAGCTATTTTCCAATTGGAATTTAAATTATATGAAAATTTAAATTTTTTGTAATTTTGGATTTTTAGTACCACCAAACAGATTCTTTTCATCAGAAAACAGGTTCTTTTCATCCTTTTCAGATAGCTGGACCATCTTTTTATATCGTTAACCAAAAGCATTCAATTGTGTTGAACATTACTATATTTCAGATAGTTTAAAAGTTGACTGAGTTTTGATGGTTTAAATAATTATTTAGCGCCGATCCTGGAAATGTCCCGGAGGCTTCGCACATTTCTTAGAATAGCTAAGCCATATAGCGGTTAATGTCACCAAGCCGATCCAATTATGATGAACTATAATATATTTCACAGTTTTTGGAATTTTTAATAATTTTTCATTATTTTAAAAGTTTTATATCGCCGACCGCAGAGATTTCCACAAGGTCTCGCCTATATTATAGGGTAACTTGGCCATGTGCCAGTCTACGTGGTCAACCTTATCCAATTGTGATGATTTATACTATACTTCACAGAATTTCGAATTTTTAATAATTTTATTGGTTTTAAAAATTGTTGTATCTCCGATCACAGAGATGTCCACAAGGTCTTGCCTATATTTTTGGATAACTCGACCATATGCCAGTCTATGTGGTCAGTCTTATCCAATTGTGATGATTTATACTATACTTCACAGAATTTCGAATTTTTAATAATTTTATTAGTTTTAAAAATTGTCATTTCTCTGATCACAGAGATGTCCACAAGGTCTCGCCCATATTATCGGATAACTTGACCATATGCCAGTCTATGATGTGGTCAGTCTTATCCAATTGTGATGAACTATACTATACTTCACAGAATTTCGAATTTTTAATAATTTTATTAGTTTTAAAAATTGTTATTTCTCTGATCACAGAGATGTCCACAAGGTCTCGCCCATATTATCGGATAACTTGGCCATGTGCCAGTCTTCGTGGTCAACCTTATCCAATTGTGATGAACTATACTATACTTCCCAGAATTTAGAATATTTAATAATTTTATTAGTTTTACAAATTGTTATATCTCTGATCACAGAGATGTCCACAAGGTCTTGCCAATTTTTTTGGATAACTTGACCATATGCTAGTCTATGTGGTCAGTCTTATCCAATTGTGATTAACTATACTATACTTCACAGAATTTCGAATTTTTAATAATTTTATTGGTTTAGAAATTGTTGTATCTCAGATCACAGAGATGTCCACAAGGTCTTGCCTATATTTTTGGATAACTTGACCATATGCCAGTCTATGTGGTCAGTCTTATTCAATTGTGATGAACTATACTATACTTCACAGAATTTCGAATTTTTAATAATTTTATTAGTTATAAAAATTGTTATATCTCTGATCACAGAGATGTCCACAAGGTCTTGCCTATATTTTTGGATAACTTGACCATATGCTAGTCTATGTGGTCAGTCTTATCCAATTGTGATGAACTATACTATACTTCACATAATTTAGAATTTTTAATAATTTTATTGGTTTTATAAATTGTTGTATCTCTAATCACAGAAAAGTCCACAAGGTCTGGCCTATATTTTTGGATAACTTGACCATATGCCAGTCTACGTGGTCAATCTTATCCAATTGTGATGAACTATACTTCACAGAATTTACAATTTTTAATAGTTTTATTGGTTCCTAAGTATATGGTTTGGCATTTTCTTGTCTCTGCATCAAGTAAATCAAAATTGTGGACATTTCTGTGATCGGAGATACAACAATTTTTAAAACCAATATAATTATTAAAAATTCGAAATTCTGTGAAGTATAGTATAGCCCATCACAATTGAATATGATTGACCAAGTAGAATGGCATATGGTCAAGTTATCCTAAAATATGGGCCAGACCTTGTGGACATCTCTGTGATCGGAGATATAACAATTTTTAAAACTAATAAAATTATTAAAAATGCGAAATTCTGTGAAGTATAGTATAGTTCATCACAATTGGATAAGACTGACCACATAGACTGGCACATGGCCAAGTTATCCGATAATATAGGCGACACCTTGCGGACATCTCTGCGGTCGGCGATATAAAACTTTTAAAATAATGAAAAATTATTAAAAATTCCAAAAACTGTGAAATATATTATAGTTCATCATAATTGGATCGGCTTGGTGACATTAACCGCTATATGGCTTAGCTATTCTAAGAAATGTGCGAAGCCTCCGGGACATTTCCAGGATCGGCGCTAAATAATTATTTAAACCATCAAAACTCAGTCAACTTTTAAATTATCTGAAATATAGTAATGTTCAACACAATTGAATGCTTTTGGTTAACGATATAAAAAGATGGTCCAGCTATCTGAAAAGGATGAAAAGAACCTGTTTTCTGATGAAAAGAATCTGTTTGGTGGTACTAAAAATCCAAAATTACAAAAAATTTAAATTTTCATATAATTTAAATTCCAATTGGAAAATAGCTAATTTAACAGTGTAATTTTTTGTTTTTGTTTAAGCATAAATTCACACTTATTGGTTTGTTTGTTAGTTTTATGAAATAGATACATAAAGAAAAAAAAAATGTTTGCCTTGAAACCGCATAATTTTGAAACTTGATAAGCTTTTATTCTGTGTCGTTTTCTTTCAGAATTGTCGAAGACGCTCAAAGAAATTCCAAAAAATTTAGCTGGCTTCGGCTGAGATCTCTAAATATTAATAATCCTATATTTACTTTGATCCGAAAGGAGCAAAGTTGTTGAAATCCTTCTGAATCTTACCAAACATTTGGTTTGTCCAAAACCACTTTTTTCGACGATTTCCCAGTTCGAATGAACAATTTAAAAAAAAATGTCCGCCGGTCTGTTTGGATGTCTGTACCTACGGTATCTCCAGAGTATGCTCAGCCGTTTTCAATTTTTGTTCGGCAATCTATTTCTATGGACAAGGCGGAGAATTAAAAAGCCTCTAGAACCGATAAAGATTGGGCGGTGAATTTAAGGTTGAGTGGCATTGGGGGGATTGAGTTAGATTTTAGATGATTTAGGAGTCAGTGAGCAGTTCAGGTTTATTTGCTTGAGGTTTAATTGATGATTTAGTTAGGGTTACTTTTAATTCATTTGAGTTAAGCTCAGGTTTGCATGTAGTTTTTCAGAACTTGTTGATCTGTGTTAAGTTGAGGGTTGACTTCGAGATTGAATTGGAGGTTATGTAAGAATGAAGATGAGTTTATAAACGCAAGCAATTTTCGGATCATTTTGATTTAGAGATTCAGCGTCGAGTTTTGAATTGAGTTTAAGGCTGTGTTGAAGTGAAGCTGCAATTAAGTTGGAGTTGAGTGAGTATATCCTGTTGGAGATTTATTTAGGATAAGTTGACTCAACGGTCGAGTTGGAATTTGGCTTTAGTTGACTTCATGTAAGCATACATTTTTGCGGATTAAGTTGGCCATTGACTTTAAGACTGATTTTGGGGTCGAGTTGGATGTTGGGTTGCGGTTGGGTTGGGGTTGACTTGTGGTTGGTTGAGTGGTTTAGTTGGGGGTTTATTTACCTTGAGTTGTTCTCTACATTTTTATATTTATAGTTTCATTCTTAATTGAATTTCTAGTATCTGGTTTGTATACTAACCTTGAAAAGAAGATCTCTATTGGAAGTTGGTTTGAGTTTTTCTATAATACGATTAGAGCGTGCCTTATTAATAAAAAAAACTAAGTTAAAAGTGAAAATTTTTCCTAGCCAAATGTATCTTGGTTTATTGAACATTGGTTGTCGTTTTATAATAATAGATAAATAAACTCCAGCTCATACTTATTTTTACCTTTTAGAACCTACATTACCGTTCGCACCCAAGCTAATAGAGAAAAACGCAACATCACTCAAATTACAATCCGGTTATGAAAACGATCAAGATTCATGCCCACTGAAAAGTGCAATTTTTACTTGCATTAAAAATGACGATCATATGATTCTTTTGGCAATTAATGGAACGCAACAAAAAGAAAGACAATTTAGCGCCATCATTTCTGATTTAGAAGATCTAACCAACTACACATGTTCGGTACGAGTCGAGAATGCGCACTATTGGTCTGATAAAAGTCCGGCAAGTGAATTTGAGACTAATGAAACATTGTCAGGTCCAATAGAATTCTCGGTTAGTTCTATACAACCGAAATCTTTAGGAATTGCTTGGAATGCTCCGAATAATAAAAAATTACGATTAAAAAGTTATTGGGTTCATATTCGTAAAGTTGGCAAAAATTATGTTGTATACTCTAAGATATGTAAGAACACAACATATAACAAAACATTTAATATCGATCCTAATAAATTGGAGTATACCATTACAAATTTAGAACCATTCACTAAATATGCAATAAAAATGGCCATCGCAAATACAGCCGGAATTGGCGATTATAGTAGTCCAATGGAGGTCGTAACCAATGAAGACAGTAAGTTTTAATTTTGTCAACTTATACGCATATTACGCATTTTTATAAATATTTTATATTACAGCTCCTCATCAGGTGAATAATTTTCGGCCTCACTTAAATTTCGATGACACGGTCAAACTATCGTGGAGCTTACCGTGCGAAATTAATGGTGAGATTAAGGCGATAAATTTAAAATTCTACGTAAGTCAACCACCCAATACCAGCGTAATTAATTATAAATGGAAATCAAATTTGATACAATCGGATTACAATGAATCCTATTCAATAAAACCAGAACATTTATACAATATAAAGATAGGGATTGAGTTACATAATTTCACAGGGCCGATGAATGAGACATCCGTTTCATTTACATCACCGGCCGGAAGTAATTTACCCAAATTTTGATGATTTGTTGAAATTTATGTTAAATTGTTTGTTGCATATTTTAGTTCCTGCAGCGTATGCAAAAAGTAACTGGGGATCCATCAGTGAGACTAAAAGCCGAAGGGGTTATTTTAAATTGATTGTTAATGAAAATCTTTTTAATTCGACAAATGGAACCATTCGACATTTTACGTTTCTAATATCGGAACGGGTAAGTGCGCATAAGATAACCAAACAAATAACAATTTTATAATCACTTGGGTTTTGAAAATATTATAGAAATGTCAAAAAGATCCAGAACCGAATTTTAAAATTTCCAAAAATAAAGTCGAACTAACTAATTTGCCATTTCGATCATGGTTTGATATTCAAAATGCTACATGCGCTGGTCAATATCAGATTCAAGAATTGTATAACACTAATGAAAATGGTGGTTTCGAATTTATAATTGGGAATGAAACTTGTGATGAAACGAATAGACGTAGTAGCTATTGTAATGGTCCACTTAAATCAGGTTTGTTGTAATTGTGGTATTTATCAGAAATTGGTACACTATTAGTGTAAAACGAATATTCGTGCACAAATATTTCTATTTACATAGGTGATGTTGGTCATAAAACCGTTAGTATCTCCGTTGTACTCCGGATGAACCAAATTATTCGGGATAATTATCGGGAACATGCACAGATCTGAATGCAAGAAAAGAATTGCTTTGGAAAAGGAGCGAATAAAGTGATGAACAATGAACGATAGACTGGAAGTATTACTGGCCTTAATAGTCACTGAATATGACCAAATTATGACTTACCAAATCGGTAAACCTCTATCACCTACATCAAATTGTAAAATCTCTGATACATTTTTAAGTTAGTCATATTGTGACTGATACGTGATACGGTACGGTTTTAACATTTGTGTCACAGTTGATCTAAATCGAAATTAATTTCGGCACTCAATGTTTCTCAGATCGATAGAAATCTTCCATCAACTAAATTAGGCCATACGCAAAAGCACCTATGGCGGCAATCACAATTTTGTGAACTGACTTAAAAAAATATATCGAACAAATGGTAGACGTTGTGGTAAACAGATTTCATAGGAACTACTATAGTTCCTGACAATCGAGTTTCTTCTTCATTGTTTTAAGCCCCTTTTGATAATAACTTCTGAGTTTGGTTCAATTCATCGTATTAACAATTTTAAAAATAAATTATAATTTTCAGGTACTGAATACGCCATAATTGGACGAGTTTTTACTTCTAATTCATACGGTGACACAAATCCAATTCATTTCGGAACAGAAAATAATTTTACAATTCTAATTGTTATGATGGTGTGCATTTTAATTTTTGGATTATTCGTTGGATTTGGTTTCAAGTGGTATAAATCGAAACAAACTGATGATAACAAAGAACCACAAGATAATAAATTGTTAGATAATGAAACCACACCTGGTCGCAAATATCGTCATTTCTTAAAATATGATTTAGACGTTATAACAAATGAATACCGTTCGATTAATGATATGGATTTAAGCGACTTGAAAACAGACGCGGCAGAACAAAACCAATGGAAGAATCGTTATGCTAATATAATGCCATGTATGTTGAGGTTTAGCTATACATAAATACATTTAATCAAAATATTTTATTTCTCCAGACGATCAAAATCGGATATATCTCATAGACAGTACATACTGCTCCACCGATTACATAAATGCATCATTTGTTAATGGATTTTTATGTCCTGATGAGTATATAGCAACACAAGGGCCAACAGTTCACACATGTTATGATTTTTGGAGTATGATTATTGAAAAAAATTGTACTGCAATTATTATGCTAACGAAATTAAATGAAGATGGTATTCCAAAATGTGATCAATACTATCCATATCCGAATGGTGAACTAAAATTTTATGATATTAATGTGGCTAATGTTCTGTATCATCGTCAGAAATTATGTATAAGACGCGAAATGAAAGTTACGAGGGTAAACATTTTATTTAATATAATTTGGTGGTGAGACGAATTTTTTTTTTTTTTTTAGGGAACGGTGGAACGTTTAATTGTTCAGTATCATTTTGAAAAATGGTCAGATCATAGTGGTCTTGATACTGAATTAGATTTAATTGAACTTATAGAGTTTGTCCGATCGGAGAACCGGAGTAATGTGTTAAAAACACCAATTGTAGTTCATTGTAGTGCAGGTGCAGGTCGGACTGGTACATTTATTGCATTGGATATTTTAATGCAACAAATCGAAAGTGGCAAAAATTGTAATGTATGCGAAACGGTGAAAAATTTACGATGTGATCGAATGAAAATGGTGCAAACTTTGGTGCAATACGAATTTTTGTATAAATGTGTTGCTTGTTATATACGGCGGAAATGGCCGAATATTGATGAACAATGACTAATGAAATATTTCAATAAATAATTTTGTAATCTAAATCATTAAACATAAAGTATTCTAATCAAACTATCTTGTGAGTTTCCAATTTAAATTCTAACAAGGTCGTGTAAACAAATATAAAGATGGCGAGAAATGAAATGCTAGAAGAGATTCTTGGTCCAGAAGTGAACTGGGAAGTATTGGCGAAATAAATAGAAGCAAGGATACCTGAAGTTCTCTGTCATAAAAACGCCAATTGGAAACCCCAAGGAAGCCACAAGTGCAACTAATAAGCCATACTATGGCACAGCTGCCTCGACGTCTTCATCACTACATAGTATAAAACAAAGTCGCTTTCTCTGTCCCTATATCCCTATGTATGCTTAAATCTTTAAAACTACGCAACGGATTTTGATGCGTTTTTTTTTTAATAGATAGAGTGATTGAAGAGGAAGGTTTATATGTATAATAACATCCATTAAATAGTGGAGAAATACTGTTATTTTTGTGGTTTCTAATGTGATGTTGTAAATAATTACATTTTTTCCGCTTACATTGCAAACGCAGGTTGAACCCTACGAGATTTATCAAAATAATGTACTAAGTATTGTATACATTGAAAAGGTCTACAGAAAACTCCGCGATGGTATATGTCTATCTCTTATGGATATCCCACAATAACATTTTTTGTCATTTACTTTTTACGCATCAAAATCCGTTGCGTAGTTTTAAAGATCTAAGCATACATAGGGATATAGGGACAGAGAAAGCGACTTTGTTTTATACTATGTAGTGAGACAGAGAAAGCGACTTTGTTTTATACTATGTAGTGATGATTTAAAAATTGCGGGGCATAGCGTTTCTCTTTTGTTGTTGATGATTGTTGATTATCTTTTGTTTTTAGTCGCACGAATTTAATTAAAATCGTAGTTTAAGTTGAGGTATTTCAGTTAAAAAAAAGACCTGAATAGAATAGGTATAGCTTTTGTTTTTTTATGATTATTGATTATCATTTGTTTCTAAATCATTTGTTTCTAAATGGTAAGTATTTAGATATTTTTTACTGCGGCACATACTTATAATATGTCAATTTGTGCATAGGTAATCATACATATAGAACTGAGTAAATTTTGTACAGAAATTATAAAGTCATGTCTGGAAGACGTCGTTGTTCGAACATAGGTCGTAGTACAGTGAATGCCAGAAGAGTACGTTCAGCAAGAGATGAAGAATCGTCAACGGAACGTGAGGCTCGCCTCAGTCAGGCTGGGGATAGATATAGAGCTGAGAGAGAGAGAGAGAATCTTCAGTAGAGCGTGAGGTTCGCCGCAGCCGGGATCGAGATAGGCATACGGTTCAGAGGGACAGAGAATCATCAGTAGAGCGTGAGGCTCGACTGAGTCAGCTTCGGGATAGATATAGAGCTGAGAGAGAGAGAGAATCTTCAGTAGAGCGTGAGGTTCGCCGCAGCCGAGATAGGGATAGACAACGAATACAGAGAGCCAGAGAATCATCAGCACGAGTTACTAATTCATGGGTAAATAAAGAAAATTCTGCCATGAATTACGATCCTTCGATTTCTTACAAGGACGATCGTATAGTATCAATAGGTACTATGTCAGTAGTGTGTGAACATTGCTTGGCATTGAAATTCAAGGACGAATCGAACGGCATGTGTTGCTTACAAGGAAAAGTCAAATTAGAAGAAATTCTCCCTCCACCTGAACCACTTCACTCTCTTCTTACAGGTGATCATCAGAAATCCAAACAATTCATGCGCAATATACGCCGTTATAATAACGCATTTCAAATGACCTCTTTTAAGAGTAAGCAAGTCGTTGAGCGTGGGTTCATGCCTACATTTAAAATTCAAGGGCAAGTGTACCACTTAGCTGGGAGCTTGCTACCACTTCGACCCGATGATCACAAATTTCTGCAAATATATTTTATTGCAGATCCAGATACACAAGCATCTACGCGGTGTTCAAGTGTTTGTTGCACAGCCAATTAATAGAGATTTGATTAGATCTCTCCAAGATATGTTACATTCTCATAATTGCTACATACAGTCTTTCAAAACTGCGATTGAGAGTGTTCCAGCAGATACTCCTGACTTTAATGTCGTAATCCATGCAAATAAAGTTCCTGTTGGAGAACACAGAGGACGATACAATGCGCCTTCCACGAGTGAAGTAGCAGTGGTGATAGCTGGACAGCAATTTGACAAAAGAGATATTGTATTGCATAGTCGTGATGATAATTTGCAAAAAATTTCAGAGTTACACAGATCTTATGACAGCTTACAATATCCGTTGATGCTATGTCGTGGAGAAAATGGTTAAGCCATTAATATTTCTCAAGTTGACCCAATCGGTGGTACACCTCTGCGTAAAACAGTGTCATGTATGAATGACAAGACGTAACAATTTCAACACTTTGCTTAGATATGGAATGTTAACAAACCAATACTTGGTAGATCAATATGCGAAAATTGAATCTGAGAGATTGGCCTACATCCGTAATAATCAAACTAAATTGTGAGCCGAAAATTACGTTCATCTTCAGGATGCTTTACAGGCGAATGAACACCGCAACGGCATTGGGCAGTTGGTTATACTACCTTCATCATTCACAGGTGGACCTCGATATTTACACGAAAAATCGCAAGACGCCATGACTTACGTCAGAAATTACGGCAAACCTGATTTATTTATAACTGCAACATGTAACCCAAACTGGCCGGAAAACAAAGAAAATATTAACACCAATTTAACTCCACAAGACAGATACGATATAGTTAACAGAGTCTTCCATTTAAAATTACAGAAACTCCTGCACCTCATTAACAAGTCTCATATATTCGGTCCGCCGCGCTGTCATATGTACACAATAGAATGGCAGAAACGTGGCTTGCCACATGTACACCTGCTGGTGTGGTTAGTGAAAAAAATTAGACCAAACCAAATTGACAGGGTTATTTCAGCTGAATTACCGGATAAAGATGAAGATCCTATCCTGTACGAAATCGTAAAGAAACATATGGTACACGGCCCTTGCGGGACTTTAAACCCGAATTCTCCATGTATGCGAGATTCTAAATGGAGCAAAAAATTTCCGAAGTCGTTCCAAACTCAAACAAGTACTAGCGATGACGGATATCCCAAATATCGTCGACGATCGCCAGAACAGGGTGGGCAAAATGCTACCGTCTGAAACCATAATATTGATAACCGATAGATCGTTCCCTATAATCCGCTCCTTTTGAAAATTTTTGATGCCCACAACAACGTAGAGTTGTGCAATTCAATAAAGTCAATCCAATATGTTACTAAGTACATTAATAAAGGCAGTGATCAAGCCACTTTCAGCATACAATCACCAAATGAAGTGGAAAACTATCAGTCTGGACGTTACATCTCCAGCTCTGAAGCTGTATGGAGGATTTTATCATTCGAAGTGCACGACCGGGCTTCCACAATTGTCCACGTTGCAGTTCATTTAGAAAATGGACAAAGAGTATATTTCACTGAGAACAATATACAAGAAGTTGTTAATAACCCGCGGGATACAACATTGACAGCATTCTTCAAGTTATGTGCTCAAGATCATTTCGCGAAAACACTGACATATGACAGAGTTCCAAGTTACTATACATGGAACCAGAGTTCTAAAGCTTTTCAACGGCGAAAACAAGGTACTGCGGTTGATGGTTTCCCCGAAGTAAAAAAAAACGGATGCTCTTGGCAGAGTCTACGTGATTCATCCCAACAATAGCGAATGCTTTTATCTGAGAATGTTACTGCATATTGTAAAAGGCCCGACATCCTTTGCACACCTAAGAACTGTACAAGGTGTTGTTTACAATACTTATCAAGCAGCATGCAAAGCTATGGGGCTCTTTGAAGACGATTCTCACTGGGAAAACACATTATCAGAAGCAGCTGTTTTTAGTTCAGCTGCATCATTAAGATATTTATTTTCCGTCATAGTAGCGTTTTGTCAAGTAACTGATTCTGTTAATCTATGGAATAAATTTCAAGAAAATATGGCCAGTGATATTCTGATTCGGCGACGGCGAGAGTTAAACTCAGATGATGTACAATATGATCAAAACATATTTGACGAAGCATTATTTGAATTGAACAAAGTAGTGCAATTACTTTCGGGTAAATCGATCAAGGATTTTGGGCTGCCGATGCCAGCTAATACTACTAACTCAGATTTAACTAACAGTGCCGAATACACAAGAGAAACATCATACGATCAAACGAGACTTTTACAAAATATAGCTCAAGATGAGCCACGATTAAACATCGGTCAGAAAAAAGTATTCACTGCATTACTATCAACAATTGATAACAATGAAGGGAAATTGTTTTTCCTTGATGCCCCAGGAGGTACAGGAAAAACATTTTTAATCAATCTGCTTTTAAAAAAAGTGAGATCTACCGGAAAAATTGCGTTAGCTGTTGCGTCATCCGGTATTGCCGCTACGCTTTTGGAAGGAGGCCGAACCGCACACTCTACATTCAAGCTCCCGCTGAAAATCGCCACATATGATAATAACAGCGTCTGTAGTGTTTCTAAACAGAGTAATACAGGAAAATTGATGCGTGACTGCTCATTAATAGTCTGGGACGAAGCTACCATGCCAAACAAGACGTCTGTGGAAGCACTGGATAGGACAATGCGCGATTTGCGCAACAAAAATTCACCTATGGGTGGATGTACAATTCTGTTCTTAGGAGATTTCCGTCAAATCCTACCAGTTGTGACTCGAGGAACACGTGCTGACGAAATAAATGCTTCCCTAAAAAGATCCAACCTTTGGCTACATGTCAATAAATTAGAGCTTAAAACTAATATGAGGGTTTCATCATCTTCACGTGAGAACAGCCTATTTCCAGAGATGCTGCTAAAAATAAGAGATGGAGAGTTAACACAAAGTGAGGGAAGGATTAACCTAGAAAACCTTTGTGTTTTGATAGACAACATCCAAGAGTTAGTCAACAATGTATATCCTGATATTGATAACATAAGTTATAAGACAATATCTTGGTTTAAAGAAAGAGCGATTCTGTCACCAACTAACAAACAAGTAGATAAGGTAAATAACTTGATTCTTTCAAAGATTGATGCGCCGACGAAAATATACTACTCGGTCGATACTGTTCTCGATTTGGAAGAAGCTGTTCATTTTCCTACAGAATTTCTAAACTCTTTGAACCCGTCTGGACTCCCTCCTCACAAAATGGTGTTGAAAGTAGGTTGCCCTGTTATTTTATTAAGAAACCTGAATCCACCTAAACTTTGCAATGGCACGCGTTTGCTGGTAAAATCACTGAAAACTTTCATAATAGAGTGCACAATACTCACAGGATGTGGTACCGGAGAAGATGTATTGATTCCCCGAATCCCTCTGATACCATCGGATTTACCCTTCCAATTTAAACGTTTACAGTTTCCGGTAAAAACATCTTTTGCAATGACCATTAATAAATCGCAGGGTCAAACCTTCAACGTTGCAGGCTTAGATTTGAGCGTTGACTGTTTTTCATATGGCCAACTGTATGTCGCTCTTTCAAGAGTAACCTCTACAGAAAACATGTTTGTATTGTCTAATGAGAAGAAAGCTGTGAACGTTGTATATAAAGACATTCTGTAATATATTAATTGTTGTAAAAATAAAATAAATAGGTAAAAAGTAAATAAGTAAAAATGTAGTGTATGAATTTAGATATTCCAAAGATAGAAGGAAATCTTCATGGTATAGGGAAAGGGGAATTGTTTTACTCCAAATTTAACGAGTGCGGGCCACGGGCAGTAATGAATCAATCAAAACTACTGGATCGATTTTAATCATTTTTTCAGTGAGTGACATAGGCTATATATTTTATACCCGTGCGAAGCCGGAGCGGGCCGCTAGTTATATTATAAATCAAATTCCTCAAATCATTGCAAGGTGTCAAATCATTACAAATCGGAAAATTTATCACAATGCAATAGCAATTCATCTATTGGATACAAAATTTAGAAATATATGGATGTGGAGGACAATATGCAAGGTCACTATATCCAATCAAAGACACAACTTCTTTCTTAATTGCCTTTAGACCAACCTCATCGAAGAACTCACCCAATCTACAAACATTGAAACAAATGTTCCAATTTGGAGTATATTAAATAAATCACAGATTGATTTAAAATTCATCTAGACATTCACATTATGTTAATGAGATTTGCAGTTCAATCATACAATGACATCGAAATTTATTTTTCTTATCATGCATAGATGGTATCCGAAATATGTAGATATTTTGGGATGTTACATTCTTTTTGCCACTGGGAAAATGTTTACAAGATGTTTTACATTTTATGGTTACCTGTAATTTTTTAAGTTCGAATACATCTTTAGCTGTTTTCCGTTTATCTACGAGTATACCAAACAATTATGAACAATATTGTCGACATGATATTAAAGAGACGTTCGTAAAGAGACGTTCCTTGGTTACTAAATTTTGGTACAGTTCTAGAAGCTTTCTTTATTCGTTAAATCGAGACATTAGAACAAGATTTGCAAATAAAATCTGTTTTGTTGAATATATAGGTCGTATTTGGTGAGGGGCCCCAAAACATATTTGTAATGAACAATTGGTCACGTAATTTAATTAAATAAATATTTTAAAAAGATTTTTTTTAAATGTTGCGCATGCGACAAAAAGCATTTTGTCACGCGTCTCTTGTGACTTGTAGGACTTATAAGGGATAAATATGAAAATGTAATATGCAAGATTTTTGAGCTATAACAATAAATTTTTGGGTTAAATTTCAATTCTAGAATAGTTTGTAGCCAAAGGAGTTTGATAAATGGATTTGATTAGCATGTATTACTATTTACATGTAAAACTATACAAACAAAGAAAATTACATTTTATACGCGAGTTTCGTTTTTCTCAAATTTTAAAATAATTTTCAAGCCAAATTAAATTTACTTGGATTACAAACGTCGTACTACTTAGTATTATAAATAGCCAACAATTTTGGATGTGGGTTTTTTTTAACATAAATTTCTAAAAATTGTTTACTATTCGCGCATGGCAATAAATGCTGATAATTGTTCAGTCAAATTGTCTTCATGTTTGACGTAATCTAATTTGATTAACTAAAATAAATATTTGGTCAAGCATATAAATTAAAAGAAAATTAATTTTAAAAAGATATTTGTCTGATTTGGTTGCACTCCAAATTGGGCGCACAAACCAATTCTTAGCTTAACCAGCTTATTAGGAAATAGTTTGCGGAAAATTTTTACCGAGTAATGCAATTTATATTGAGTAATTAATGAGATTTTTTTTTTAAAATTCATTTCACGAACAAATTTGGGAAATTTTCAGCCTAGTGGACTTCAATTTCTTAGCAGGTGTTCAAGTTATTGTAATTCTTCCACACTACCGCTGCTATTTGGAGTTATAATATTACTTTTTGTCGGAATTTAGAAAAAGTTGTTCGATTATTCGACTTTGGAAAAATATTCGAAATTTGTTTGGCGCTAAATAAACATAATGTTGCTTCAACCTATACGTTTAACGTTATCTTTGCTAAAGTAAAATTCAAACAGATGTTTTGTGTTTCTTCAGGTCGGTGCCATTATTTTAAATGATTCCAGTACAGATGGTGCATCGATTTGATCAAGTAAAATATTGACAACAAACGAACACTTTAAAAGCTCTCGTCTATTTGCCAATGTTGTCCTGTGATAGGTTTTACATCCAGTAGTATATAAATTTAATCGCTTCAGGTTAACTTGGTACGGCAAATCTTGGTCGTAATCCCATCCGTCCTTCCACGTTATAAACCATATAAATTTTTTTTGGATACTCTCGATTTTTCGGATAGGTTCAGATACATAATATATGAGCAGACATTATTCGAGATTTTATAGGCTTTTCGGGATTATTCAAAATTTTCGATGTTACACATTTAAATTTGAATAATGTAGCATTCGGTTAAGTGAGATTTTGAAATATTTGAATTGCTTGGTTTCGAAATTATTAACATTAATCAATGTTTCCGGGATTATTCGAGATTTTCCAGTCTTTTCCGAGGAAAATCTTATTTTCCCTTATATATTGATTTGCATTAGGATATTTTTAGATTATTCGATTAACCAATCGGTTAATCGAAAAATTCTTATTTCAAAAAAGTTTAAACTGAATTGAAAAAAATTTGAAATTGTGAACTGAGCATTGATTGTTCAGTCCCTTTTGTATTATAAAATAGAGCCAAAATAGAACATTCAATAAAAAAAATAAATTTATGTTGTTGTTATTAGAATCGGAGTGAATATTAGGTCAGAATATCAAAATATACACTCCGGCTTAAATGTATTCCAATTTTCAGTCAACGAATTTTTACTGGTGAAAATGTAAAAAAAAAAAATGAAAATAGAAAATCATTTGGAAAAAAAAATTGAGCCTCGTATTTGGCGGATCACTTCGACATGGTCGAACCGTTTTTGAATACATAGTTAGGTTAGTAAAATTACCCTACTAATTCACACGATAGGGAATATGTGAGATTTCCACAATTTTAGAAACTGCAATATTTCAAAATTTAGACCATTTTTAGTATCACTCAATGCTTTAATAGGGGATTTTGCATCTATACACATATTTAAAACCGCTCCGACGTTATAAATGGGATCGATGGAACCATAGCTTACTTACCATATTAATCCACTACAGCTTACTTACAATTGGGACTTTTCAAAATTGTCCAGGAGTCCATTGGGACTTTTCAAAATGGTCCATTAGTGATAAATCGGGATTTTCGATACTTGTTGAGATTTCGAGATTCGAGTTTAGCTTGGAAGTGCGGGAGCTAATTGCGTTTAATTGCTTGGAAACGGAGATTATTCGCGGTTTTGTTTCGATTCGAACTTGTCGAATTTTTTTGAGTCTATTCCCATGTTTTTCGATATTCTTCCTAATTTGCAAACGTCGTGTTACAGAACTAGTGATTTATCAAGACTGTTGTTTTCAGCTTTCAGAGGTTTGCTTCCTTTTGATTTAATTCAAAATAAGGTTAAATCTAGGGTATGTTGAGTTACCTATGACATTTTTCGAGCAGTTTAAGACTTTCATAGACCCTTGAAGTAATTCTGAATTACTTCAGATATTGCGATTATGTATATGGCATTGGGTTAACGAATAACGAGATGGTTTGATTTTATTGAAAATTATTTGACGTTAGTTGCTGGTTTATCCCGTGGTGAGTTGCTACTTTGCAAGATGCTTTTTATAACATGATCATACAAATAGATGGATAAAAGTTCCGCATTACTGTGTTTTGGCCAATATAACTGATTAATCTATTTTGATGATGGATTTTCAAAACATTTAGCAAATTTGGAATTTTATTTAGCTTTCTTAAATATTGTTTGAAACTTTCAAAACTTTGCTCATCAAAAATGAGGCTGACCGATCCTAGAAAACCCACAAAATAAACTAAATTGTTTTATATCCTAAATAATGATTCGACAAGACTTGGTAGTTAAAATAGAATATGTCACGTCAATGTAAAGATGAAAATGACTAATTATTGATATGTAAAATAACAGAATGCTGACTGCCAATTTGATACGGCTGATTTGATGAAATTAAACAATCATTTTAATTTCTAAAATCTTACACCTTTTTGCGATCGAAATGGGAAAAATAATTTTCATTACCTTGCATGCAATGGACATTTTCGTTTATATATTTGTGAGAATCACCTTCACGTAAAAGTCGCGTCATTTTGTCGGAAAAAATACTTTTAAATCCAATTTTGTGACATGCAACTTAAATCGTAATTTTGAATGTTTTGCTTTAGTTCTCTAAGCTTTCTTGTAACTGATTTTTATTTATGTTAACATAAGTGCTCGCTTGTCATACAAAATAATGTTGTGCATATATTCCACTTGATTTGGTGTGATTCTTGCTGTTGAAAATATTTTGTACGTAAATGTCCGATATTATCATGCATTGTGATTCATTGAAATAACCAGAAGATAAAATCTAATTTACAACATAAAGAATCTCCAACGTAATTAAAATAAAGCCGAATCTGATCGAGTCCTATTTCTTTATAGTTTAGCAACATTCCAAAAATAAATAGAAAAAGCGAATACACATTTCAAAGCGAGATACAAATCTTTTCTAATATAAATATCCAATTTCCTTTCTATTTCTATTTATTTGTGCTTTCTAATTTTCGGAAAAGCTCTACACAAACAATCTAATTAACGTATGTTATTTATTATCTTGAATTTGGAAAGTTTTAGTAAATAAATTTTCCTTAATCTAGGGAGTTTTTCGACCTGCGTGTGGTGAGAAATAGTTTTCAATTGGTTTACACTCGAAATGATGAAATAATATTGTAGAAATTCAATATTTCGAATAATTTAGAATTAAGTTGTCCATATACAAAAAAAAAAAAACATAAACATAGATTAGCCAATGACCAACAATTATCTATTTATATACATACACATATGTATATATAACTATAAATTTATATTTTATTGTGTAAGATTTTAATTTTAGTTTTTCGTTCCAAATCCTTAATATTAGGATTATATTTCAAATGTAATTATAAAATGGTAAATTTAGATAATGGAAAATATTAATTATAAGAATGTAAAATATAAAATGGAATTATAATAAAATTATTTATTTAAAGGAGGGGGATTTATCCTATTCGGATAAATTATTGTTACACTGGTGCCCCATTATTTTCCGAGTGACATCTGCCTACTAACTCCGGGCAATTGAAAATTTTATGCCCACTTATTTTCAAGTATCGTTTAAAATTTAAACCTCGAATCATTAAACATTAAACTTTTGCTCATTTTATTTAGCTAAATTGTGACATTTTTTTACTTTTCCCATTGTAACATAGTTATATTGGGTAAGTATGTAATCACAAGGTGTTAGGGGGTTATTAGGGGCTCCAAAACATCGATCATTCTTACAAATGATGTTAGTTTTGGTCGAAATGTTGTATACAAATAAATTTTAGTAATGAGCAGTTTATGTTAAATTTTAGGGGTAATAGGGTCAAGAATAGAAGGAGTACAAACGACGTCGACGACATGTTGATGATAAATGTGACAAATTAATTGTATGAAAGTAAATGAATATTAATTATAAATTAATCAAACATAAAAATATTTAAAATAATAATACTAATTAAACAACAGCATATTTAAATTTATTAAAATCTTAATTAAAATCTTAATTTAGGTTACGTTTTAATAAATAATTTTAATTTCTAAAATAAGCAAATTAAACAAACGAAAAATTGAAAGCTTCAGAATCAAATGGGCAACCATCATCGAAATCTTAAATAAAAAGGAAGATACATTTCTTAACTCTAATATTCCAAATGCCGTAGAATTATGCCCTATATAATAATACGATACATTCGGCAACTGACATCACACCAAACGAAGCGAATAATTTTTTTTTTTTTTTGGTTAAATTAATTGTAGGAGTAAATTTATAGATTACATATATTGTAATCGTAGTATTTTGAATAGTTTTCTAATTTTCTTTTATTATATTTATTTTGCCATTGTATAGAATTTTATTATATAACGTTCTGGGTTTCAGCTATTGTGGTGGCGTGGTCATACATATATAAATTTATTTTTTTTCCATTAGTAATTTATCAAATGATTTTTTCGGCTTTATATATACACAAATATATTAGTGAAAATGGCATTCACAAGATTTTTACTAATATATTTGTATCTCTACAAAGCCCAAAAAAATCATTTGATAAACAGATATATTTCTTTTAAACTTCTTAATATTGTATGGGGATTAAATATACACACAAATGAGGGTTTTCCTTGAGTTTTTTGATTTATTGAATATAATTCGCTAAATCAGTATGTTCGTACATAACACCATGCTCTGCGGTCACACCATGAGGGAGTGATTCCTTTTAGCGTGATTGAATGTGTTGTAAGGTAGGGTCCTTGCGGCGGGTCGGCTTTCCATCTCTTTCTGGTCGTGTTGCTCACATCGGCAGCCTGTCGAAGGGAGCCGCACGATACTCGTGTTAAGTCGTTCCTTAAAGATGACGGTTTTTTCTTAATCGTCTGGAATCCTTACTATGGTGTACGTCAAAAAAACTGAAAGCATAAAAACAAAAAAAAGGTTTTGATATTCCTGTAAAATAATAACTATATAACGTACCTTTCTATCAAAATGAGTATGATACTTTTATCGGAAACGTCCTACTTGACCACATCGATTCAGCTTGTGTATTGGAAAACATCCCTATAAACTTAAACATCAACACGTTCGTTTATTACTCCATCTAATTAGACCCTACCAGGTAATCTAATTAGACTTCTCCGACAAGTTAGTCTTGCAAACTAAAATTTATAAATTGTTTGAAATTAATAGTTTTGTTAATAAGTTTAGTTTTTATATTATATAATATCCGAGATTTTTGAAAAAAAAAAAAATAGAAGGAGGTGGGGTATCGGGTAACGTTATTTCTGATTTTTATTGTTTGTATTTCAGACTGAAGCCCATTTTATTATTAAAAAGTAATGGACTACAAAATAGAAAAAAAAAGATTTAGCACATCACCAGTTTGGTGACGAATGATGGACTCTTTGTGGGAAAAGTGTCGTTCGAGGAGTCGAATAGAACATATTTTATTTCTTTCCATAACAAAAACCTCATTAAACTTAATTTATAATAAATAATAAAATTAAAAATAAATTTTGAACAGAAAACAAAAATTATTTTCTCATCCGAGCTTTTTTTGGAATTTTTATTGATGAATATATAAAATGAAGCACATCAATTAAAAATAATTCTTCATCATCAATTCTTATAATTTTATTCGATCATATCACATTTTATTATTTGGTACACAGCAAAATGAAAAAAACGCAAGAAAAATGAAGAAAGCTTTTTTTCTGTCAAATCAAATCAAAACGTTTATATACACTACAGTCATGGTAAGAAAGAATTCAAAAAAAAAGTTTCATTTTTCATTTACAGCATCTAAGGGAAATACATAATAATAGATTTCTTGCTTCAAGGTATTCTATAAATATATGTATATACACATAAAGTTGAATATAACTTTACCGTTTTTATACAAAGTTTTCGAAAAAAAAAACAGAAAAAGGAAATTTGTAATTTAAAACGAAAGTTTAATTTTTTATTTTTCTTACCATAAATGATAATGATTTGAATTTGATTTCATTAATCAAAATTATCGCAAATAAAGCAAAATGAAATATGCTACATATACCATATAAATAAGAAATTAGAAGAGTTTTTGTATCTTCGACATAATATATGTATGCTTGGGATAATTAAAGAAAGATAATTTTTGGCTGCAAACAGCTTTAACAAATTCTCGTGGCTAATAACAGATCCACTTAGACAACAGAATATTAATGATGCATCATAATTGTTTAGCGAGCTTTAAAATTTTTAGCAATCCATAGAAAAATGATGATCTTTAGCTTCGCGTTTTTCAAGGAATAAACCACAAATATTATAAAAAAAAAAAAAATTTACGATTGTGTGTTGTACTTTCTAAGATTGTGCCTAAAATATATTTTTCGCAGTTTTAAAATTACACTCTGATGCCGCAAAAATTGTTATCTCTCTTTGTTTTTTAGAGCTGCACCATAAAATATTGAGCTTTTATAAAAGGTATTAGAAATGAAGAAAATGTTGCAGCTTTAATTGTAGATCTAATTGTTTGTGAAATTAGTGACATAAAAGTTTGTATTTTGGGGCATTCAGAGAACAGAAATTACAAGTGAATGGTAGTAATAAGATTATCAAAGGAGGAAAATATTTATGAACAACTGTCAAATATGCACGATTCCGTGTCTATTTTACAAAACCAAATTGAATTAAAATTGACACCATACATTTTATACAAGTTACATGTTCATACAGTTTGTACAGATTATCGTGTCTTATGTTTTTGATATGGAAGGTTGTGTTGGATTTTTTCTGTCTTAAAAAATATTGTGGTATGCTTTATGAAATAGAAATTCGTATAAAACACAATAAAAAAGGTTGGAAATACAAAATCTAACATCCGAATATGTAGTAGTGAAATAGCCAAACAAAGGTTTTCCTTTACCTAAACCTTTACCTTTACCTTTACCTTTACCTTTACCTTTACCTTTACCTTTACCTTTACCTTTACCTTTACCTTTACCTTTACCTTTACCTTTACCTTTACCTTTACCTTTACCTTTACCTTTACCTTTACCTTTACCTTTACCTTTACCTTTACCTTTACCTTTACCTTTACCTTTACCTTTACCTTTACCTTTACCTTTACCTTTACCTTTACCTTTACCTTTACCTTTACCTTTACCTTTACCTTTACCTTTACCTTTACCTTTACCTTTACCTTGACCTTTACCTTTCAAGACCTGCTGACTAGTTAGGGCTATTGGCAGGCTGTCGAATGCCTTTTGCTGGTCGGCAGTAGGTAAATTTGTCGTTATATTAAATTTGTTACTATTAAACCAATAAAATAACTCCAATTACTTATGCCCAACTATCACAATGGACTATTGGTAAATTTGCCTGAGATTTTCATGTTGTTGATTGGCCATTTCCTGAACTGTTTCTCAAAACAAATCACAACGAAATGCTGAACAAAATGTGAAAATAAAACTGTTTGTACCGTTAGTCATTCTTGTATAGTTCGAAATAGTTATGTTTAAAAAATAATTAAATCTAAAATAAGTTATAAAAAAAAGTTATAAATTATAAAAAAAAAAAAGAAATTCGAAATTTTTATTCTTGCATAAACAAGCGACATAATGAATTGAACCTCCTTTTCTTATGGTCTTATCAACAATTCCTTCTTAATAATGCTTCTTGTCTAAGGACAGTAAAGATTTATTCACACTAAAGAAAACTTCAATGGAATCCTGAGCGTCACCCATATCGCTATTTTTGTACTTTTTGGTTAATTGTGACCCATTGACGAGCGTATATAAAATACAAACAAAGCAAAAAACACAAATAATTTTTAAAAGAAAATTGATTGCATTTTTCCAAGAAAGTTTCATTTTTTGTTCAAATTAAAGCTGACGTTTTTTTGTTTTTTTTTGTGCTTTCCTTCAACTAACATTGGACTACATAACTTTTGTGGGTGTAATAGTTTAATTATATAGAAAGAAAAAAGTTTACAAGCCTACCTTTGTGTATTATGTACGACTTTATCGTATAAAACGGAATGGTGTAAGTTTGAGTTTGTGGTTCTGAACAATAAAATGTTACAATGGAATACAAAAAAAAAAAAAAAAAAAAAAACAATCGCGTGAATTTGATTAAGAAAAATGTTAATTTAACAACAGAAAAAGTTAGTTTTAATTTATTGTATGAATAAATTTAAAACGGAAATATTTCATACTAAATTGATAGAGAGGGAATTTTGTTTTTAATTTTTCCCCGTTTTGTACCCTTTATATTTGATGACTTATTACACAGGTTAATTTATTTTCATTGGACATGATTTTGAGCCGTTTGTGATGATAGTGAATTCATCGCTTTTTTGGATAAAGCGTTTTTCGCCCACCACAAATGACGTTTTTGCCCTGAGCTGAAATTCTTACTTAGACTTAAATATAAACCGAAATATTACCTGACGGTTGTTAAATTTGTAAGTTAGTGATAACAAATCTTTTATTTGGACTTTGTCGTTCAAAGAAACGTTTTCTCCTTTCCACCTTTTTTGCGTATGTTACTAAAATACTCGTAGATTAAAGTATGCGTGTACTTTTCTTTCTTTCATATATGATTCCATTTCATTTTTTGAGTCACTTACATTACAAATGCATAATTTGTATTTGTTTTTCTCACCGGAATTTCCGTTCCCCTTCCAGTATGCATTTTTTTACTTACCCCACCAAAAACTTTTCCACAAACCATTTTTAAACGTTTTGTGTTATATGGTAAATAAAATTGAAACAGACACCCAAACTGGTCATCTCTAATGTCATGTACTCGAATGTAGTTTCCACATCCTATATTTCCATTTAAATGCAATAAAAAATCGCCAATTTAAAATCCAATATCGTAAAATTCATTTGAACTAAAAATAAAATACAAACCCATTGCCATTATTACATTAAAGTGTGATAAACTGTTTTATATGAGTTGAGTATAAAATAAAAAGTTATTTCATTGGTCAAAATTACCACTAAACACAATAAATTTCAATTCGCCTTGAAGCAGTTTTCCATTTATTTGATTGCACTAAAATATCTTATCTTCATTTCTCTCAACATAAAGATTTAAACAATACAACCGAACCGATCAATAAACACAACAATAGTGAAAAATGTATTATCAAACAGGAATCAAAGCTACTCAACTGTATCGATGTACTACCAATTGAAAAAAAAATAAAAAATTCTTCATAATCACAATAATTTCAATGTGTGAACATACTACAAAACAAAAGTAGAGAATAAAAGCTCCAAAAAGCTTTTAAAATTTATTTTGTTTTAAATACTCGTATAAACAACTTTTGTTATTTTTTTTTTTTATTATTTTATTTGATTGAACTTTTGAACTAAATTAAATTTTTTATTATTATTTATCAGACATTTTTTTGGGGACAAAATCGAATAGGAAAACAAAAATAAAATGTTTTTATTAAAAAAAATTTTTGCAACTCTCTCTCTATATCGTTTGGAAATGAGACATATGGATGGACTTTATATGTATATTGAACCATAAAAAACTATAAATTATGTATTTACTGTATTGTTCTGTTTTGATTATATTTACCAGTATGTAAGCTAGTTATTTGTAATGTAATTTGGCTGAAACAAAAACATAATACATTATATGTATTTAATAACGGTTTAAAAATTAAAATTAAAAATAACAAGTTCATGACATTTGGATGACTGTTTTTATACGAGATTATCATAGTCTAGCCAAACAGGTTAAATGTTTCTATTTGATATATGTAATTTTGTAAATGAAAGAAAATTTCTCAACTAGATCGTAAAACTGGTATTGCATATTATTATTCACTTCAAAATTTAAATTAGAATCTTAGAAATTATTGATTTTGTTGAAAATCTGTAAAGCTGCTAAAATTCTGAACTAAAGAGGAAAGTTATCGAACGCACTCATTATATTCTAAAATATTAGTACCAGTACAAAAACGTAATATACAAGAAGACTACCATATTGTTTTTAGTTTCTTTATCTTAATGAGACGCCATTTTGATAAAAGAATTCCTTGTGTGCAGTTGCTCAACAACTGTACAGTAAACTCACTAAATTAAATAAAAATAAATGTAAATTAATAAGTTTGCAATGAACGTCAATAACATTAAATCTATCTAAATATCCGCATACTGCATTCATTGAATAAAAAGCCCTAAACCGCAACATTTGAATAACCGCGTTAAACCACGACAAAATTTAAAAGTCAAAATTGAGCAAAAATATTTGTTTAACATTTAAAAATAGCGTTGTCCTTTTCCTTTCTACCCTATTTCTCTCTCCTAGTTTCACATTACTTTTTTTATTGCACTTTTTTCTAGCCGTAATGGCCGTGTGATATACACTTTTTTCAAGCGCATCAAAGTGCTGTAACGTAAAACCAACCAATGAAAGGAAAAATGGATAGGATTACCTATTTGTTTGATATTCAAAATTAGTCTGTGGGCTCGTAGAAAAAGTTCTGGATTTTTTTTATCTTCAACCAGATAGGGCCTAGAATACTTATTGGATAAATTCATCGTTTTCAACGCAGTAATATCAAAGCAAACTTGATTTAACAGAGTCTTAATGTAAAAAACGAAGCTTTTATAAAGGAATTAAAAATTATCCGCAAATTGAGGCCCGGCATAAATTTGACTGCAGTTCGACTGTTTTCAATTTCGATGACTTGTTTGAATTGAAATCCTTCCAAAATTGACCAAATATATTTTTTTTTTGGTGCAAAACCACATGTTCTTGACATTTTGAAGGTCCATGAGCCTGTGCCGAAGGTATCTCGAAAACAGCTTGTCCGAAACTGCCTTTTTTAAAAAAAACCTGTTTCTGTGGAATTGGAATGATTTTGAAAAATCAACGACACGAGGGTCTGGTATGTACCATACAAATTAACACAAAACTAAACACCACGTGGTATTACCACGTGGTTTTCAATAATCGTTGATCAATATTTTACTAGTTTGAGGATTGAGTTGAGCGATGAGTTTGGGATTGAGTTGAAGATTGTGTTAAAGTTGAGTTGGGCTCGGGGTAGGATAGAGTGAACAATTCAAATTGCAATTTCACTGGGTGTTTGAATTGATGGTTGAGTTAGAGTAAGCTTGGATTGATGAGTTTGATGAGGTTATTGACCAAAAATATATCACGATACAGGTCACGTCAAAGTAATCAGCTAATTTCTCCTCAAAGGTGAAGGAACAACCAAAAGTGAAAGAATAGTTGAAAACGTTAAACCCTAATAAAAGATTCTGTAAACAATAACCGAATGGTTTTTATTTAAATTGACTTAGCCAAATGTCACTCACAATATATTTTAATTTGACATCTAGATCCAAAAATAAAACTGCACTTTTCCTGTATTAAATGTTTATGTTAGAAACCGACATTAAATATGGTGATACATTGTGACACTTTGCCCTGATTAAACACTAGGAATGATGATTTCGAAGTTGCATTGGTCATTGAATTTGGGGTTGAGTTTAGTGTTGTGGTGGCAGGGACTGGGGAATGAGGGAAGGTTGAGTTGGAGTTGGGGTAAGTTGAGGGTTAAGTTCATGTACCCATGTGATTGTGTTGGGTGTTGAGTTTGCACTTAAGTTCAATTGTGAGTTGTGGTTGAGTAGGAGGTTGAGTTGGAGTTGATTGGATAGTTCGGTTGGGGATCTATTTCAGTGTTGAGTCGTTAGTTGAATTGGGGGTTAGATTGGGTTTGAGTTGGGTCAGAGTTATGGATTAGCACGATGGTTGAGTTAGAGGTCAAGCTGGAGTAGATTAGGGTTAAGTTGAAGTTGAATTGGGGTCTACTTAAGGTTCCTTTGGGGATTAATCTGTTTTAAATTGGAGTTGAGTTAAAGGTTTAGTTAGGGTTTAGACCTAAAACTATTCAAATCAAAGTCGAAATAATGAGAAAATGAAGTTCGTTTAGGTGCTGACTTTTCACAACCCCAGAGAAAGAGAGAGAGAGAGAGAGAGAGAGAGAGAGAGAGAGAGAGAGAGTAAAAGACCGGCCTTCTTCAACAGAGCCCAGGATGCAAATCATTTAATTATTTGGGTTAAAAATCAATGATAAAATAAAAGGACTCATTCATTTTGATGCTAATTGGAAGCGTAATGCAGTCATTTCACAAAGCTGATTCGTGTGCTGATAATCGCAGTCATACTTCCTTAGAAAAAATTGCCTAATCAGCGGTTATTACAATTGCTATTTTATTTGATTTTTTTACAATTTTTAGACCTTTTCAGCGCCTGGTGCCTCGCATTCGCCAAACTCTTTTTTGGCCGGGCCTGGAAGAGTAAAGAGAGGTTTTTACTTCAAAACAGAAGAGAATCATAATTTTATAACTTTTGTGGTTTATAAAATATTGTCATACTAAAACTCGAAATAGGGAGAAATGGGAAACTGTCAACTTTTGTACATCATCAAAAAAATAGTCTCATATTTAAAATTAATTTTAAAATTTTATTGATATCTGTAATACATAAAATTGTAATTATATGATTATTTTAAACATAAACTACCTGTAATACATAAAGTTTGTTGAAAATGTTACACAAATAGTGAAAGTTTACTTTGTGAAGTGGATTCCTTCGAAAGTGTTGTTGTGCTCAGCTGTCAAATAAATGGCTCTTACTTTGGACCAATCTAAATGCCAAGCATGTAAAGGGAATATTAGTGAAATTCATCAAGGAATTATGTGTGTTAAATGCTTAAATATTTACCATCCTCGCTGTGTTGGTGTTTCGGGGAGAAACAGGCAAGATATGCAAAAAAATTGCTAGCATTTGGATTTTCTGTGAACAAAAATTGAATTCTATCGCACCCAAACCATCCAGCCCGAAGAAATTGGCTGATCGCAGTCCAGCACTACTAACTCCGCAATCTCGCACATCGATCCCACAAACACCACAAACCCATGAACCTGCTGAGGGTGAAAGTTTCCAACGACTTGAAGATCTAATGTTCGACGTAAAGCGAACCCTCCTTGAGCAATTTTCCGAGCATCGCAACCAAATATCCAATTTGATCGTCGAAAATAAACTAATAAAAAAAGGATCTACAGCTCACCCAGAAAGATAACATATCGTTACACAGTAAAATATTGGAACTGGAAACCGAAGTCGATTATCTGAAAGAAAAGGAAAATATCAACAACATAGTTATTTCGGGAATTCCGGACAAATCAAATGATCCACTAACCGTGACATTAAATCTCTTAAAAACGATAAATTCAACCAAAAAACAAATCTACAGCGCCTCAGCTAACAGCTGCTAACACCTCATCCAGCAGACCTCAACATTTTATTTTAGTGAAGCTCACATCCAACAGCGCCAACCAAGAAATAATTAATGAAAAGAAAATATTTAAGAATCTTTTCTTGGACCAACTTGGCTTTAGCGGTGAAAATATAAAGCAGATATTCGTACGAGATCATCTTACCATAAACAAACTTCAGCTATTTCGCATTGTACGGGAATATTGTACGTAAAACACAACAAAGTAAAATTTTACGATATTTTATCTTCAAACAGTTTCTTACTAGTAAATAAAATGGATCCCAAATATGCCACTAGGATATGTAATACAGCTCGTCTACGATCTTGAGAGAATGGTTAAAGCATATACACAAAACAAGCCAGTTGCCCTCAAGATTTTTACCAAGATATTAGGATGAGAGAGAAATTGTTTAGGCTTAAAATTAAGTATCCAGATTGCAAGCATCTGAGTGAAAGGTTTAATTATCCGAAAACCACCATTGTAACCAGAACTCGAAAAGCTAAACGAGAGTATTTTTCATCTAAATTAAGTGGTTGTAGTGGAAACGCTAAAGAATTTTGGAGCCTGGTAAAGCTAGCGATATGTAATAAGAAACATGAACTGGTAACCAAAAAAATCTCCCTTAATATAGATGGTTTGATAGTTGATGAACCTGTGGCAGTGGCAAATGAGATGAATTCGTGTTTCATACATGCGTGTGATTTTCCCTGACCACCTGTTAATTTAGTTATTCCAGAACAGAATGTGGCTGTTGAATTGAATCTGGGTAATGTGATCGAAGAACTCATATCATTAAACATCTGAAGACGACACCAGCTTCTGGACGGGATGGGATATCAAGTAAGTTCCTTCAATTTTCCCAAGATAATTTGAAGAGAGCATTAACCCACTTGATGAAAAATTCAATCGCACAACGATATTTTCCAGATAAACTGAAAATGGCAAGGGTGGCAAGATGGGGATGTATTGTTGCCGACTAATTATAGATCTATTTCTATTTTAAATTCCATATCCAAAGTATACGAAAAAATAGTGAAAGTTCGCCTTACACATTTTCTAAATACTAATAACATTGTTGCTAAAGAACAGTATGGTTTTACTATAGCATCTACTACTCAAGCGGCATGTCTCGAACTAACACATTTTATTTCGGAGAATATTGATAAAAAAACGGATTTGTAGCTTGTCTTTTTCTAGACCTAAGAAAGGCGTTTGACGCGGTAGATCACGACATATTGCTCCTCAAGCTTCAGGCTTTGAAGCTTGAGCCGATGCAGTTGCCTTGGTTCCGGTCTTATCTTACTTCCCGTCCTTAAGTTGTAACTGTAAGCCAGATAGAAAGTGATTCGTTGCATATCACAAAAGGTGTACCACAAGGCTCCATACTTGGTCCGGTTCTTTTTAACATCTACATTAATGATATCTGTAAACTAAATTTCAAGGGAACAATTCAATTATATGCTGATGATGCGGTTCTCAAGTATAGTAACACAAATCTTGGAAATCTTTTTCATGAATTGCAAACGGATCTGAACTTGCTAAACCTGTGGCTCAACGAAAACAGACTTCAACTAAACGCTAAAAAGACTACATATATGATTTTAACAAATAAAAAACATCTCAGAATCTGCTAATGAATACAATATCTTTTATGATGGTGTTGTAATACAACGTGTTGCGGTTTTCAAATATTTGGGTTTAATTTTGAACCATATTGAGATGATAAATCCAAGATTCGTCCGTATATATTTTCGATCAAAAAACTTAAGCAAATTTTGCCCAGAGCTTCTCTGTTACTTATCTATAATTCATTCATCTTAACTCAATTAACATACCTTAACCCTGTATGGGGTAGTTGCGCTGTATTCTATGTTGAAGAAGGTAGTAAGACTGTTGAGTTCTCCTGTTGGTTCTGAGACATAAACTATAGATAACAGGGCAAACAGTAACGTAGATTTTTTTGGTTATATACTATACACAAAACTGATTTGCGGTTGTTGGTACAACACTAACAATTGGTATCACATTGCTAAAGGAGACGTGCGGCTATAAATAATTAACAATGCAGAAAATAAACTTGTTGGACTTGGAAAACAGAGAAAAAATGTATTTTTCATACTTTTTATAGGAAAATTTCTGACAAAAGTTATTGCATCCGTAAACCGTAGGGCCCGAATTTTCCTATTGTTTTAAGGAGGCCCGGGAATCAAAACTTGCCAAGGGCTCAGATTTTCCTTAATCCGTCACTGATAACAACCAAGATGATCAATATATCATGAACGTTCACACTAAGTTTGAAGCGACACATACAGTGGGTAATTAATAATTTAATAAACCCAACGATAAAGTTATTACCACGACGATTTCAGAATGAAAATGGCAGGAGGCAAACAGAAGATACGATTCGGTAAAACTCAAAAAGCTCCTCACAAATATCTGTAGAAGTAAATATGGACTTTCTTTCATTGGAATTAGTAAATATCGAAGATCATATCTTGTACTAAACGTATTACGAAACGACCGAAGTGTTACAGTAAATGTGAAATTTGACCTTGATAAACAATTTAAAGGTCATCCAAAAAATTTTGTTACGCTGTTCAAAAACAGACAACTTTTCCCTATGACATTTTTTCAAAGAGGATTTATTTTTAAGATTGTGATCCTTCCAAATACGATCTGATTTTGATAGAGTGATGTGGAGCATAAGTAAATCAAATAAGAGCTCTAACAATCGTTTCGAATTCCGCGTTGTATATTACCTTCATTGTTTTCGAAAAGAACAAAATGCAATTATAAAACGCTACAGACATCTGGTAACTAATATTTTCTCATGTAATTAGTATAGTAAACCATTTTTCATGTAAACGGATGTTTAACTTAATCCTTTTATTTTTCCGTAAACAACCGTGTTGCAAAACTAATTATTTTTCTTTTGTATTCTCAAGGATTACGGTGGCAAACAAAAAATACACAGCAGTATAGGAACAACAGAAATAATGATGGTAATAAAAGGAACCTTTCCCTATTTTTTTATATTCATCTATTTATTTTTTAGCTATATCTGCGTTTTTCTGTTTTCTTATTTATTTATATTGCGACATTAATTTGAAACTTTAAGATTTATTCATTTAATCCTCCAATTAAGATCTGGACGCCGCAAAAAAAAACTAAAGTTACGAGGATTTATACTTGCAGAGCTTTTTTTTTTGTACAATTATAAAAAAAAACAACAACTAGAGACAGACAACAACAGAGTAAAACTTTATTGTCTTGGCTGCTCGCAGAAAAAACTTTTCATCCGTTCTCGCATTATTGTTCTCCTTGTATGTGAATAATTCGCTTTAGTTTATTCAGAATCAATGCAAAGTGTTTTTGTTGTTGTTGTTCAAATGGATTAATTAGATTATAATTCTTAAGATAAATAAATTGAATAAAATAATAATTATGTATACACAGTTTTTGTTGTTGTTGCGTTAATTTATATTTAAAAAACGAAAGAAAATGATTTTTCCGTATACATTTCCCTTAATACTCTTGACCTCATCAAATAACAATGATTTGTTCGTAATGAATACAATTTCTACTTGTGTACTGTGCAGCTTCAATTCTCTGTACATATTATATTCCTCGTTTTTCATTTCCTAATGATTTCGTATTTCTTAAGGAAATTTTCTTATTTATTTATTTATTTACTTGTGTATTTATTATATTTAGAAGAATATACAAGAAATACAATTTTTTATTTATTTATGTAAGTTCGTTCATTTCAGTTAAATTTTATTTGTTGTTTCAATACAAATTAAATACACAAGTAAAATAAGTACATAGAAAAGCAAAAAAAAAAAACTTGGAAATTAAAATTTTAAAGAAAATAAATAATTAAATAAACTATTGCATGTATGTACATGGCAATACGAAAAACCATTTGTATAAAAGATTATTTTTATTTTTTATACAGAAGTGAAACAATTATCAGAAGGCATTCGAATAATATTGAGGACTTGGGGTGTACCCGTTTGTTATTTTTGAAATGTTAGTCAATGAACATTCCGAAGCTTTTAGAACAATATCCGGGTTATATGAAAACAATATAAGAAAATAAATACAACATACCTATGTATAAGTTAAGATAACAAACGTGTCTGATTATACATGGAAACACTTTTCGTAGACGTTCCCATAGAATTCTTGCAAAGAAATCAAATATTGCATATCCGACCTAAATAGAAATTTTCCATTAAATGTATTAAATTAAGTAAAACGCATGACACTTAGTCAGCAAATTATAATTTATAAAAATATGTAGTTAATAAGAATTTGTGTGTAATCTTGATATAGACATAATAAAGTGAGGTACAACCTCAAAAATAAAAAAATATATTTTTTTAAATCATCGTGTTTAAAATATATTAACTGGCGCCCGAGCAGGGACCGTTTTAGCGGAAATTTGTGTCATGTTATTGTACGTAAACGTTAAAGTGAACGCGCGAAAAAGTGTGCAAATTTAAGAAAAAAAAAACAATAAAATCTGAAAAGAAAAGTGAATATAAAATTGGTACAACAAAATCTGCGTATGAAGCTATTACAATAAAGTGAATAATAACAAAATTGTTTCTAATATTCTAACCAAGTGAATAATAATGAATTGTAATAAAAATTAAAGGAATGATAAAAGTTAAACAATTAAATTCACGAAAAAAAAAGTAAGATTAAAGGGTCGTAAATAACACATACAAAGCACCTGTAGCAACTAAGTAACTAAAACCTACGAAACCGATTCATCCAAGGAGGTAGGAAAAGGAGCGCCGGAGTAACCGCAACCAACGGAAAAACGGAGCCTTCATATTAAAAGTATAAAGGCAGCGGCCTACACAGTTGAATCGGAAGACTACACTCGGTCCCCACACGTTAAGGACAAATCCACCGGGTAACGTGTGTTCATCTATCATCAAGGTTCACCAATAAGAACTGTTTGTCCTACACTTCTTTATATTGCTGTAAGTGATATTTTATATATTTTCGTGTTTTTCCATGAATTAAAGTAAAATACTAAAGCTAAAGAGAAAATTGTAAATTAAAGTAATAGAAATTACTAAGATTAGAAGATTTATAGGAAAATTTATGAAATTAATTAATCAAAGGAAAGATCTTAAAGAAATCAGAACAAAAGTTTAAAGTTATTAGAAAAAGTAATAAAACAAAAACAGAATTTTTTTTTTTAATTTTAAGTATTCATACAAAAAATAGTAAAATATAAAATGATCTATAAATTACGAATTGCCAATTATAGAGATTTTGAATTTCAAAAAAAAAAAAAATGCCGGAAAATAATATAAACAACACCTTATTGCGACCTTCCCCACTAGGCCAAATCCCTGGTCAAAGTACCAGTGTTAATCAACCATTCAACATGACTGAGTTAACAGAGCAAATCACACATTTAGTTAGGGATATTTTGACCCGAGAGGATCCACAAATAGTTTCTAATATAATAAATCCTAATTTAGACGCAAGAGAGGATATCGATCAAACCATAGATACAAAAACAAATAAAAGTCTAGCCGACCTAGATAGAATACCAGATATCGTGAAAAGTCTCAGAGAATTCTCTGGCCAACCTGGAGAATTTAGTTCATGGAAAAAGAGTGTCGATAGGATATTACAGATTTATGAGCATTTGAAAGGAACACCTAAATACTACGGCATATTGAGTGTCGTCAGAAATAAAATTGTGGGTCATGCGGACATTGCATTAGAATCCTACAATACACCATTAAATTGGGTGAAAATGTCCAAGTGCCTCACCCTGCACTACGCAGACAAAAGGGATCTGGGAACTCTTGAGTACCAGATGACCACCTTAGTGCAAGGGAATAATACAGTGCCAGAATTCTACCAATTGGTATATCAGCACCTATTATTGATTATGAACAAATTAGCTTGTATGGATATGAGCAATGAGTCAATGAATAACATGACTCAAGCGTATCGAGATAAAGCTTTAGATACTTTTGTGAGGGGGCTTAAGGTTGACCTTCCCCGCCTACTCAGTATCAAAGAACCGATAGACCTGCCACAGGCATTATATCTTTGCTTAAAGCTACAAAATGTGGATTTTAGAGACAACTTCCTCCTCCTCTCCCTCATAGGAGAAACATTGCGCCAAATCCGAATTTCCGACAACCATTCTATCCCCAACTTCTCCACAACCCACGCGGATCACAAAATCCGTTCCTCAGACCTTTTCAATCTCTTCAAACGTTTCAACAACCCAATAGACCAATCGTTTATCAAAATACGGGATTCCAAAGGCCACACCCATTAATGAACAAACCATTAACAAAACTGGAACCGATGGAAGTAGATCATAGAATACGTTCCAAGCAAATAAATTATGCCAATCGACCTCAAAATTACCCTTTCCCACAGAAACGTACTTTCGCGAATCCTTCGCAGCAATCTCATCCACCGAATAAATTTCAAAGGGTTTTCCACACGGAACAAGACTCTAACGTAGCAGACGTAACGGAACAGGAAACAGGAACATACGACGAGAATGTAGAACATGGAGAAGATTATAATGAGCCATCTTTAAACGATCATCGACAAACCTACTTGTGAACAAACCCAAGAATTGAATGATATATATTTTTTAGATTAAATCGCTCTTCGCTTCGCTTTTACGAATTGCCACTTACAAACGGAGAGACATTAAAATTTCTTATAGATGCTGGTTCAAACAAGAACTATATTCAATCTAAACATATTAGAAACCCTATACTAAATAGAAACCCTTTCATCGCTAACTCCGTTGGAGGTAGCGTTAAAATAACGCACCACTCCTACGTAAACCTATTCGGACAGAATACCAATAAACTCAAATTTTATATTCTTTCAAGTCTAAAAACATTTAACGGCATCATAGGAAATGACACACTAAGAGAACTTAAGGCTGTAATCCACACGGACGAGAGTCACATGACTATTTTCCCAAACCTTAAAATCCCATTAAAGCAACATAATTCGGGAATAGTCAGCCATATTCAACTCAGAATAACTCATTTGGACGAAGAACAAAAATCAAGACTACGAAACATAATAGGAAAATGTCCCAAGCTTTTTGCAGCTCCGGATAAAAAACTAACATATACGTCCGCCATCAAGGGAGAAATACGCACTACGACAGATACGCCAGTCTATTCAAAGGCCTACCCTTATCCTATGGCCTTGAAGGACGAGGTCGAAAGACAAGTTAAGGAACTGTTACATGAAGGAATTATAAGACCTTCGCGATCTCCTTATAATTCTCCGGTATGGATTGTACCGAAGAAAGACGATGCTTCTGGTGAAAAAAAATATCGGATGGTAATAGACTATCGTAAATTAAACTCGATTACCATTCCCGACAGGTACCCAATCCCAGAGATAAACGAGGTTCTCTCAAATTTGGGGAAAAATAAACTTTTCACTACCATTGACCTTAAGAGTGGTTTTCATCAAATCCCTCTTAGAAACTCTGACATAGAGAAAACAGCATTCTCTATCAATAATGGGAAATTCGAATTTGTTCGATTACCATTTGGACTTAAAAATGCCCCATCCATATTTCAAAGAACTTTGGATGATATATTAAGGGAGCATATAGCCAAACGGTGCTACGTCTATATTGACGACATAATTATATTTGGTAAAGATCAGGAAACGCACTTTCGAAATTTAGAACTGGTATTCAGGACCTTAGAAGCAGCCAACATGAAAGTACAACTGGAAAAATGTGAGTTTCTTCAACAAGAGGTTGAATTTTTAGGATTTATTGTCGGAATAAATGGGATAAAACCCAACCCGAAGAAAATTGATGCGATATTAAATCTTTCACCACCAGAAACTCTTAAGAATCTAAGATCTTTTGTATAGGTATGTCAGGGTATTATCGCCGTTTTATTAAGGACTATGCGAAACTGGCGAAACCCCTTACATCCCTTTTAGGAGGGGAAGATGGACGTGCGTCCAAAAATGTTTCAAAGAATAAAGTGATTCATCTTAATAAAGACGCCCTAAGTGCTTTTGAGAAATTAAAAAACACGACTGTTGTCACAGAAGCTGGAAGAGTTGTTCATAAGAGCAATATTCGTAACTAATAACAATCACAGCAAATCTGTATTTCAGGTACATCCAATATTCCATAAATGCCGAAATTCAAATATTAGACTTCACGAACTCATTGGTAATTTCAATAAACACTGGACAGGCGAAACTTCAAACGGGAAATTTCAAAATCATACATACCATTGACTTAGACGAATACGAGAACTTGACATCGAAAGTCTTTGATCTCATCAGTACAGACGGTTGTAAAGGACATCATCTTTTTCCATACATATCGTACGAATTAGAACAAATTCAAAATCTCATTGAAAATTTAAAGCCTCGAAGAAACAAACGATCACTTAATTTTATCGGCAATGCATGGAAGTGGATCGCAGGAAGCCCCGAACACGATGACTTTATCACTTTTAAACAAAAAACAAATAACGTTCTGGAAAACAATAACAAACAGGTTATTATAAATAATTTGCTTACGGAACGGTTAAATAACTTAACCATGATAAATAATGAAATAAATAAAGTTTTAAAGAATAATGAAAACATTAGTAGTAAGATTATTTTAGATATAGAATATAAGTTAAAAATTTTAAAAGAAGACTTAAGAAATATCAACTGTGCCATACATTGGTCAAAACTAGGAGTAATAAATTCATTAGTAGTAATCTAAACAAGAAATAAAATTAGCAATAAATACATTTCAAAATGAAAATTTGCTATTTAATACAGTCGAGGAAGCACTAAATTTCTCAGAAATTAAGATTATCACGAATTATAATACTATGCTGTATATCGTAAATATTCCTATAACGAATTATAACATTTTTCAGAAAATTGTTTTAAGGCCAGTAAAAAAAAATAAAGTAGCTACAGAAATATTAATTTTTGCTATAAAAGGAAATTGTACAACATTTAATTTTATATCTATTTGTAATTCAAAAAATGTTATCAATCTATCAAATACCACTTGTAACCCAAATATTTTTAAGAGTACACCGGCGGATTGCAATATCATCAACAACCAACATATCCCAACCATTGAGGAAATTACACCAGGAATACTCCTCCTGAATAATTTTGATGGCTCAATCCTAGTCGACACACTACCGCAAAAATTAAATGGTACCTTTCTAGTAAAGTTTCGCGGCGTATCTATAAAAATCAATGACGATTCACTTCAAACGAAGTGTCCCACTTCCAGGCCTTACCGGCAATCTTACACCCACTCCTTAAGGAAAAAGAAGTAAAGAAAATCCTATCTCTGGAAATGATGGAGGAACTCCATATCAATAACACGGATGTAATAGAAATATTACAGTCAGAATCCACGACCAACCGATTTTTAATTCAAGGATTCGCAGTTCCTGTAGGCATAGTCATAACGATAATAACCATTAAATGCCTGAAACAAATTGTCCATAAATGGATTGAAACTTCAAGAAGAAGCCAAGATCAAGTTTCGATGGATACACCAAAAATCGAAATCACGATAGAATCCTCTGATAATCACATACCTCAGGATCCAAAAACAAAACAAGATCCATCAAAAAAACCCCAAGCCGAACTTAGTGCCCTAAGAACTTCTAACCTGAAATTCAATGACATACCATACTTCTAACCGATTGGGGACAATCGTATTTAAGTGGGGAGGAGTTAATATAACAAATTTTATCACGTTGCAAGAAATGTGTCTGATTACACATGTAAACACTTTTCGTAGACATTCCCATAGAATTCTTGCAAAGAAATCAAATATTGCATATCCGACCTAAATAGAAACTTTCCATTAAATGTATTAAATTAAGTAAAACGCATGACACTTAGTCAGCAAATTATAATTTATAAAAATATGTAGTTAATAAGAATTTGTGTGTAATCTTGATATAGACATAATAAAGTGAAGTACAACCTCAAAAATAAAAAAATATATTTTTTTAAATCATCGTGTTTAAAATATATTAACTTATACATTGTACTCGTTTAAATCAATGTAACAATGTATTGTTTCTTAATTGGCTTAAAATGTTAGCTTTATTAACAAATGGATTTAATAAAACTTTTAATTTCCTGAATTTTAAATTCTGCCAACTCTTAACTGAAACCAAATTCCAAACTAAACAAACTTTTCAAAACTTAAGCAGCTTTTCTTTTTTCCTGTGTGGGGAACACCCTGTTATTAGCCTATTACCAAAGCAACCTAGATTATACAAAGCCATAGCCTGAAAAACGAAGCTTTTTTAAGGGAATTAGAAACGGGGAAAAAACCAAACTTTTTATAGTAAAGCACATAAAACATATGGGAAATCATTTTTTTCCCCTAAAACAATCAATAAACTTCAGAAATGTTTGAATTTCCACATACAATGAATGACGTTTAAGAAAATCGTTATTTATTTAAACCAAAATTGAAAAACAATTTCATAATAACATCATTCTGGTCAAATGGAAGTAAAAGCTTACCACAAATCGTGTGGTGGTCATTAAGTCAATTTACATTACATAGATGGCAGTGATGTTAGTAAAAATTTAATAAAATCGTACCAAAAATTACCACCTGGGGAAATTTCAAGTTCAAAAATTGTAGGAAACGCAAAACAAATTCACAAAATACTAAGAATGTATTTCTCTGTAAACGTCTTAGACATCTGACGTACACTAGTTAAATTAAAGATACATTTAGCAAGTGTTGTTATAAGTCGTCAGAGCCGACTTTGGTGTAAACATATTTTAAAATGAAAGTTCGAAAAAAATATTTTAGAAATATTTCTTCAATTAATATTTATTTAATACATTAAAGATATGTAGAAAACTTTTATATAAACGTTTTATAATATTTATGCTTTTTTCATTGAAACACTTGAAGCTAAAAAACATAATTTTTACTAGGGATCCCGATGAAAATCAGTGAAAAGTTATACCACTATAAAAGCTTCTAAAAAGTACGTCATGATGATAATGGCTCATAGTGTCAGATTCATAAACGTGTTACTTTTTTTTTTTTTGATTACCATCAATAGGTGGCACTGAGAGTGAAAATATTATGCAAAATTTTCTTGTAATATGGTAGTGACGATTATCGTTTTGTTATTGTTTCTTTTCCCTCTCACAACACAACGGTCATTTCATTTTTGCACGAGCAGTGGATGGTACTATAGGGCGAACCAGTAAAGTTTGTATTTGATGCAATTCCACAACATTTTCTTTAATAATTTGGTTTCCCAAATTGGATGCGGTTAACAGAAAACACTCACTCAAGAATACACAATATACTATCAGTACATTAAAACTACGGAACCTGGAAGAAATATAAACGAAAAGTAAAATCTCCATTAAGTTTAAAACCATTCGATAAGACAGAAAAATTTAAGCTACCATGGAGCAAGCATAATTTTCCCGCCATTTCAATTGCGATAAATAAAAAAGCGCTAGATAATTTATTGCTACATAAATTCTACTTACAGAACGGGTTGTGTTATTGTATATTTTGATGAAAGCATTCAGACCACTAGTGTATCCCATTTTGATACTGGTAGTGTCAACGTTCTATTGCTTAATTTTAAGTTTGATTCTGCTTTTTTTTCGGTTATTTGTACTTATAGATTTCATGCTTTCAACTATTCTATCTTTGTCTGGTGATACGAATATAAATATTCTTGATGCTGGGGTATCTGATGAATATTTATTTATGATAGCTTCACATGGATTAAAATCGTTGATTAATACACCAACTAGAGTTTTAAAGAATTCTTCTTCATGTCTAGATATTTTATTTTTTAGATGCTCGTTAAACTTTAAGTTACTTTTGAAATATTTTTGACTAGGCTAAAATTTTATACAAATAAAAATAATTTGATGATTGAAGTTAAACCAAAGAACAGAATTATTAATCCTTGGATTACACCTCCACTACTTAATAAAATTACTGTCAAGAAAAAGTTATCTAGAAAGTTAGCTCAAATAGTGTTGTTAAACAAGACGTGGTTATGTCAAGGCCAAATTTTACAAAAATAAATTTGAATCTGTGAATGGCAACATTTCAGAATGCTGTAAATTAGTTGAAGCCATTACGATCAGAAAAACATAAAGATCAGAAAAACACTCAAATTAAAAAAAAAAATGAGATTGATAATAGTTACTGTGCAACTGACAGACGTGAACGCATGACTGTACAACAATCAGTGTTGTGCGTCTACGCGTATATTTTAATTGTCTACATGTTGGTGTCGAAAATAGCGTAGATAATTGTTTTTGGAGTAGAAAATGTCGAAAATTGGTAGAGTATGCAGACAATTCGTAGACAATGTCGATAAAAAATTTTTTATTCTTATTTTCATATTTCTCACGAGATGGCCATAAATAATTATTATTTCCTACTAATGATAGGAGATAGCGCTCTTATTTAATTTTATAACAATTAAAATTGACTGTGTAGTAGTCGACCATTTTTCTTATCTGTCAAAAACGAAATTTGACAAAATAAATAAAATTATAATAATAATAATAATAATAATAATAACAATAATTAAAATTTACTAAAATTAAAAAAACTTAAGTCAGAATCATTATTTTCCTGCCTTATTTAATTTCCTTTATTATCCATGTTATGATCACCGAGTCAAATGAAGAAATTTTATATTTTTGTATTTTCGGCTGTCGAACGACGATGCTGGACAAAAAGTGTACGAGAAATTAGTTAAGGGTTATGAAAAGTATAAACAATTTTAGGATAGTTCAATTCGAAAAATTGTATTTTTATGTTATTTTTGTATGTTTGCGGAATAAAATAAGTTACCAAAATAAATGTGTTTTATGTAATGGCACAGATCGACCGGCTAGAGCGTAGCCATTTTCTCACCTAAATGGATTTACTATAACGAAAAGTCAAAATTTTAAAATAAATTTTTAAACTCATTTTCATATTTATTCCAAAATGCAAAATGTACAAAAAAATAAAAATATTTTATTGCTTTTTAATAACGCCAAGTCGTGATGGATCTTGACTGGGATAATGAACCCCACCCGGTGTTGGTGATATCACTCCGCTTTGGGCTGCAACTGCTGCCGTTGATGTTGCTAAAGCCGTTTGTGCCGTTGCCGGAATTGGAATAGCCTGAGTATTATATGCCTGACCATAGGTGCACCAGGTATCATTTCCAGTGGTAATTGATGTAATTTCACACCAGGTGGTAAAACTGCCATCTCAGATGATTGCAAATTAAAATAATCATTAGGATTTGGTGGCAGAGGTAAAGCACCGAGAAGGCCTGGCACCGGTTCAAATATATATTGTCGAACTGTTTTCGCAACAGATACACACACTGTATACTCAGATCACAAACAGTATACCCTATTAAAAACTACATCGCAAATATAACTGACACTTTTTGTGGTAGATTTCTACAATACAAAACGAAATGTATTTAAATTAAGAAACGGTATTCACGTATTTTTTATTCATTCCTTAAATTTTACTAAAATTTTCTTCATTTTTCATCGGATTAAAATGTAATAAACCATCAGCAGTTCGATAATGGGTTTAATTCTTTTACGGTTTACGCCAACAGTTTTTGATCTATCAATGCTTAATGAATTAACCACTGATACAATGGGATTCTCAAATTTTTCCCATACAAAACATATGTAAAGTCCAATTTTTTTTACCCCAATTTTCTTGAATAAAAACTTTTATTGATTTGAAATATTATTATTGAAATGGTATCTAGAATGTTTATTTTACACATCATCAAAAATTCTTTAAGAGAAAAGTGTTTTATTAATTCACTATGATTAAATTAAAATAAAAACTAATTTGCAATAAATGCACCAACACAAACGCAATAATATTGAGCTTTTAAATAAAATGTATAAACAACAATTGATTGGGTCACAGAGCCATCCATTGGTGAAATTACAGCGTATATTACAAAAAGCATCAATTAACTATTATTATAAAACTCGCCGACGCGGGGCGTAATTTCACAATTTATCTCGATTCGTTAACAAATATAAGTAAGTATCACAAAATATTATATTGTACCCGTTTCACCCTCTTAAATTAAAGATAACTCAACCTGCGAGAATGCCGTTTCAAGTGCGGAACAGTGACCGTCATTTACAGAAATACCCGGTACAAATTTAGGTTTGGATTATTGCGTCATAAAATTAAAGCGAACGGATTAAAAGGTGCGATCAAATGAATTCATGTTTTGCAGAGAAGAGAATTATTCGTTGATGTTTAATTCAGCTATTTTTCGATGCATGATGGGCTATTCGAGAAAATATTTTTGTTCAGTGGTGTGTAGTTGCCAAATCATTCAAATGCTAAGATTCGGGAACCAGTATAAAATGTATCCACAAATTTGCCATTCCACATTTTGTCATGATTGCTTCACAGTTTATCACAAACTTGCGAAACGTATGGCCTATTCAAAAATGAAGAAAATAAATAAAAGAAATCCTGAATCAATTGAGTCCTTTAAGAACATGTGCTGTAACGTCGAAGGAATTATTTGCGGTCGTTAGGATCGGAATCACACTATGTTTCGTTCGTTAAAACGGACCAAGGACAAAATTATGGGCCATAGTGTTTGCTTGACGATACTACATGTGTATGTATCAAAGTGAGGAACTGCGTAAATATAAATAAGCTGTGCGGGACTATCCTTATTAGACAAATATGTACGAATAATAATACATATAATAAATATAACTTGAAATTAAATTTGCTAAAATACACCAATTTTCGTTTTATTTCGACTAAACATTTTTGAATTAAGAGACATCTTTTGATCGGTTTTGGAAACATAATAAAGCACAAAATTTTGATAATCGGCTGCAATTTGTATTTTTTTATTTAAATAAAACATTTTATATTATCTAATTTAAATATTTTATTTTCCTAAATTTCAAATAATATTTATTTACAAATAGGTATATATTAAGATATATACATATTTGCAAATAAATATATGTATTTTTATAAATGACAGTTGTTGTGATTTTTTGTATTTTTTTGGCCATATTGTAGAGGGTGATCCATCAAAAGCGACATAGTTCTTATAGATATTTGTAAATATTGAAAATCATGCCTTTATTTCTGAATAAAAGTTTGATTTTATATTATAAATGGGAAACCATAATTTCTTTATCACTTCCGGTCGTTTACGATTCTATTGTAAAATTTTGTATGACCTTTTTGTATATAATAAAATGGCATCAAGCAGTTCGCATTGAATTACCCTATATTTAAACTATTTGGTCTATTCAGCCAGTTTACACTTGCTTTCTTGCATTACGTTTCTCACCTTGTTCCCTTCCTCTGTACCTACAAACACAATTTCGAGGTTAGGATTCTTTAATTCTTTTTTCGCCAAACATTTTTTTTAATTCAAGCAATTTCTTCGCACTAATACAAACAAAAACGATATATCAAATATTTCAACGTTGCATTATTTTTTTTCGTTTTCGTATTTTATCGACGTAGTATTCGTGAGGAATGGCTAGCATTCATAAAAAGGGAATACGACTGATACGTTTAGTCGAAAAGCGGTCGTTTGTATGCGCGACAGTCAATTGTGTTTGGTTTTTCGAATTGACGATCCAAAACGGAATCATTCGATTGAGACAAAAGTTGAAGCATTTTGGTTGGGCCCTAAAACAACCGAAGAGGGCGAGCATACTAAACTACCCAAATTCATTTCTAATATTGGCGCCTAAAAGTTTCAATAACATACCGGAAGATTTAGGAAATTACTTCTAAAATTAATATATTTAAGGCAGCCAGGCCCTAAATCGTTTTTATTCGAAATTTCAACTGTGAATGATTTGTTCGATTTTCAAGCGTGTGTTTTGATTACCTAGACTAGGCTTAGGATTTTTAGGTTCTAAAAAACCAAAAATATGTTCCTAGAACATATAACTAATATTAGAAAATATATGGTAAAATGTGTATTTAAATGAAAAATATGTGGTCATATTTTGAAACGAAAACCAAAACTAGACCTTATCTTAAGAGGATTTCAATTCACTTATTAACAAAAAAAATTATCAAATTTTTAGCTACAAAGTTGGATAAACTAGCTCTCCTGGACTACAAAGTGCTGGAAAAGTAGTTCAAAAATGGTCCACATCAATACGCTTAAAAACTTGGACTTGTAAGCGATACTTACTTCAAAAGAACACCATGACGGTTGAGGCTAAATGATTCACGCTATTAAAGCAAATTTTAAACTAAGAAAAACTCAATTACGCTCATATTTTTGCTCAAATCAAATTATCAAATTGTATTTCAAACACAAATTTGTATATAAGTTACCATCTAGATTATATTCAATTACAGTTAGAATTCATTTTTTTTATACATCGTGCTGATACTAAATAACTTTATTGTTTTATTCCAATCATGTTTCATATTGCAATTTTTACTGAAATTGAAAATTTTGTATTTAAAATTTCACTCAAAATTATATCAATTCCTCCTTGAAGTTTTTTTCAAATCGAGTTTAGAATTTAGCCTAATTGTATTCAAAATATCCATGTATTCAAATAATTGCAACCAAAATTTTGGAATTCAAAAACAACTTTTTCTCAGAATTTTGCCCTCACTAAACATAAAATTTTGCTCAAATCGATTTTATAATTCAAACCTAATCTTTAATTTTTCTCTTTTTGCTGAAGTCCAAATTACTATTCAAAATCAATTTCTACTGAAAATTTTTGTAAATTACGGCTTAAAATTATTTATTTCGATACTTACTCAGATTTCTGTTCCAAATTCTGATTCAAATTTAACAAAGCTATTGATTCAAACTAGAGTTTTGAATTCGACTTTAACTCAGCATTTCTAACAACACTCAAACAAATTCTCAAAATTCCTTAAATGCACTTGCAACATTCCAAATTTCTAATCAAACACATTTAGACAAATCTAGGTTGGAATTTTTACTTAATTTGTAAACAAAATATCACAAAATTTCTAGCTTAATTGCACCCATAATTTTGCGTTAATTTAATTAAAGTTACATCTAAATTTTTTCTCAAACTCTCTATTGGATTGAAATTGAATTTTTAGTCCAAACTTTGTTCAAATCTTGTTTTACCCCCGTTCTAAATAAAAATGTTGCTCCAATAATTATCTAAACTTTTAAAATTCACTCAAACTGTAATTAAACGCAGTCTAAAACTCTATTTCTAATGTAAGTTCCAATTTCCGATTTCATTCAATTACGGTTTAAAATTGATATGCTGCTATTATAAAATACAATTCTTTCAGATTTTTGCTGGATTCCGGATTTTTTAGTTGAATTTGAGGTCAGTCACATAAAGGGTATTAAATATTTTGCTAAAATTGTTTTGCAAAATGTGTTTCACAAATGTAAAATAAAGAAGACAATTTCTACTTAAAATTTCACTCAAATTCATTATATTTAGTTTAGAATTCAAGCGAGCAGTTGGCCAATTTAGACTAGATTTATATTCAAAATTACATTTATCATTTTGATCAACTTCGAGAACTGCTTGGAAGTAAATTTCTGATCAAAAATTTTTATTTTTTTTCGAATCCATTTTGATTTTAAACTAAGTTAGAGTGGATACCATTCACCTATTAAAACGAAAATTACAATAATCAATTAGTAGAATACCTAAATATTTGTTAAACCTTTGTTAAAACTATAAATTTCACTCAAGGTTTCTCAATTTAATTCAATGAGCGTGATCAAAATTACAATTAAGCAACATCCAAATACAGTTTGGATTAAAATGGCCCTCACAACTGATTCAGATCCAGATGGAATTTTGGTCTAATTTTATTCTGGATTCATCCAAGGTTTTACTCGAATCCATAAAAACAATTTCCTTTTCCAGTCTAATTTTATGATCGAATTCAAATTGGTTTCAAAATATGTATTTTGGTAGTCCCGTGATATATCTATTCTTTGCTCCACCTAATTTGCTCTCATTTTTTTGTTTTCTAATTGAAAATCCACTCAGCAAATCTATTGTACAATGTAAGCTTACAATATATTTCTCTCAAAATTTTGTGAAAAATCATAATTCGAGTTGTAACACAATTCCTAAATATAATTTTACCAATGTTTGGAATGCCCTTATTCAAATTTCTTTCAAAATTTCCGATACAAATTTCTACACTAAATTCTAAGGAAATTTTGTTGGTTGTTTGAGACCAAATCTCGTATTGCAACTCAATTCTTACCTAATGGTAAATAAAATTATGTTTGAATCTAGTCTAAAACACCAAATTTACACTCAAATTTTTTGCACAAAACCAAATAAAATGTCCTTATAAATTTCTAATCTAAATTTATAAATCAATTTTTAAGCTAGCTAGTTTAATCCAGAAACATTTGCTTAATTTCTATTTTAAATTTAACTCAAAATATTGAAAGGTGTTGTGGTTTGAATTGTAAGTGAAATAAAATTGTTTCTGTTTAATTTCAAACTGAAAATTTATGGATTTATGGGTTGGAATTTTTATTTAAAAATTGGAATTCAAACTGTATTTATAGCAAAGTTCTACTGAAAACTACTTCAAATCTAGTTTGTAATTCTAATTCATTTTTTAAATTTTTAAATCCAATTTGAGTTCCAACTCAAGAATTTATTCAATTTCATTTGGGAATTCAAATTCTCATTCAGAATTTTTCTCGAAATTATGATTTTATATACGATATGTTGAAATTTACAAACGTATGTTGACAAACAATATGGCACTCAATATTTTACTAAAATCCATGTTTGAATTCTGAGTTAGAAATGAACTAAATTAAATTTAAAATTTTGCCTAATTATTCTTCTTAAAATTTTATTCACAATCATTACGTTCAATTTAGAATTGAAGTTAATTTTGTTACGAAAAAAATTAAATTAATAAAGTGCTAATGTGTAGTGCATTTCACGTTAAAGCACACACATTTTAAGTTGTTACATCAATAAATAATTACAATTGTAGCTCCTTTTACTTTCTTTTACTCTAGTAAAATAAAGTATAGTAATCATGAAAATTTTGGACCTTGAGATTTTTAGAGATTTAATTGTTTTGAGGTCCCCTGAGTCCGAAAAAGTGGGTTTCAAAATGGTGTCTGTCTGTCTGTCTGTCTGTCAGTCTGTCAGTCTGTCAGTCTGTCAGTCTGTCAGTCTGTCAGTCTGTCAGTCTGTCAGTCTGTCAGTCTGTCAGTCTGTCAGTCTGTCAGTCTGTCAGTCTGTCAGTCTGTCAGTCTGTCAGTCTGTCAGTCTGTCAGTCTGTCAGTCTGTCAGTCTGTCAGTCTGTCAGTCTGTCAGTCTGTCAGTCTGTCAGTCTGTCAGTCTGTCAGTCTGTCAGTCTGTCTGTGTCCTCTCTACAGCCCATACGGTTTAATCAATCGAACTAAAACTTCAGATTTAAGCTTTTTTGATAAATTGGAAGATCCCAGTGAACTCCCTTGGTCCAGAAAATTTGTTTTGCAAATATCTTAAAAAGTATAAGGTTTACAAAAAACTACTTAACACAAATTGTTTCCAAAAATTAAAAACAAATAAAAAAAAAAAATAAAAAATTAAAAAAAAAATTTAAAAATTTAAAAATTAAAAAAAAAAATTAGGAAAAAAATAAAATTTCTAAAAATTCTCTGTTCGTAAAAGAAAGTCGTGTGTTGGCCACCCCTCAATTTTAACTAGGAAATTAAGGGACCTATTCCATGTGCTAGCGAAATCTTTATCATCATTGTTGGCAATGGCCGATATTGGCCCTTGGAAGTTGAGTGCGATTTCCAAAAAATAATTTCGTAGAACTTTTATTAAACGAACGATTCGTATTGATTAGGGTTTTCTAACTAGGTAATTGAGCAACCTATTCCATGTGCTAGCCAAACCTTTGTCATCATTGTTGGCAATGGCCGATATTGGCCCTTGGAAGTTGAGTGCGATTTCCAAAAAATAATTTTGCAGAACTTTTACTAAACGAACGATTCGTATGGATTAGGGTTTTCTAACTAGGTAATTAAGGGACCTATTCCATGTGCTAGCGAAACCTTTGTCATCATTGTTGAGTGCGATTTCCAAAAAATTATTTCGTAGAACTTTTACTAAACCACGATTCGTATGGATTAGGGTTTTCTAACTAGGTAATTAAGGGGCCTATTCCTCCGTGAGTGCGATTTCCAAAAAATAATTTCGTAGAACTTTTATTAAACGAACGATCCGTATGGATTAGGGTTTTCTAACTAGGTAATTGAGAACCTATTCTATGTGCTAGCCAAACCTTTGTCATCATTGTTGGCAATGGCCGATATTGGCCCTTGGGAGTTGAGTGCGATTTCCAAATAATAATTTTGCAGAACTTTTATTAAACGAACGATTCGTATGTATTAGGGTTTTTTACTTTCTTTTACTCTAGTAAAATAAGGTATAGTAATCATGAAAATTTTGAACCTTGAGATTTTTAGAAATTAATTTGTTTTTAGGTCCCCTGAGTCCGAAAAAGTGGGTTTCTGTCTGTCTGTCTGTCAGTCGGTCAGTCTGTTAGTCTGTTAGTCTGTCAGTCTGTCAGTCTGTCTGTGTCCTCTCTACAGCCCAGATGGTTTAATCAATCGAACTGAAACTTCAGATTTAAGCTTTTTTGATAAATTGGGAGGTCCCAGTGAATTTTACTCCAAATCGGCTAACCGGAAGTGGCCACTACCTTGGTCCAGAAAATTTGTTTTGCAAATATCTTAAAAAGTATAAGGTTTACAAAAAACTACTTAATACAAAATATTTCCAAAAATGAAAAACAAATTAAAAAAAAAAAAATAGGAAAAAAATAAAATTTCTCAAAATTCTCTGTTCGTAAAAGAAAGTCGTGTGTTGGCCACACCTCAATTTTTTTAGTTACACTTGATAAACCCATGAATTTATCGAGAACAGTTGCGTGTAATGACGTCAGCAAGAAATAAGAAAATATTGTTGAAATAACTGAAGGAAAATATTTTTAAACTTAAAATTTGGATATATGTCAAATACACTTCACATTCGCGCTTTATGAACTTATTTTTTTTCGGTTTACATACAATAAAAGGAATTTAAAGTTTATCGAGTTATAGTGCAGTTCTCATGGAAAACACGGCTAACATCGTTACATGTTTGTAGTGACTAATGCGAAAGAATGTTTAATTTATTAAACACAGGCAATAACAAAACATTTAGACGACACAAAATAATTTTTATCAAACCTTCAATGACTTGATTCTTATACTAGTCTGTAATGTACACATACATATGTAGAAAAAATAAAATAAAATAAACATTCAGTGCTTTTTGACATTTTCATAAAGCCCTGTTAAGACATTGCCCTTACATTAAATTATTCAATTTTTAATTATTTTGTGACATCAATTTTTTCTGTTTTAATTTTTCATTTTTAATAAAATCATAAAATAAAAAAATCTAAACAATTTTATTTGTATTATTAAAATTTATGTAACCAAAGCATTTTTTAATTATTTTTTAGTTTGTTATTTAAACAAAAAAACTACAAAAAACTCAATACATATTTCAATGAATTTAATTTATATGCTATGGTATTTTGTAATTTATCTATATCTGCTACGAATTTGCATTCTTCTTGATATAATCCCAGTTCTAACAAACAAATAAACCAAAAATATTTCACTACTATTTTTTAATTAGTTTATTTGATTATAATAAAAAAAAAACTATTGTAAATTATTTATTAAAAATGTAATGTAATTTACGTGAGGGTACATAAAACTTGTTTCAATAATTATTTAATTTTTTTACTGTAAAATTTCAGGAGAATATCTTTTCTAAGGAGAATATCGAATTACAAACTCATTTTATTACAAATTGGTGTCTGGGTTGCTAACATTACAAAATATTTGAAAGCAATTGGCTTCAATTTACGGGGAAACATTAAGAAAATGCCAAAATATTCAAAGTACCCTATTTGGGACTTAAAGCAAAGCAACCATGATTATACAAAGCCATAGTCTAAAGCAGGCATGCTCACGTATTAGCTCTAGAGGGGCTATGCGCTCTTCAAAATATTGTTACGTTTTTGCCTTGTAAATCAAGGTTCGTATCACTGGATTGTGAATAAAAACAAAATCAATTTAATTTATCTCCAACGAATTTATTTATTTCACAAAATTTATTACAACACAGTTTATCAATAAAAATTCACAAAATCACTTTATATAAATTATTCTGAAATTTTACTGTTCACTTATAATTTTTATTTCGCACTACAACACTTTTTAATTACTTTTTAATCTTCACACTGTCGCTTACCAAATATTACTAATAATCTTACAAGTTTACTCTATCGCGTTCCAAATACTAATAATCCAATTCGATCTTGTTCGCCTTTTTAGATACACAAACCAAGCTTCTCGAAAGTTCATGACTTTTCCAGTTAGAATAGTGTAGAACAATTTTATCATGGAAAATTCCATTTAGAACAGTTTAACATTGAGCTATTAATTTTAACTTATTCTATTACACACTAGGTGTCACCGTCACACTAACCCCACCTAAGCCTGTTCGTCCCGAATAGGACCCAAATCACCTCCTTTGTACAGGGTCAGCCTCTCCAAATTCACCACCTTTGGTTTACCTCGATGTCCCTTCCGTATCCGATAAACCACGTCGTTCATCCTTGTGATGACAGTGTAAGGTCCTTCCCATGCTGGTTGTAGCGTCGGTGATAATCCCTTTTTCCGTTGCGGGTTGTGAAGCCATACTAATTGCCCTTCCTGGAAGCCCTGATTATTTGCTCGTACGTCATATCGAGCCTTCATCCGGTCACTTGACATCCGTATTTTCTCCCGTACAAATTGATGAATCTCATTAAGTTCCTCTTTCATTCGGTCTACGTAATCCTGTCCACATAAAGCCGATGATGGTACAGTCCCAAACTTTAGATCTCCAGGTAACCGTAGGTTATCTCCAAATAACGTTTTAGCTGGTGTCATTCCGGTTGTGTCATGTATTGCTGATCGATAGGCCATCAGAAACATCGGTATAGGTCGATCCCAGTTGCGTTGGTTTTTCTCAACGATCTTTGCTAGATATTCCTCCAATGTACCATTGAATCTTTGCAGCATACCATCAAACTGTGGATGTATAGGCGTTGTTCTCGTTTTATTTATACCGAGCATCTGGCATATTTCTTGAAACACCACCGATTCAAAATTCCTTCCTTGATCGGTGTGAATCTCCATCGGCACTCCAAATCTGCTAATCCAGTTGTTTACCACGGCATCAGCTATTGTTGTCGTCTCCTGATTGGGAATGGGGTACACCTCCGGCCATTTGCTGAAATAATCCATTATTACTAGCACATATTTGTTGCCGCTCTCTGTGGTGGGAAATGGCCCCGCTACATCCATTGCAATTCTTTCAAATGGTGCTCCGACGTTATATTGTTTCATGATTCCACGACTTTTGCGTGCGGGTTCCTTCACCGCTGCACATTGGTCACATTTTTGGCACCATTCTATCACTGACTGCCTACATCCTGCCCAGTAGTATCGTTGACGTATCTTTGCTAGAGTTTTATTAATTCCAAGGTGGCCCCCACTTGCTCCTCCATGATACTCATTCAGGATTTCTGCAATCCGGCACTTTGGTATCACCAGCAACAATTGCTTCACTTTGCCATCCGTGCTTTCCCACAATCGTTTTAAACAGCCATTCTCAAGACGGAGGCTATCCCATTGAGCCCAATAAGCCTTGACAATGGGAGTTTTGTCCGCGATCTCGCTCCAAGTTGGCTGGTGTTCCTTTTCCTTCCATTCCATTATAACTGATAAATCCGTATCATCCAATTGCTCTTTCCTGACCATTTCGTCGGTCCACTCCTCATCAGGCAGCACTTGCGTAAGCCGAACGTCGATGATGTCTTCCTTTGCTTCAACATGGCCACAATGTTTACATTCTACTGGACACGGCCGTCTTGATAATGCGTCGGCATTTCCGTGTGCACTTCCCTTCCTATTTTCGATTTGAAAATCGTAGCTTTGAAGACGTTCGATCCAGCGTGCTACTTGTCCCTCTGAATTCTTGAATTGTAACAGCCACCGTAAAGCGCCGCGATCTGTCCGTAAATGAAATTTTTGGCCATAAAGATACTTATGGAAATGCCTGACACACTCCACTACAGCCAACAATTCTTTTCGTGTCACGCAGTAATTACGCTCCGGTTTCGATAATGTTTTGGAGTAGTACGCAATAACTCGTTCTTGGCCATTGGTTTTCTGTGATAACACACCTCCTATACCGTCATTAATTGCATCGGTGTCCAAAATAAATTTTACGTTGGGTATAGGGTACGCGAGGATTGGCGCGACACACAACCGTCTAGTTAGTTCCCCGAATGCTTCTTCCTGGTCATTCTTCCATTCGAATGCCTTGTTCTTCCTGGCAACTCGTGTAAACTCTTGGCGATTTTGGCGAATCCTGGCACGAAGCGTCTATAATAGGTGCACAATCCCAGAAAGCTTCGTAATTCGTGTAAATTTTTAGGTCTTGGCCAGTTCTCTACCGCTGCGATATTTTATTCGTCGGTATGAATTCCATTAATCATTACGAGATGACCCAAATATTTCACTTCAGTTCTGAACAGCTTACACTTCTTTGGACTTAACTTTAATCCGGCGGCCTGTATCTGATCTAAAACTTCCGCCAAGTTCTTTAGATGCTCGTCAAAATCCTTCCCCATAACGATGATGTCGTCCAGATATATTAGGCAAGTCTTCCAAGGTAATCCCTTTAACACGCGCTCCATTAATCGTTCAAAAGTCGCAGGGGCATTACATAATCCGAACGGCATAACATTAAATTGCCAAAATCCGTTACCCACACTGAAAGCCGTATTCTCGCGATCTTCCTCGTGGACTTCCACCTGCCAATAGCCGCTTTGTAGATCTTATGTCGAAAATATTCGAGCACCCGATAATGTGTCTAATGTATCGTCGATCCTTGGCAATGTATAGCTATCTTTTTTAGTTACAGCATTGAGTTTTCGATAATCAACGCATAATCTCATGCTACCGTCCTTCTTCTCGACCAATACTACCGGTGAGATCCATGGGCTGTTAGATGGTTCGATTACTCCTACTGCCTGCATATCTGTTACCATTCGATTGACTTCTTCTTGTTTTGCCAAAGGTAGCCTGCTGGGTGGTTGACGAATCGGCATCTCCGTTCCCGTATCAATTCGATGCTTTGCCATTGACGTCCTTCCGTTATTATCCGATGAACTGCAGAATATTGATGTGTACTGTTTGAGTAGTTGATGTGCAGAATCTTTCTGTGCCTCAGTAAGATCTTCGGTCCATTTCTGCATGAGTTGTTCTATCATTTCTTTCTGCTCTTGCATGTCGGCTTTTTCAATCGGACTTTTCTGTTCACACTTTACTATAGTTGAAACCTCGTTACATTTGCCAATGACTGTCCCTTTCTTGATGGTTTTCGTCTTATCCGAGAGATTTAGAGTCCTAATTGGTACTCTATAGTCGTTGTCTGGTTTAACTAGGGCTTTTCCGATTATAATTTCCTTGGCTCCGTTCTCCTCTTCGTTAGCTTCCACAACCCACAACCTGGGTGACCCAGAACCTCCCTCCAGTCTTCCCCATAGGATCGTCTCCGAATTCGGTGGCAGCTTCTCCCGATGATCAATAATAATTCGCCTGATAGTTGCTCCGGCACCGCTAGATTGAAGTGGCAACTCGATGTTATCGTAACTTAAAACTCCTCGTCCACCATCCACCACGATACCATTTGCTCTCATGAAGTCCATCCCCATTATGACTTCATCCACAATATCTGCAATCAGCACTTCGTGTTGGAAAAGAGTTCTCCCGATTTTTATGTTCACGGTCTTTTTGCCTGTTATTATTGAACTATCTCCAGTTGCTGTTTGTAACTTCAATCCATTAGCTGGTTGTACACCTCCATCGATCAGATCTTTCCGGACAATCGTGCGATTTGCTCCCGTATCCAGGGTGATGATGCAATCCCTGCCATCAATGTCGCCTTTGATTGTTAAGCTGTCACCGCCTCTTGCTACTTTCGAAACGCGGATGGAGGTTATGGGGCAATCGGTTGTGGGAGTCAGCTCCTGCTCCTTTAAGCTGACTCTTTCAAGTTTAACGACTCTGTCGTTATTTGACCTTCTTGCCTGGCCACTGCCTGCTCCCCGCTTGATCGTCGCTGCGTAGGAGATGGTAATCTTTCCCTTTTTCTTCTTAATTTCCAGCAGTCCCGTGAGATGTGACCGATTTTATCACAAGCCCAACATTTGATTTTTCCGCTTCCGTCTCTGTATCTTGGTGTTGACCGTTCTGTGTTTATGCTGGTGTTGATTTCCACTCGGCGTATTTTCATTGACGGTTTGGTGATGGCTTTTGCAGTTTCATTTGTTAACGCACAAGCGATGGTTTCCGCAAAGGTTGCTTTAGGTGACAACATCACCGCCCTGCGTGTCTCTGGATCTCGAATACCGTCAATGAATGCGTCAATTTTTAGTCTTTCCATATAATCGGCCGATGTACTGGTATGTGCTAGATGTACTAACCGCTCGATTGCCGATGAAAATTCCTGAAGTGATTCTCCTCCCTTTTGGTAGCGGCTTTTCAATTCCATTCGATAGATTTCCCGCTTGTGATCACTGCCGTACTTCCTATCCAGCGCCTTCATAATTTCGAAATAACTGTTGCGATATTTTTCCGGAATTGTTTGTAAGGCCTCCGCAGCTTTACCTTTAAGGGCCACTATTAACGCTGCGACAAGATGTTCATCATTCCAACGGTTTTGATTGGCTGCCGTTTCAAATTGAAATTTGAAAATGCCGAAAGATGTTGTACCGTCGAAGTTTGGTGGTTTTAACTTAACTGATTGAACGGTTTGTACCACTTGCGTCGTTGTTCCATTTGCCTTGACATCAGTTAGATCTTTCTCGAGACGTTGACATTTTTCCACAACTTGTTGAATCTCCGTTTGCAATTTCTCTCGTCACAATATTTTAGAAATAATTGTATTTTATTATTTCTGCAATTAATATTGTGACGGTGACACCTAGTGTGTAATAGAATAAGTAAAACTAATAGCTCAATGTTTTTCTGTACTAAATGGAATTTTCCATGATAAAAATTGTTACGTAATGTTTCTACGCTATTCCAATTGGAAAAGTCGTGAACTTTCGAGAAGCTTGGTTTGTGTATATACAAAGGCGAACAAGATCGAATTGGATTATTAGTAGTTGGAACGCGATAGAGTAAACTCGTAAGATTATAAGTAATATTTGGTAAGCGATAGTATAAAGATTAAAAGGAATTAAAAAGTGATCTAAAAAAGTGTTATAGTGCGATAAATAAAGTAAAAGTGATCAGTAAAATTTAGTAATAATTTATATAAAGTGATTTTGTGAATTTTTATTGATAAACTGTGTTGTAATAAATTTGTTGGTGATAAATTGAATTGAGTTTGTATTATTCACAATCCAGTGATACGAACCTTGATTGACAAGGCAAAAACGTAACAATATTTATTTAATACCAATATAACCTTATTGTATGTTATTGTTGGAGATATCTAGAAAACTTTTATAAAAACGTTTTATAATATTTTCGCTTTTTTTATTGAAAAACTAAAACCTATAAATATCATATTTACTATGGAAATTAGTGAAAAGTTATACCACTAAAAAACCTTGTAATAAATACGTCACGATGATTAGGGCTCTATACTCTAGAAGGCTTTGCTTAAAGACGCGGAAGTAGTGGAATAAAGTAAAAATTTGTTTTTGGTTTTTTTTTTGTACTTGATTGGGTTATGCAACTTCTATCTTTAATATTAATACTTTTGTCGGACCATCTTTTGCTTTTATTACAATGGTACATCTACGCAAGTGCTGTGCAAAAACATTGGTTCAACCGTTAGTTTAGTTTTACGCCTAGCGTCATAGCACATAAGAGAAGATCATGAACGAGCAACGGGCAAACGAACTTCATCATGTTTAGTGAGAATATACTAGTTAAAGCTGGCTTGCGACCAGTTGAAGCAGTCTAGAAGCCACAGTTCGCATTACGAACCAAACAAAAACAATTAAAAACAATACGCTGTGTTCCCAAAAGCATATTTTGACCGATGAATCCAAATTCAAACTGTATGTGAAATAAACCTGGAGAGAGACTTAGCAAATGAATGTCTTTTAAAACTACCACCGAAAACTGGAGGAGTTGTGCTCTGAGGAGTTTTTTCTGGAGAAGAACCGGTCGAATGTGCTTCTTTAGTTACAAAATCACAGCAGCTGTTTATTGCAAATCATACATAATAAATTTGAGCTCTCTGTGTTACAGCTTTTGACGAGACTTTCTGATTTATTTTTCAACTCTGTGCAATACTGCGAAACTTGTAAGTAACTACCAAATATGTATTAATTTTGAATTGTGTGAGTACCGTGAGTAATACTATAAAAGTATAACGAAATTTTACCTGCAAATTCGAAATCTTAATTAAAACCAGAAACAACCGATCGTTAGATATGGGAATTTATTTAAATAGGCTTGTTTAGATATCTATTGTAGTTCAACTGGTAGATCATTCGTACAAAGATTTGTTTTTTTATTCATATCAATATAACTTGACACACATATTTGTAGACATAACAACATGGAAATTCATTGTAAAATGAGAAAAGGTGATGCTACGAATTGTATGGAGGAACTTCGTAAATTAATGTAAAGCCCTTCACGCTAGCATTTATTTAATCAATATTAAATCTTTTACCATGAATTTCGTGGGTATTAAAGCACGCCTGGAAAAAACTAATAGGTATACTGTAGACCGATTTCACAGAATGAAAAAGGAAATCTTTCTTAATAGCCTCATTCCACGCATAAATTTACCGTTATTTCAATGTGACTTTCAGGAATTGCAAAGTTATTTGACCTGCTCAATAGCTCAATAGTATTTTCGGTTGGATAATTGCCGGCACTACCCAATCCAATAACAATCAATGTTCATTTAGTGGCAGTTTTAGCACTCAATTTCAAATAGACTGATCACCTCTCCAGTTCTTGGAGATGGACGAAATTCCGCCAAGTAAATACCTAACCGAGAACATATACAATTTAAACAACCCAGGAAAGAACTGGGAAGTTCAAGAGATATGGCAATCCGGCGGTTGCATGAAGAACCTAAGATCAGAATATGCAGTGTTTATGCGAGAATACATCACCCTGAGTCACAGTTAATGCATATATACCACCAATTTGAATATTGACCCAAAATCATCATTTTGTATGCCGCATTATGCGGGTTTTGTTGCCGCATCCAGCGCACTACCAAACTTAGAATGGTATTAATTGTATCGACTAAGACTGCAGCCAAAATATCTCTGAACGATAATCTAATGCTATTTGACATTTTACTTCGATTCCAGCAAACATCCACATCGTCCTTACGAGCGATATAGAGAAGATGTACCACCAAAGAACTGAGATGTTTCAAAGAACTGTGTGGAGGGAGGATTCAGGGCTACCAATAGAAAACTTTATGTAATACCAAAATACGTTTCATTGCTCAAATATATGTATACCTGCAACAACCAAGATTGTCACCGATTGAAATAACTGAAGGAACACGCTCAGTAAAGTTACGAGGTTTGGAACGGTGTCCAAGAAATGATAACTTCCATTTTAAAGCTTCGATCAACCCCGAAGATACCAACACCAAATGGGAATTGTTGTCACAAGCCTCCAACATTTTCAACTTACTCGATTGCCTGTCTCCATCCACCTCCAATCGTTATGGCTGTTAAATTTACAATGACCCACTATCCGCACATAAGGGGGCCCCGCTAAAGCAAGCACGAAAAAGGCAACTCTGGAAAAGTTGTGTCACTAATCGCACTGCGCAGATTTTGGCCCACTAAAGAAAACCCTACCGATTCCGATTCTCGTGGGCTATTACCATCCAAGTTGCAGAATTTTAATACGTTTATTTTAGTTACGGACCAACATGGCTCCAACAAGATTCAAAATTCTAGCCTAGTCAAACCCAACTGTTTTTCATCAAGCTAAATACCTTCGAGGAGGAACCTGCGAAATAAAACTCATGGAGGCGGCCGTTTCAAATTCATTCCTGGAAGAATTATCATAAAGTTACTCATCATTTTCTTTTATTACAATTACAATTTTATTCCAATTTCTTAATAATCTTAAAAGGTGTATGAATAAAGAACCAATATCCATATCGGTGTTACCAAACCTTTACAACCAAGCTACCAAAATATTTTTGAAACGGATACAGACTGATGGCTATATTGCAGAAATTGCATACATCAAAACTCAAAAAACCACCCCCGAATCACAGTAAATTACTCGCATTAAACCCTGTTTCAGACAATCACGGTATATTGCGAGTTGGAAGTAGAATCAAACACGTAAACGTCGAATATGATCAAAAAATGTACAATCATATTACACGAGATACACGTGAAATATTTACAAGCACCACAGTCGTTGATGGTATCCACATTGAGGCAAAAATATTGGATCATCAATTGCAAAAATCTTATACGACAAAGAATTTATCGTTGCAAAACGATAAAAAATTATTTACAAAATGGTATTTCTTACAACCGTCCGCTCCAAATGATGTAGGTTTGTATCAAACAAATGTCTATTGAGAATAGTTTTGAGTATAGTACTAAACGCAATTTTGAAGACATGACCACATTACTCACATAAATGGAGGCAATTTTAAATTCGCGACCTCTTTGTTCACTGTCACCTGATGACGTCGATGTGCTAACACCGATACATTTCATTATTGGACATTCGCTTAATTTGAAAAGCAACATGCACGTGGGTACAACACTTTTGGAAACGCTTTTCTGCCGAATAATTGACAACATTACACAACCGTTCGAAGTGGCAGCATACAAATGTAAACATCAAAATCAATAATGTTGTATTAATACGCGATGGCATGGTACCATCAGTACAATGGCGATTAGGTCGTTGAAACGCATCCTAGTCATCACAAAATTAAATATTCAAACGACCAAATATTTAAACATTTTATAAATATCTTATAGAATGTAATAATTTTCCGACGACACTCTGTCCTTTAAACAACATTTTTACTAAATTTCCGTTTTTTTCATGTACCATAGACATTTTTTAAAGAAAAATTGTAATCCTGATAAGTATAAAAGTTAAACTTTATTCAATTACATTAGCGTCACGTAACTTATTTTATAAAAAAATATCCTCTTCCATGTAGGTATGATGAGAACGGAAATGCAAAAAAAAAAACAAATTGTATATATCTTGTTATACGAACCGTTTTGGGTCAGAAATGATAAAACCACCATAAGCATTCATTCACGTTTCAAAATTTTAATTTTATTTTCAATTTGACTTACGTATAGACAGAATTATGTTTCTCGAGATAAATTTATGTAACAAATATATCAGTTAGACGATATTGGCTTTTATTTTGTTGGTATTTGGTAAGTAAAAATGAACACGAGTCTGCTCGGTGTTGCTTATAGTGTTTTGTTGACTAAATTATTTAAAATAATTTCATCTCTTTGATCACCATAACCTGATGTGAGCTCGGTTTTTTTAACGGAACGACGGAATTCTGTTGAAAGGCACTGCTATTAAGAACTTAATATCAGCATATACCCAACATAATTTAATGAAAGCTTGCTTTCAACAACATCTTTATATACTTAAAATATAATGTAATGTAATTATGTATTATCTACAAAAGTTTTTATTGAGATCAATTGCTTTGGTCTAGATTGAATAATTATTTTTCCATACTTATACGAGTACGATACATAAAACATATTAGACATACATAAAATACGAGTACTTAGTACCTATAGTTATATGGAATAATTTTTGTATTATTTTGTATAATCAGATTAAGTTATATCAAATTGAATTATACAAATTTATATTGTTGGGAGATATAATTTTACGATCGATTGGCAATTATACGTAGGTATATGCATAGAGATACGAGTAAATGTATGTAGATGTACGGTACGAGTATATTACATATTTTTACTAAACATTGCACATACATACTAAATGCAATTTCCTTCTCAATATATTTTGATGCAAATTTATAATTTTGCATATAATTTTTATTACTAAACCCTTTTTATAAATAGCACAAAAATTTTTTTTTTTTTTTTTTTTATGTTTGGGTAAATGGTAACTGATAATGATAATAAAACTTCGATTATTTGATTATCTGTATATAAGCAAAGGGGTGCTATTGAAATATTGAAATTAATTGTTTGGAAGCAATGAGTTATAGTTAGTTCGGCTCCATCGATTTTGGACTGGGAAAGTGTTTTCAATTTAAATTGTAAATCCCTAGTTCGTAATTTATTTTGTTCATGTTTTGATAAATGTATGAGGTGCAATTATGTCTGAGGGCTAAATATAAATTGTAGTGCTATTATTATTAAATCCTATTATTCATTGGCTGTAGATATCACGTTTTCAGTGTAATTTATTAAAATTAGTAAAATTTGTTTCATTTTTCAACGGTATCAAAATTCGAAACCTCAACCGAAAAAATGGCTATTTCAAAGCAGATCTGCCACAACAAAATAAAATATAAGCCGGCTTGTACCTAGAAGGAGAATAAACGAATTTATACATGCAATTTCTGGCAATAAATATTTCGCAACTAATATTCATTGAAATGACAAGTTTATAAAATCTATTCTTTGAATCTATTCAGTAGATAAACGCCCTGACATAGAAATCTTGCTCTATCTTCACTCCGCAGGTACATCTGCCTCGAACCAAAATCTATCTAGTATTGAAAGAAATGATGTGCCATCCTTGATCTAGGCTCACTATTTTGTAAATTACTTAACATGTGAAAGTTTAAAAAGCTCTGAGCTATATTGTTTTATTTATTAAGTTACAAGTTGCGTGATTCATGAATATAAAACATTTTAAACTGAATAACTGCATAATCGATTGCTTCATTACCAATGTAAAATATTTACAGAGATGGTAGGCAAGCTTTTGAATGAAATCTTTTTCAAAGCTTTATAGCTATGTCTTTTATGTTTCGCGAACTTCGAGAACATTTTAGACAATGAGATTGTTCTAGGTATCCTAAATTTTAAAAATTTGTTAGAAAATTAAATTAATTCACGATACAAAATTTTGGTTTGTTGCCATAAACGTGGCGACTAAACCACTGGGTGTATCGAAGCCATATCCATACTGTATGCTAGTTTGGCGCTCCGATAAGTTTATGTTTATTTGGATCCGGTATAATATGTATTTATAATTTGATTTGGCACATATTCAGAATATGTTTGTGCAAAGTGTTTCCGATAGATGACATTAGGGGTCTCCCATCACTATTTCTATATTTATATACATCTGATATTTGGTTATTATATATTTCATTTGGTTTATATAATCGGTCAAAATACTCGACGAAGCCAAGATGCACACAAAAACCGAGTAAATTTGACACCACAACAACGAGCGCAAATATGATAAAGAACACGAATGCGAAATGCAGAGAACCGTACGGTGGAGTACTTTAGAGAGTACGTTGGAACGGTCCCTTAGTAAAAATAGCACTTCGGCAACTGAAAATTTACGAAATATGGGATGAACGAATATTGAGCAATGCCGTCGAGCTACAAAATGTTCTTAAACCACTGAAGATAACTTCAAATAGCAAAAGTTTTAGCGATTTCAGCAATATTGCTAACAAATTTAAAAGAACAGTCAAATATTATTGACCATAGACGTTAAAATTTTTAAAAGAAAAATCGGCCATTTGAAGAAAAAAAGTTGTTGCCTCGTTAATGAAATTAGTCCAAGATACAAAGATGGGGACAAACGATATTATGGATGATGCATTTGGAATGAGTTCAAAATCCGAAATGTCCTATTTAATATGGTATGATGATGGGAATCAAACAAAGAGAGCTGAATTAAATAGTCTATTTACAGAATTAAACCAAACTGTCGCACTGTGTAAGTAGAAGCCAACAATTTTTAATTTCAAAAATTGAGCAACTGATTTAATACCCCATTGAAAATCGGTGTTCAGACCAGTGAAAAAGATAATAAAGACACCATAACACCGCACAACCTAATCAAGCTTTTTGAGAATAATACAAATTTGAAAGCTTAGGTTATGCGGTCAAATAAGCCGTTTAATAGGAATATACATTTGAGCAAAACAAATTAAACTAAAGTTTTCATTGAAAAATGTTATGTGGTTTAACAATGTAGTTTAGACGTAACAACCGTGTCTTGGTCGTCCTTATCATGCCATTATTTTTATTAATGCGGATGTCAAAAATTTTAAAATTGAGCAACATGCACCAAGCCCTAAGGCAACCTTTGGCTTAAGTGTTGGTGTTTTATCTGCCCAGCTGAGCCTAATAAAAAAACCCTTATTTGTGTGGATTTTTAGTTTACGAAATTGAGTTACTGCTTTTATTGTTATTTAGGTTTTCGATAATTTAAGAAACTCGGAACAGGGCTTTAACCACTTTAATATTCTATTCAAAATTAAGCACCTAACAACATGAGCTACATATTTTTAATTATTAAAATTTTCTTAGTAAAAGTAGAATTTTGTTTGGTGTGGAAGATATCAAAATATAAAACTGAACAACGTATTTATATGAGCAACTTAAAAAAATATATTACCAAGTTACTTGCTTTAAATTATTAACAATTTTAAACAATCAACTATAAATAATATAAAAATTGTGATATATGTAAATAGCATCGAACATTGCAGATTTTCATTTACGCTATTTATAAAAAAAGAGCAACATCATGAATTTGAATACCATAATTCAATAAATGTTTCACACACAATAATTTAGCAACACTCGAAAGTAAATTTCTGATAATAAGTAGGTACAGTTGGGTTTACTTTTCTTAACTTTATTATACTTAGTAAATTAAAATTAAAAAAAAAAAATTGAGCTACTTTGTTTTAATAATTCCTTATCATTCAGAACGAATTTACCACTAACTCGGGTATTCCTTAAGCCTTAAGCAAAACTAATTAGGTTACAATAGTTTAAAGAGTTTTAAAAAATTAGCTCGAAAATAGGGCGCTTAATGGACATTTCCAGTCTATTAAAATAATTGAGCAAATGTTTTTCTTGAAGTAGCCACTTAAAATATTTTAATATGTATGTATTATAATATATGTATAAAGTATAAATAAAAGTGAGCAATTAGATGTATAATTGCCTTTGTTGCCCGCAAAAGTAAGGTCATATCACCTGGAAAAATGAAAGACAAACTAAATTAGCATAATTAGGATATGTAGCGCATTCAGTTTCAAGAGTTTTTCTAGATCCAAAATTAAGACCTATTTTTTAAGGTTTCCAAAATTCCAATTCTGGCTCCATGATAAATGAGAATAAGAAAAGACTTGATTTTTATTTCGGCTAATCGCAGACTTGACACAAAGAAAAATAAAGTGTTAAGTTTATACCAAAAATGAAAAAACGACCCGCTATATCAATTTGACATCCATCGAAAACGAGAGGAATTTTCCATTAGCGTGGTAGATTTCTAACGAAAATTAAATTGTCGTAGAACGTATTCCGCTCCGCCAACTGTTAGCAATATCTTGAGTAAAATTAACACTGATAGTATTAATTTCATTTTTTTCCTGCAAATCAGTACATTTTTTTCAATTATTTTAATACTTAATTGGTTTTACTTTCCATTTTTCGACCTAAAATTTAAAATTGTTTGAATTTTAATTTCACGTGCATAATTAGGATTGGATAAAAACCTTGCCTTGTCCCGAATCCCGGGAAATCCCGGGAGTCACAAAATCACAATCCCGTTTCCCGGGAATGTAAAAGATTCGGGAACGGGCAAGCCCTGCCAAATAGACATTAAAGTCAATTGAATAGTAGATCATGAATGAAAACAACCAGAGTATTAACATTTTGATCCTGAATTATGCTCATGCTAAAATTATGATTGGTAATAAGGATAAACAATGTAAGTTTTGCCATACGCTCTGATATTTAAAAGTGAAACCATAGCGATGTGTTGTTCATCAGGAAAAGTTCTTTTGTCAGTAGAAAATGTAGAATCAAAATTATTTTTAAAAAAAATTCGAAGAAAAATTATTTCAAACACTTATGGACACGGTTGCAATTTCGATTCAATGTTTAAAAAACAGGGACAAGTATATCATCAGATTGGCTGTTACTTCCATAACCAACGAAACTCTGAAATTCTTACAAATATATTTCATGGGAGACGGAGAATATAAAATTAAAGTTCGTTGTCAATATAATTACATCGAACTAATTAAATAACGAGCAATTGTATCAACATTTATAGAAACATTTTTGGCAGAAAAATCAACTCATTCAAGTATCAATAACTATAATAATCTCAGCAGGAATTCCAGATCCAGACAAAGCAGTTGCAGAATATCCAGGAATTTTTCGATTATTAATATTCCAGGACCAACATCATTTGGTTATTAGAAAATGGTCAATTAGATACAACGAACCATGATTCATGCCGATCATTACAATTAATAGAAGAATATTCACATTGGGTACAACTCTTCTCGCCACATAAAATACGAAGTTTATTTGTCATTTTATTGAGAAGATGTTTTCTAACAAACCGCGACTTGAATTATGAAAGACATATATGGGTGAAATGAGTGAAGATTTACTACATGCGCTAAGTTCGAGGAGGTCCAGATATACATTTAAATGAAGCTTTGATCAATTTGACGATTTATGCATTATAATTTCGAATAAATCACTCCTAAAATTGGGAATTCGTGCAATGTTGATGATTTGAATGATTTGAATGTTCAAACAAATTATCGAAAATTGTTATCAGAATAAAAATTAATTTTTGATTCAATTATGTATGCAGTCGCTGCTAAAGAATGTGGTTTCTTGTCGCAGCGTTCAACTTATACGATAAAATCAATCGGAATTGATCATCGGATTCCTTTATTGGTTGACAAGATGTAGGCCTAATTTAAAAACTGACCAAGTTTTAGAATTTTGGCTTGGATTTCTGATACCCAAATAGAGATCAATATATACGGACCACACAACATACCTCAAGTTAGCGAACTCTTTGACGTAATACTAAACGCATTTATAGGAATTGCTCATCGGATATCTTTATTGGTTGGCAAGATGTAGGCCTAATTTAACTACTGACCAAGTTTTAGAATTTTGGCTTGGATTTCTGATACCCAAATAAAGATCAATATATAGGCCCACACAACATACCTCAAGTTGGCGAACTCTTTCACGTAATACTAAACGCATTAATAGGAATTGCTCATCGGATTCCTTTATTGGGTGACAAGATGTAGGCCTAATTTAACTACTGACCAAGTTTTAGAATTTTGGCTTGGATTTCTGATACCCAAATAGAGATCAATATATACGGACAACACAACATACCTCAAGTTAGCGAACTCTTTGACGTAATACTAAACGCATTTATAGGAATTGCTCATCGGATTCCTTTATTGGGTGACAAGATATAGGCCTAATTTAACTACTGACCAAATTTTAGAATTTTGGCTTGGATTTCTGATACCCAAATAGAGATCAATATATACGGACCACACAACATACCTCAAGTTGGCGAACTCTTTGACGTAATACTAAACGCATTTATAGGAATTGCTCATCGGATTCCTTTATTGGGTGACAAGATGTAGGCCTAATTTAACTACTGACCAAGTTTTAGAATTTTGGCTTGGATTTCTGATACCCAAATAGAGATCAATATGTACGGACCACACAACATACCTCAAGTTGGCGAACTCTTTGACGTAATACTAAACGCATTTATAGGAATTGCTCTTCGGATTCCTTTATTGGGTGACAAGATGTAGGCCTAATTTAACTACTGACCAAATTTTAGAATTTTGGCTTGGATTTCTGATACCCAAATAGAGATCAATATATACGGACCACACAACATACCTCAAGTTGGCGAACTCTTTGACGTAATACTAAACGCATTTATAGGAATTGCTCATCGGATTCCTTTATTGGGTGACAAGATATAGGCCTAATTTAACTACTGACCAAGTTTTAGAATTTTAGCTTGGATTTCTGATACCCAAATAGAGATCAATATATACGGACCACACAACATACCTCAAGTTGGCGAACTCTTTGACGTAATACTAAACGCATTTATAGGAATTGCTCATCGGATTCCTTTATTGGGTGACAAGATGTAGGCCTAATTTAACTACTGACCAAGTTTTAGAATTTTGGCTTGGATTTCTAATACCCAAATAAAGATCAATATATAGGGACCACACAACATACCTCAAGTTAGCGAACTCTTTGACGTAATACTAAACGCATTTATAGCAATATACATATCTGAGGATACTATAACACCAACTCCCAATAGTTCCATTTTTGGTAGTTCGTTACCGTTTGTTGAATGAGCTGGTAAAGCTCATTCTACAAATTATATCCCGAACAACAATGGACCAAATCAAAGAAGACATAAATTAAGTTATATAGGAATTTCATATTACTCATATTACTCCTCTTGGTAGACATCAGGGATATTCAAGAACAATTAAGCGACTTAAATAATATTACGAGTTTCCTAGTATGAATGATCGTGTCAAGTCATTCATTAAAAAATGTTCTTTATGCCATGCAGATTAATATTGATGTTAAGAGGAACAAAGATATTGACGAAGGAATTTGTAATTAAATTTTGAAAGCTGTTGCTAATTTTGTCGGTCCTGCTCTTGCTCATATTTTTAATTTTTCCTTGGAGCTTGGAGTGGTTAGATGATTGTAGTGATAAGGGAAACTAAAAACCACTTGCAATCTAACCAGTTTTTCTCAAAGTTCTCGAAAAGGCAAGTAAAAATAGAGTTACCATATTCCTAAATCAGTATAAAACACTAAGAGTTTATCAAACTGAATCACCTATGTTGGAATTTTTGGATGTTATTCATACCGGTTTCAAGAATGTTAATATTTGTGGAGGTTTATTATTGACGCTTCTAAGGCATTCGATTGGGTTAATCATACACTTTTGTTATCTATTCTGTTTGCATTCGTTTTAGGGTTATGTCAAACAAGTGGTTTTCTACCTATAGATAGTAAAAAAGTGAGAGTCAGAATTAATGATACTTGTAGTGATTTTGGAGTTGTCGAAGTTGAAGTACCACAAGGATCAGTGTTAGGTCCTGTGCTATTTCTAGCTAGTGTATACTAATCCTATTTTTAAACTTAAATTAAAAGGTAACAGTACTGGGTTTGCTGATTATTTAGCCTTAGCTTATATTGGTAAATGTCCCACGTATGTGATTTCTATGGTTAATTCTGACCTTAAGGTTTTACATGAATCGTTTGATAAGCATTACCTAATACTAAGTGAAATACCAAGTTTATGTGGTTTAGAACTTGTGGATACACGGTTGCTTTAAATTACCCCTTAGTTATACATCATAGTGGGTGGTGCAATCCAGGCCATATTTGAGGGTGTCTAATTCATTAGAATTTTATGAAGCAGCCTAATTATAAATTAAAATCGCCTAAATGTTTGCAATTCACCAATACATTCGCACTTTTTTGTATTTTGAAAGATTTAGTATAAACTTCACATCTCTATATAGACGTGTGAAGTTTTTCCTAAAATAATACTAAACGCCATTTTTTTTTATTTAGGAGAAATTTAGGATAAACTTCACATGCATTTGTTTATAGAGAACATACACAATTTTAAAAATTTCTTTTCTGAAAATTTTTGCCGTTTCGCAATATTATTTGAGCAACGTCAGAATTGACCGAGATGATTCCTCACTCAATGCTTGGCACCACTGTGGATCATTCGAGAATACAAAAGAATAAAACACAAATAGTACAATATAAGAATTAAAGTTAATTATCTTTTGTCACCGAATCCCACTTAATGTTCACGATGTCGTTCTTCAATTTTCTTCGCAACTTCCGAATGACTACCGGTCATACTGGCTGCTGCATATGTACGTAGCACAAAATAAACTTTTTACCTCGCCATTCTTCTGTTCCAGGCTTTTTTTCAATCCTGGCTCAATTATCGCCCGCTTTTTGGTAGCTACTCTCAAAGCGGTCGCTATATCAAGAGTAGTCTTTGTACTAAGATTAAATTTTGTTTTGATTTTCAAGAAATCGGCTGTGGATATATTCGAAGCTGGTTCCTCTTCATTTTTCTCGTGGCGATTTACGAATAATTTCATGGAGTTTCCTCCACGTGCCTGAGTAAGGGAGACCGTCGAATCTTTTTTGTTTACTTTGTCATCAATATCATGTTGTTGAATTGCAATTTTACTGATTAATGTTGACGCCACTTGTTCCATTACTTTCTCCCCCATTGCATTTAAATAATTGCAAACATTATCAACTTGGGCAGTTTTGGTGCATTTATGAGGTGTTCCTCGTTTGGGATCAATAATAGCCGATTTTTTGTTTGTTAAGAAGTTGAATGGATATCACATTACTTCGAGCAATCGGGCACAAATAGCACTGACAGGGATTTTGAGTCCTAGATCTCGTAGTTAAACTTACACTCAAAAACTAAGAATAATCAGGTAGCTCGACAGTCTTGGAGAGAACGATTCCTGGATCCGGTTCTCTTTGTGTGAAAGTGCGCGAGCAACTTTTGGAGAATTAAAAATTTTCCACATTATGGAAAACTGAAATGCACTGATCGAGGAAGAAAAGTTTTCTGCTTTTCTTGTAACCTGCCTACTGCATTCTCTTCCTGAGACTTTTTCATAAAACATAAGATATTTCACATTTTCAGACCAAAAAATCATTTTTTTGGTTCCAATTTTCGAATTTTGGTGCAAAAATGAAAACTGGTCGGTGGATGATTTCAAAAAAACCTTTTATCTTATTCATTAGACCTACGGGAACTTGATGCCATAAAAAAACAGAACTGCAAGCACTTTTGGGTTGAGCTGCGTTCAGACGAGCCGTGTCGGGCGATTGTTTAGTCTTAAAATGACGAGTAACATTATTGATACCTATATAAAACCGTAAGATATTAATAACGGTCTGAATTTACTCACGAATTCCGGATAACCTGTTATGTTAAAGTGGCCTAATATTATATGGTAAAAATTTTACTACTTTTTAATTCGGCTGATGTGCCATTCAAGAGTAAGCAATCCCGAGAAAATGTCTTTACTCAACCGCGTTGAAACTTCATTAATAAAAACTTGATTGAGTCCTGAGTAACCCTGCTCTTCATATATGGATTTCACAACTTGCCCCGCCTTGATAATTTCATCCGTTTTACTCACGTCTTGTTTTTCGCTGAATATTTTTACCAAATCAGAATCACTGACAAGAACTTGTCAGGTTTCAGCATACGTTCACATCGTGACACATAAAAATCCATTAACTTTGTGAGCTCGTCGAATATTGTATAGTATTCCGTCTTAGTGTAAAATTTATTGGTCCAGTTATTGTTAAATTTAAAATTTGTCAAAATGTTTACAAGTCTGTTCTTGATCCCGATCTGTAATACTAGATATCCACTAATTCTACAATCCTAGTATACGGGACAAAATCTTTCTTGGAAGATAAGCAAAATGTGTTACCTAAATCAGGGTTTTTAAAATGTTCTGAAAAATTCCCAAACCCCCATGTTTGTTTCTTCCGCGGTAGTGAAAGGTTGCGTTGGTGAAGGCGCCTTTGGGCAGACCTTTTTTTTGCATTTAGGTTTGTTCGTCATTTGGAGTTGTTGTCGAAACATTTTTAATTTTAATATTTCCTTATTGAACCAAAGAATCTTTTAAAAATTAATATTCGAACTTAAAAATATTTCTTTAATTTCTTGATTGTTTGTCGAAAAGATGAATTTTTCTTCTAAATCTCGGAAATATTTATTGATAATATTGATAAAAATGTACCATTTTCTACAACTAAGCAAAAATTCTTCTTATTGTAGAATAAAATTGTATTGTTAGAGAGTTGAACTCGTTTCGAAATAGAATGAACCTCTTCTGAACGAAGTAGAAAAGGATGTCAAAAAAAAATTGGAAAGGGAAGAGATTCATTCTATCTTGTGGAAGAGAACTAGAAAAACACACGTAATTAAAGTGAAAATCTAATAAATAAAAATCGTTAAAGATTATTGAAATCTGATTGTCTTAAACATCAGATGTGGGGTAACCCGATCAATTATTAATAATAATAATAATAAAATATAAATTTCTGTGCAATAATCAAAATACACGTGTATCGAGAAAATTAAAATTATGACGCTCCCAACTCGTGGCGAAATGGTATTGGCGTTGAGTGGTGTGGGCATCCAGGTTGAAAAAACAGCGAGTCTTGCGAATATAAGAACGTTGTATGACAATAATTGCGGTAATGAAAATACCGAGTTAGTGGATAACCCAAAAAAATCCAATTCAGAAACCACGTTAAAAGCTACGATAACTTTAGCATCTTCAGATTCAACGATTTTTGTTCCGGATGCAACTTATGTGCCTCAGTCAATTTTACTTCGAACTTCTGTAAACCAAATTACGCCAACTTTAGCAGTTTTAACCAGTGTAAGTGTCAGTATTAAAGTGACATCGAGCTCTACAACAATATGAATTACAAGTGTGATTCACCTTCTCTCATTAAATTGTACAAAAAACAAAAAAGGTGTTGCTGCTGGAATCCAGTTTATTCCCGGACAGTATAATCAGGTTGAGGAGCTATCTCAGACCATGAGCAGTATGCGACAGGTAAGTGTTGCATTTGGTAAAAATCTTAAGCAGTGTACGCAATTTAATTTAATTAATTCTCTCTTGGATACCGGTAATCTGACCAGTTTTATGCGTAGGAGTTTGCTTCCTAATAATGTATCTATCGGCCCCTTGGTTTAATCCGCCTTCATTAGTATTGGGAATCAACCTATATATATATATATATATATATATATATATATATATATATATATATATATATATATATATATAAATAAATATATAAATATAAATATAAATATATATATATATATATATATATATATATATATATATATATATATATATATATATATATATATATATATATATATATATATATATATATATATATATATATATATATATATATATAGGAATGTTCAGTCAAGGGTTCAGTGTTATTTGCGTATCCGTCAACAGATTAAATTAGTTTTTGTTTTCATTGTTCCAGATCGCATACTTGCCGGGTGATTTGCTAGTGGGCCGAGATATACTACATATTTTTAATATTGAATTATGTTTTATAAGAATAAATAAAGTGAATTCGTTATCATTAAATCAAGGTGTTAATAAATTGGCATACGATACAGTAAATGTGTCTCCCTCTGTTTCTGATTGTGGTCGTGATGATCATGTCCTGAATACGCATTTGGCTACGGTATTCCGATCTGAGTCGTTAAATGATGAATTATCCATTGATAATCCTAGTGCAGCTTTGCTTAAGGTTTCCTCCTGTTCTAATCTTTATTCCTTCTGTTCCGATTTCCGTTTACTCGCCGCTTCTGGGAATAGTGCTTCTAGTGTTCAGTATGATATAGATCCAAAATTAGAACTTAATATGATTAGATGTGTTGAGGAATGTATTAATACTAAATATTTGGGTGTTGATTCTTTAGAAATTAATGTACCAGATTATGAGATGTGTATCCGTCTGGAAAATGACGTACCATTTTATACCCATCCACGACGCCTTTCAGTTAAGGAAAAACAAGACGTAAGAATAATTATCCGTGATTTATTGCATAGTGAAACCATTATACCGAGTGAGTCTCCTTATGCATCACCCATTGTACTAGTTAAATGGTGAGACACGTGTGTGCGTGGATTATCGTACCATAAATAAGGTCACTGTCCGAGACAACTATCCTCTGCCTCTTATGGATGATTCCTTGGAGTATTTGAGTAATAAGAAAGTATTCAGTCTATTGGATTTGAAGAATGGATTTCATCAGGTTAGAGTTTCTGAGGAATCAATTAAGTACACTTCATTTGTGACACATGAGGGACAGTTTGAATATCTGCGTATGCCTTTCGGCCTTAAGAATGCTCCTTCTGTCTTTCAGCGATTTATTAATAAGATACTTAAGGAGTTTATTGACAGTGTGAGAATAGTTGTTTATGTTGATGATATTTTGATAGCTAGTGAATCGCTCGTATTGCTGCTCCAATGTATCACCTCCTTCAGAAAGATGCTGTATTTAACTTCGGTGATGAGTGTCTTCAGGCGTTTGAAAATCTTAAGCAATCTCTTACTTCCGCTCCGGTATTGGCTGTGTATGACTCAACGCGGGAAACTGAGTTGCACACAGATGCTAGTAAGATTGGTTTTGGTGCTGCTCTCATGCAGAAACAGGATGATTCGAAATTTCATCCAGTGGCCTATTTCTCTAAGACTATTGGTAAACATGAAGTTAGTTACGAATTGGAGACGTTGGCTATTGTTTACGCTTTGGTCCGCTTCCGAGTTTATCTTGAAGGAATTCCATTTACTATTGTGACTGATTGTAATTCATTGGTGCTTACGTTTAATAAAAGAGTTGTTAACCCGAGGATTGCTAGATGGGTATGGGAATTTGAAAAATATAATTATAAAATTAGTCATTATCATTCGAAGTCCTATAGTTGCTTTTGTTGATACTTCCGATATTGATTTTCAGTGACGACTTACGCAAAACCGTGACCCAGTGATTGTGAAACTCAAAGAATTGTTAGAGAGTAGTGAATCTTCTGTTAACGAAATGCATGACGGTATTGTTTATAAAAAAAATGAAAACGATCGATTGTTATTTTATGTTCCACGAGAAATGGAACAGCAACTTATAAGTCAAGTGCATGAAAGAATTGGTCAGTATGGAAGTGCAAAATGCTATGAGAAAATAAGAGAGCATTATTGGTTTGCAAATATGAAGGATAGGATTGATAACTTTGTCAAAAATTGTATTAAGTGTATTATGCATTCTGCACCGTCCCGTTCGACCGAGCGAACATTATATAGTATACCTAAAAAACCTATACCGTTTGATACAATTTATCTTGATCATTTTGGTCATTTACGTTCAGTTGCATCTAAACGAAAACATTTGTAAGATATTATTGACTCGTTTACAAAATATGTTCGATTGTATCCAGTTAACTCTACGAGTACTAAAGAAGTGTGTTGTTCGCTTGATAAATATTTTGATTATTACAGTAGGCCTGTTCGTATAATTACCGACAGAGGTACATGTTTTACGTTTTCCGAATTTGCCACTTATGTGGAGAAACATAATATTCAGCATGTTAAAGTGGCAGTAGCATCTCCTCAGGCTAATGGGCAGGTGGAGCGTGTCAATCGTGTGCTTAAGAACATGTTATGAAAATTAACTGAACCATTGCAACATTCCGATTGGACTAAGAAACTTAAGCATGTTGAATACGCATTGAATAATACAGTGCCGTGGGGACTACGTCCAGTCGATTATTGTTTGGTGTGGATCAGAAAGGTCCAGAAATTGATTATCTTAGTGAATATTTTTCTGATAAAGAATTGAATATTGTCAATCGTGATCTTAGTGATATTAGGGATATTGCTTCTACGAGTATAAAGAAAAGTCAGGAGTATAACCAGAAATGGTTTGATAAACATTGTAAGCCTGCACAGAGTTACGAACCAGGAGATTTTGTAGTAATTCGTCATGTGGATACCACTCCTGGTGCTAATAAGAAATTCATCCCCCTTTTCCGGGGTCCCTATGTCGTTCATAAGAATCTACCTAATGATCGTTATGTAATAAGGGATATTGAAGATTGTCAGATTACACAGTTGCCTTACGATGGGATAGTGGAAGCCAGACATATGAAATTGTGGAGAGATGGCGTCACTGCTTCTGTACCAAATGGAATACTTTCCGAAACTTAGAATAAGTGTACAAATAATATTTGATTAATAATTCAGCCGATAGAGGCATCGGCTAATGTCAGATTGGTCGAGTTGTAAATTTAAATTGTATTGTTAGAGAGTTGAACTCGTTTCGAAATAGAATGAACCTCTTCTGAACGAAGTAGAAAAGGAAAATGTCAAAAAAATTGGAAAGGGAAGAGATTCATTATATCTTGTGGAAGAGAACTACAAACACAACACAGGCACACACGCGCCATTTTTTTTCGTAAAAAATTTTTTTAGATCTCCGTTTCGAAGCTAAATTGTTGGAAAATGGAAAGAATATTTTTAAAGTTGCTTCCCTTTTCACGAATCAAAATTTATATGGTTTTTAATTTAAGCCTCACTGCATTTATTGTAATGAAAATCTTATACGTAATAGATCAAAACTTTTACCCTTTTTGCTGCTGGGAATTGTCGACGCATTGTCTACATTGCCGACATTGTCTACGTTGTCGACGTCATTTTTGTAATTGTCTACATAGACGCAGCACAACACTGACGACGCTATAATAGATGAACATAGGTAAACTCTGGGTTAACAACGATAAGCTACATTTTGAGGTGTTAAACTCAAATTAAGCAAAAACATTTTAAATAATGAAGTCATTTTTGATAGTGTGTTACACAACTCTGATAATGCAATAATCACATTAAAAAGAAAATTTAATTTAATCGTTGCATGTGTACACATTCACAGAATTATTAATTCAAATATTAACACAAATAAAAGAGCATTGAATTCATATGAACTCAATAAATGTCTGATAAAAAAAAACGATAACAGAAATGTTCCTAACTTTCGACATCAAATTACATTCCGTTGAGCTATTCTAAAAAAAAAAAAAAAAACACTTTACAAAAATTAATTAATTAATTAAATAAAAATAAATAACACGAATACCAAAAAAAAAGTAATTTATTTATTTTAATTGAAATATTTATTTAGATGGAAAATTAATATTTTTCTGTTTCATTTTTTTGTATTTATTTGCGTTTCTTCTCTAATTGAAAAACGTAAATCAAAAAAAGCTCATGTTGGGAAAAAATATATTCCCTGTACAAATAAAATAAGAACCTCAGACCGCATCCAAAAAAATAAAATAAAAAAACCAAACCACCCCCACGAACACTAGAAGAAACAAACAAAAAATTGATATCTTACTTGACGTAAGTGAAATGAAAATTGTGTATCACTGAAATTTAACAATAAGCATACCACACAAATTCATGTACAGACATAAAAAAAACATATCATATCATAATCCACGCTATATACCCTGTCTTGTGTAATAATGTTCCAAAAACAAAAAGATAAAAGATGAATAAAAGACACGAATATTTTCATGTTCGCCACCTCATTCCCAACCCCGTCGTAACATTATTCTTGTTCACATCATTAAAAAAGATATAAAAATTAAGATAAGAAAATGGGATATCCATGCGAAATCTAAACAAATCAAATTACAATTATAGATACTGCGTGATTAGGACCAATTCATTTGTCTTGTACACCAAACAGACACACATACACACACACACAAACGTACATGATAAAGGTTTTTCACGTATAGATAATTTTATTAATGTTTTGCGGTTGAATTTTCTTCGCTCTGTTACATGCGGCAGTTAATTGAGTTTGTTTTCATATTCGTATTCGTTTTGTAAATGAATGTCCTGATACTGGTTCCGTTTTTTTTTTTTTTGGATATGGGGGGATGTGATTTTGTTAATTAATTCTAATAAGATTTATGAATTAGCAAAAAAAAAAAAAAATTACAAAACAAAATAATTATGAATGAATGAATAAACGTCATCATATCAACATGAATGTATTATAGTCACGATAATCTCGCCTTTTAAGCCCCGTGGTTTCCTAATCTGGCTTGAGTTTTAAGTTTTCACATATCACATAGGGACATAGAAATTGGACCTCTTAGTGTTATTAAATAAAATCAATAAATAATTTGTATACTAAGCTGAGGTCAAACCTCGATCATTTTCTCTACAATTATTTTTCGGGGTGAATACCGTTTGGATTGGTCTTTTGAATATTTGTTTTTTCAAATAAAAATTTCCTTAAATTATAGCCAAGACAAATATTTTGAAAAGCACTTCCGTGATGAAATTTTTGTGCCAACTTTTCATTCGCCTAAGAAAATAAACTGGGTTCAACGGAAGATGCTCAACACTTCAGTTTTGATGTATTCCATCAATAAGTTACATAAGGCATACTTCAATATGGCTTATTTCAAACCGGCATATGGTGCACCACGGCATAAGGTACACAAGGGTACATTTCAATAACGCATACGAGGTTAGTTAAATATGGCATATGATAAATATGATAAATGCAATGAAAATGGAATAATAAAATGAAATTTAGATGAAGTTCTGAGCCAATTTTGGTGGAACTAGACAATTTATTAACTAATTATGGCGAAATTCGATAAATGTGATGGAAATGGGATTCTAAAATGAGTTTTTGATGAATTTCTGGAATATGGCCAATAAGGATGGAAATTGGCTATTTCTGAACCGATTATGATGAAATTCAACAAGTGCAATGGAAATCGGATTCTAAAATGGTTTTAATCTTCAACTAATAAAGTAACCATATATTTACTAAAATTGCCCTTTACCTATTGGAATTTTATTTCATTTAATATAATTTTGCCTCACTCTTAATGAAATTAAATTTATTCTACTAATGGAAGTAAAAATATTTGTGATGGAGATATAATCGGGAAGTGCTTATGTCTATAATTTTTAACTTTTATTTTATATATTGTATTAGCCCTTTAAGTTTATTTTTATTCATTGAAGGAATTTTTAGAAGGAACCAATTTTGTACCAACATCAAAATTTAGCGACACAATTGGCTAATGTTTTTATTCAAGGATGTTTTATTATTTTAGTATTGATTATTTTTCGAATCACTAGTATGATCTCGTTTAAAAGTATTTAAAATAATCCTAACCGATTACATTAGAATTCAACATATTCGACGAAAATAGGGTTCTAAGAATACGGTCCAGAATATGGTCAATTAGGATGAAACTTGGCTGTTTCTTTACCGATTATTATGAAATTCAATAAGTGCGATGGAAATGAGATCTACCCTATTCTTAATAAAATTTTCCTTTACTTAACGGATTTTCCTTTAAACTTTCACTTAACAGAAATTTCCTTAAATTAGTAGAATTATGCTTTATTTAGTAAAATTTTCATTCACCTATTGGAAATTTTCTCCAATTATCAGTATTTTCTTTCGGTTAACAGAATTTTCCTTCATTTAATAAAATTTAATTTTTTTCTTTTGGAAAATGGCCCTCTGTCAAACGTTGTGAAACTTTGGATTCTGGTAGCCCTTGACTTATAGCCTTTAGAAGTTGAAATTATCGAACTTTTTTTAGCATAGCGTAAAAAGCTGCTATTATGCATGTCTACACAAGTGTATTTGTTTTAGGGCTTAGCGGTCATTGATACTTTTGATCAACTACCAGAATCCAAAGTTTCAGAGAGTTTGACAGGGGGCCATTTTCCATAAGAAAATTTGAGGATCTTGTATGTAAATCAAATTTTAATTAAATCTAATTTTAAAATTAAAAATACATGAATTATTCGTAAATTGCAAATAGATGGAACAAATTTTCTACGAAAATTATTAATTAGCAAGGAATTAGCTAATTTGCCGATTTTGTATTTTATTTTTGTTTAAAAAAAAACAACTGTCGAAGTACAACAGAAACACCCACGGGAAGTAAAATTAATTAATTACCTAGGTAGTATTTTAGAAATAAAAACAATCGCAAACTTATAATGTTAAACTTTTCCATCTTCGTTGGGTTAAATTAATTAGGCAAATACAAATGAAAATTGTCGGAAATCTTATAAATTTTTAAAACATGAATGAAGTTTTAATCTGAATAAAATCATATTTGGCAACATTTTATCCTGTTAAAGTTGGGCGAAAGTTTCCAGCCAAAAGTAAAAAGATGATAATGCAGATTACGTAATTAACATTCCAGCCGAAAATAAAAAATTGAGTGGTTATCAGCCGAAAGTAAACAAGAAAAATGGATTGCAATAAAAACTTTTGTAAAGAGTCTTACGTGAAAAATTTTGTTCCACCTACTCATGGAAAATATCGGATTATTACAAGAATCCAAAAAATTGGAATAAAATTATAGCCTCTGGTAATCGTTTCCAAGTGATTTTTCAATAGCTATAACTGGAAAATATTTCAATTCAAGTTACCCCCTGAGAAAATTCCTTTCTCCAAAATCATTAGAATTTTATACAAAGTTTCTACTGATTTTTGGGGAATTGAATTATCCCAGATTTCCTACGGGAAATTTTTACTGAAGTTTTTACTTATCTATATTTCAAAAAAGGTTGGGACCGCAGTCAGTGTCGAAATAACAACTTTTCGTACCTCAACGTATGTGCTATTGTCTGAAAAGAATAACTCTATTTTCTCAATGTGATCTGACAGTATAGCCTTCAACATATATAGGTCGGGATTGTTACTTTAACATTGTTTAGCTTTGTGACCTTCTCGTATTTGCTGTTTTTCGCCATTTTCTAAAAATGTATTTGTGTTCACCTGTTCAAATTTTCACCACTCTATTCTAAATGCTCACCTGTGTCGTCTCGCCTAATTTGGAAATGCCTCTCTCTAAATCAGCATATTAACTATTTTTAAAATTTTGTTTGTGTTGTCTGGAATTTTGCAAATCGGTTAGATTAACGATCTAATTATTTTCAAATTCCGAAAGATCAATTTTTAAAAAAAACGAGTATATCAACATGTTCATGATTCTATTTTTTACTTTAAAAATTCACTTAGTGACCTTACAGATCATTTACGAGGCCTTCAAACATATATGTCCAAGAAAATTCCAAACTTTTGTTAAATTACCACGACAATATTCTTCTAAATTAATTTTCAATCAATTTGGATAGTTGAAGTATAAAATATTTTAGTTTCAAATCCAGTTTGTAAGGCCTTTGTTCTTTTTTATATAATTGTTTCAAAAATATTTTTTGGTGAAAGAGTCATTTGCCAAACTAATTTGCATTAAATATTTCCAATAAGTTCAACAAACAGGGATTGATTCACTGTTGCAAACTTTTGCACACTTCGAGCTTTAGTTGCATTACGAAAAACATTTGCTTCGATTAGCACCCTGAAACATATTTTTTAAATGCAGGATGAATATTTATTCATTACAGCTCCCAAAGCGATGGATGATGGTAGGTAGCCCTGGTTTGTTTTTCATCCCAGAAAAAATAAAAATGTTCATCAGGTAACACTATCTCATCACATCCCAGTTTTTTTCTATATAGTGTATTTCGAATACAAAATTTTCAATATAAACTAATCATAATTTTAAATTCTTTATTACCGAACTCATAAGAACTTAGTAGGCCGGAAATGATTCTTTATATTTTGAGTTGGTAATAGTATAGACTAACTTTGGTGGAAATCTTAGATCAGCCGTATGGGTGCAATTCCTACAATCGGCCAACTTCCAAATGAGTTCATATAAAATAATCAAAATTTTAAATTCTTTATTACCGATCTCATAAGAACTTAGTAGGCCGGAAATGATTCTTTACATTTTGAGTTGGTAATAGTATAGACTAACTTTGGTGGAAATCTTAGATCAGCCGTATGGATGCAATTTCCACAATCGGCCAACTTCCAAATGAGTTCATATAAAATAATCAAAATTTTAAATTCTTTATTACCGATCTCATAAGAACTTAGTAGGCCGGAAATGATTCTTTACATTTTGAGTTGGTAATAGTATAGACTAACTTTGGTAGAAATCTTAGATCAGCCGTATGGGTGCAATTTCCACAATCGGCCAACTTCCAAATGAGTTCATATAAAATAATCAAAATTTTAAATTCTTTATTACCGATCTCATAAGAACTTAGTAGGCCGGAAATGATTCTTTATATTTTGAGTTGGTAATAGTATAGACTAACTTTGGTGGAAATCTTAGATCAGCCGTATGGGTGCAATTTCCACAATCGGCCAACTTCCAAATGAGTTCATATAAAATAATCAAAATTTTAAATTCTTTATTACCGATTTCATAAGAACTTAGTAGGCCGGAAATGATTCTTTACATTTTGAGTTGGTAATAGTATAGACTAACTTTGGTGGAAATCTTAGATCAGCCGTATGGGTGCAATTCCCACAATCGGCCAACTTCCAAATGAGTTCATATAAAATAATCAAAATTTTAAATTCTTTATTACCGATCTCATAAGAACTTAGTAGGCCGGAAATGATTCTTTATATTTTGAGTTGGTAATAGTATAGACTAACTTTGGTGGAAATCTTAGATCAGCCGTATGGGTGCAATTTCCACAATCGGCCAACTTCCAAATGAGTTCATATAAAATAATCAAAATTTTAAATTCTTTATTACCGATCTCATAAGAACTTAGTAGGCCGGAAATGATTCTTTACATTTTGAGTTGGTAATAGTATAGACTTTTTTAATTTTTGTTGAATGTTAATTAATTCTTGTAATTTCTAAATATGCTACCGGTCTTACGACACTTTTAAATGTGTTTTTTTTTTATTAACACGTAGAAACATTTTAGTATTTACGAACGGTAATTCAACGAAAACCGGCTAATAGACAGTGTCTCACCTATCAGAGATCGCTGCGCTACCTGTTCAGGATTAGTATGCGCAGAACGTGATCGAGCCAGCTTACTCGCTTTCCTTTAATTTCATACAAAAGATGAGAAATTCTCATTAAATCAATAATATCGCGATTATACAACACTCGATATGTGCCTAATATTACTCGCATAACTCTTCTCTCGGAAGTCATCAGCCGTCTTTCATACTCATCTATCACGGTCCAACTCTTACACCTATACATATATGACAACGGACACGCCTGCTCCTCCAAACTATTTTCGTGAGTGAATAGGGATCTCAAGTATTTGAATCTTGTTTCTGGCTCAAATGTGTAGTTCTACTGTCTGTTGTGTTTAAAGAAGTTGTATGCAATTTATAAAATTGAATGAGTTTATAGAAATTTGATTATTATAAGATTTAACGTGGTTCTCGGAGATGCCTTTTTTTGTTCTGTTACGATATGAGTTGCCGTCAAGTTTTTCCATAATAGTATTTGTGTGGTTAATGGAGAAAACTAAACTTGGCCATATTTTCCAAAATCCATTTTGAATCTTCCTTTGAACTATACATGCATTTGCATCCAAATACCCCAACCATATAAAGTACTTGCTGTTGAATGATATTCAAAAAAGATTGTATCGTGCGGAATACTGGAAACAGTAAAATGATAAGATCGACATGCAAAATAGAGAGGGAGCAAGCGATAATTAAAAAAATAAAACCAAAATAAATGAGATGAAAGGTGAACGACCGAATAACGGGGATGAGATTGTTTTTGGCTTTTGATTGAACAACAACTCAAGTAACAAGAAAAAACATGATGAGGTTGGTGTTTCAACTCAAAATATTTATAAAAAAAAATAAAGAAATGTGCACAACATGCTGGTGGCTTAAAAATCTTGTCTCTTGTCTCTCTTAAAAGGCAAATCAAGATTTGATCAGAAGTGAAAATAAAAACAAAATAAAAAGGAAAATAGAAATAAAATCAAGCCATATGTCTATGTTGTCAGTTTGACTTGACAAAAAAAAAAAAAAATGTGTGCTAAATGTACAGTTTCCGCAGTACCATGGTGTGCTCGTTTATATTGTGCGAATTGAAAATTTTGTTGTTTGCCTGTGATCATGTCAAAAATATTAACGATGAAATGGTTTGGTGGAAACAAATAAAATAAACAGTGAATAAATCGCGCGGAAACCGCTACAATAAGTGTGAGTGAAGTTAAGTGCTGTGAAATTGTATAGTGCTTTAAATTTATTGTTTACAAGGTAGAGGTATCTAAGCGCCAACCGCTCACGGGCTCTTGAAGCATTCCGCAGAACGAGTGGCAAACAAACCGGAACCGCAACTGGTAAGTTCCCTCAATTTAAATTTTTTATTTAAAATATTCCACTTTCAATCGGCTAGTCAAGCGATTCTCTTCCGAAAGTGCACTGTTTCGACGCGCTAACATGCCCAGTTATTTTCTTTCGCCTCTTTGTGAAGTGTCATTGCGTTACACCACTTAATAAGTTGTATTTGTATTTGGATGGGAGTGCCTTACAAAAAATTAATAGAAATGATGGATTTGATTTTAGGAATTTAGTTTTCCAACTTTAAAGAATTTGTATAATTTGCTAGAAGAGAAGTTTTAAGTTTTGCAAAAAAATTATCAAATTTTAAAAAAATTGGAAATTATAGAATTTTGAAATTTGGTAGAATTTATGTAATTTAGCCGAATTTATATTTATAGAATATTAAAAATTAAAAAAAAATTGGAAATTAATGGATTTAATGAAATTAAAGAATTATTAAGATTAACTAACGGGTTTCCAACCATGCATGATTTAACAGGGTTGAAACTAGCACTGAAAGATAAAAATTTAAAGATTTTGTAGAATTTCTAGAATTCTTAAGAATACAAGATAGTGTAAAGAGAATTGAAATAATTTTTGAATTTTTCTAAATTTTAAAGTTAAATTTATTGAGTTTATAGAATTTAGAAAAATGTTGAGACTTGAAAAATCGGTAGAATGCCTTTAGTTAAAAAGTTAGTAAAATTTCTAAATTAAAAGAATTTATTTAATTAATAGAGATTAAGGAATTAAATAAATTGGAATGATTTGAAGAAAAAAATTTATTAAATTGTTATAATTTAAAAAAGTTAATAGAATTTATAAAATTGACAGATTTTGTAGAATAGTTAGAATCTTAAAATATTATAGCATTTAATGAATTGGTAAAATTACCAAATTTAAATAACATAAGGAATTTTTGGAATTTAGAGTTTGTGTTAATTGTAGACATTTTGAAGATTCTACGAAATTGATACATATACATATAGGAATTAAAAGAATTGGTAGAATTTTAGAGTTTATAAAATTTATAGAATATTTGGAGTAAAAAAACTCCAATGAATATGAATTATTAGAAAACTTGTTAAAATTAAAAATTTGTAGAATATATATTGAAATTAAAAAATTTAAGAATTTAACAGAATTTATAAAATTTCGAAAATTGGTTGAATTTGAGAGAATTTATAAAATCGAATTTAAAGTGATTAAACCAAATTTAATGAGATGGATATGGGTAATTGGAATAATTTTTTTTTTTTTTTTTTTTAAACATCTTTATTGATATGGCTACTACAATCTTAAACAATATTAATTCATTAGTAAGGTTGACATTAGTACTTATGAGATAAGCATAAACTTGTGTGGGTCTGCTGGACCAGTATCCAGTTCCCTTAAGATATAATATTCGTACGGTTAGCTCATGTGGTTTGATTCGTTTGAGCCGCCTTACGCGCCTAATTGGAATAATGGATAATTTAAAGATTTTACAAAATTATTGAGTTTATTGAATTTAAAAGTTCGTAGAATTTATAGAACAAAAAAGACAGAATTCATGAAATTTTTAAAATTTAAAGTGTTTTTAGAATATATAGAACTAAAAGAATTTATAGGTTTTGTAATAAACGTTTTATAATAAGGGGGGGGGGGGGCGAGTAGCAGGGACAGCAGAGACGCAACGATTTCAACAACAACGTCAAGCAACGCTACCTACAGTTAGTACAAATTTTTGGGTGACCGCATGGGAACATGATGATGGAACGAAATCTCGCCCTCCCCCCCTCACAACCGCCGATGGCAAAAATGGTGGAGGGAATAAATAATAATAGTTGTTTACAGCTTTCCAGAAAAAAGAGTTTGCGGCACCAGGAAAAATTTGTTCTGTCATTGTGTCTCTTCTTACAGGTTGGAGCAGAAGATGAACTTTAAAATTGTATTGTCTTGTGCCAAATAAATTACTAAAAAAAAAAAAAATTTATTACTAACAAATTTACTAACTATCAACTACTTAGGTGTCTGCAACCGGGTTGAGTTTTTGTTGCTAACATTCCTTTCCCCATCCCTCGATCTTGTTATATGTAAAAAGGTGTACGACGGCGGCCTGGCAAGGGGTGGATATCACACTATTAGACGTATGTGGTTATATCGATGTGTGTGGCGCCTTTCTTTACGGAGTTTTGGGCTTCATGAAGAAATGATGCTTGATCGTACATCGCAATCAATCAATCAATCAATTGTTTCAAAAATATTTTTTATTAAATATTGAATGAAACTATCGAAACGTTGGGATATAAATATCCAAAAATAATTTGTTTTAATTAATCAAAAGCTTTATTATTTTTATTAGAAAGTAGTTAACGTCTATCGAACCCTATTTTAAATATTTTCGTCCAATTTTAGTAACAGTTTAATAAATATCATCGAATGTCGAAAATGTAATTCAAACCTTTTTCGTCCTATATGTACATATCTATATTGTTCTCGAGTCATATATATAGACAATGAATGTTATTATGTAAAACTCAATAAACTATAATCCCATATGTCGAAAACCATAAAAATTAAACTTTTAAAAGCATAAGCACATATTAAATCGCTCAAAGTAATATCGTCTACCCATATACAATATACAAAGTACCTCCTCTTACATACATATAAGTATAATATGAACAGTAGCGTAATGCAATAAAATTATTGGACCAAAGACAATGTAATCAAATTTTATATCCCTTCGGAGACTTGTAAAGTAGACAAAATCAACATGAAAATGAAATTTTATTTTTAGATTATGATCCTCATCCATACTCCTTCATTTTCCTTCTCTCAAATTCACATTTTCACTTCATCTCATTTAAATAAATTTTTCCTTTTTATTATTTGGGTCCTTTCTTGTTCCTTTTGTGTGTGTTGTCTTGACTTTTTTTCGTTATTGTTTATTGCAGGTTTATCCATTTCCTATTACAGTTGTGTGCAATTTTATTTGAAATTTTATCCGACTTTTTTTTATACAGAAATTTCCCTTTCATACAACCAAGATTCATCCTTAAAATCGGATTAATAAAGAAAAAGGATCATACGAGTATATTCACATTTACTGTATATAAAAAAAGGGAGAATTTTGGTTTCATATAGAAATTAATTTTTGTCTGTACCCAATTCTTTTAATATTCCAGTAACAAAGGAAATTTTCTTCCTCGAATTCCTTTATTATTAACCGTATCGCCCTGGTATGGTTATGATGGAAAATTTACCACAAAATCGTATTAAATGTGTATCAATATACAAAATTATATTTTCAACAAATTTTGAGTGATTAGGAAACAAAGATTTTTATAACTTCTGTTACTCCTTCGCACAATGAAATATTTAGTTTCCATTAACGTTTTATGTATAAATAAATTTTGCATATAGATGACGTCTACTCGATAAAGATTTCTGTACCATTTAGCTTATGGGTTGGCTCAACATTTAAACCGAAATCTGGAAAGCGTTTTAATTTTTCAATTATGAAAACTAACGCTTCTAAGATATATCTACTGTTCATATGATATATAGTATAGTAAATATTTTATCTGACCAAAGATTTACAAAAAAGTTAAGTTCATTTTGGTTTTGTCTCTAGCAGAAAATTGCCATTAATTTGAGTAATGTAGGGGGTATAGAAAATAAAAATTGATTGAAATTTTTATTGGGGTATTCACTTGATTTAATGAGAAAACTCCATATACATAGAGTGGTTAATTTTGATCCTTGTGATGCAGACGTCCAAATAGATAAATTGTATGATTGAATGCCATTTTATTTGTGTTTCTAACGATTTTGAAATAAATTACATTAGAGTTGTTTTATGAGTGCATTGTGTACCTTCAGCACATTTTGTTTTAAACGAAAAAGTTACACAACTAATTGTTGATGGCTAAATAAAATTGTATAACCGTCCATTGTAGCAAACGTACATAAGCTTGTGGAAAGATTAAGTTGATTGATCAATTTATATTTCATTTCACGAACATTTTTTTTTTGTATTTAATTTACTTGCCGTGGTACCCATTGAAAAATGTAGATTTAGATATAAACGTTCAGCCTCTATAATTTACTTCGCGATTGTTGCCTTTTCACCTAAACTATTCATCGCAAGCACACATTTTTATATCAGAACTAAATATAGAGAATAAAGTTCACCCACCCATTCAACCAATCCACAAAAATGGCAATAAATTCAAATACACTTCAAAATTAATATGTTATATGCTCATACACATAAATTTAAAATTTTGATCTATGTCTCACGAACAATGGAACCATGCACTATAAAAAATTATGTGTGTACATAGTTTGTAAGTAAGTAATAATTCTAACAAACTAAACATCTTACATGAAATCTAATAAAAATTATATTTTCGTTGAACAGGGTACGTAGTAAAAAAAAAATTGTAACGTAAATTATTACAAAATACAACCAACATTGAAACAAGCAGTAAATAATAACTTTTGGAGCAAAATTGTAAGAAGGCGAGCAGAATTTTTTTTTTTTTTTGTTTAGCACTAGTTAGATAGAATAATACGAAAAACTAGTGTTGTACACATAACATATACGTCGTACAATATAGGATGAGTTATATTCTATATATTCAAGCCTGTTTCTGTTCTGTAGCCTGTATACTTGCTTTCATTCCTTTATAGTCGAGCAAAAGCTAAGTATTTCAAAATAAAGTGTGATGTGGTTTTTTAAAATGTTGCAATAAATTGCTTGCTTTACCCCATCCGTGTTCACTACGAATAGATGTACTAGTTTTGTTGTTGTATGTATATAGTAAAATGAAAAATTGGGAAAATTACAATAAATTTTATAAAATTAAAAAGGAAAACGAAAATGTTATTTTTTACATACATATATCGTACAAAGAAAAGTTTATAGGTTGATTTTTTTTTTTCACTTTTTTTGGAAAATGTATCTTAACTTGTGGTAGGGGCTGAAGGAGTATGCTAAATGTGAAACGAAAACTATGACGAAAAAATGTCACGGAGGTTTTCTTTAGAATTTATGGTAATGATAGTTGATTATAACATTTAACATTTTTTGTACCTATGCTTCTACGTACATGACACACTAGATTACCATGTAAGGTAAACAGACACAGACGCTAATATATTTTGCTTGTACCAAGCCTCAGTATATAGTTGACTTATTATAAAATTTGATTCTAAACAAAAAAACAAAAGACAAAATTTATGAGAATGTTAAATTTACTAAACTTTAAATCTTCAGTGTTTTTTTTTTTAGGTTAGAAAGTTACTCCATTTTACATAAAACATTTGAATTGAGCCAATTATTTTTCATTGTAAAATAAACGCTTAAATATAAACTGGATCGATTTATGAGAAAAGCACGGGCGCTTACAAATTTAAACTAGCAAGTAATTTCAAAATTTGCCTCAAATTCCTCAAAGCCGCTTGGCTTGCGCAGGTTTATGCTAGGAAGATAATAAAATCACTTGCAGTTAAAAATTTTTGTGATATGTGACACTATTAGCATATTGATTCAACTTTAGTTTATATAACTTTTTGACCCATTAGTCAAGTTTTCAGTCAGTTTGCTAATTTGCTAGAAATATTATACTCTACAATTTAGTTAGCAAATTTGTTAGCAAGCAAGCAGAAGAATAGGATTTTTTTTTGGTAATCTGTTAGAAATTAAATACTCGATAATTTAGCAAGCAAATTGGTTATTAAATATTTAACAAATGGGATGCTCGATAATTTTCCTTGGTTAGCAAGGAAGCCAATAGTAGAAATTTCTCAAACATATTAACTGTCTGCGTTTAGATATTCCATACTCAAGCAAGGAAATATTCAGGCATATTTTGTTAATTTGCTAGATGTGATATGCTCGATAATTTAGCAAGCATATTTGTTGCTGAATATCAATATAAGGTATATTCGATATTTTTCTGGGCTAGAAAGCAAGCAATAGTAGAAATTTTTGGAACGTTTTAAGTTTCCGCGTATGGACAATTAATACTAAAGCAAGCAGTTAAGCAGGCACTTTTTGCTAATTTACTAGAAATGATATAGTCGACAATTTAGCAAGCAAGTTTGTTGCTGAATATCAAAAATCGGATACCCGTTAATATTCTTTGGTAGCAAGCAAGCAACTATTAGAAGTTTTTCTAACCTTCTTCAAGTATCAATATTTGGACACTCAATACTCAAGCAAGCAGATAACTAGGCATTTTTTGGCAATTTGCTAGAAATGATATACTCGACAAATTAGCAAGGTAATTAGTTGCTGAATATTAGAAAATCGGATATTCGACATTTTTTATTGGTTAGCAAGCAAGCAAATAGTAGAAATGTTCGGAACATTTTAAGTATCCTCATCTAGACACTCAATTCTCAAGTAAGCAAATGGGATACTCGAAATTTATCTTCTTGGGTGGCAAGCAAGCAAATAGTAAAAATTTTCTAACGATCTTTAAGTATCCGCATCTAGACACACAATACCCAAGCAAGCAAATAAGCAGGCATTTTGTGCTAATTTGCTAGAAATATTATACTCTACAATTTAGTTAGCAAATTTGTTACTAAATAGCAAACAACAGAAAGTAGAAATTTTTGTAATTTTTTTTAAGGATCAGTATTTGGTTACTCAATTCTGAACCAAGCAGATAAACAGGCATTTTTTGGTAATTTGCTAGAAATGATATAATCGACAATTTAGCAAGCAAATTGGTTACTGAATATCAAAAAAATGGGATGCTCGATAATTTTCCTTGGTTAGCAAGGAAGCCAATAGTAGAAATTACTCAAACATATTAAGTGTCTGCGTTTAGATATTCCATACTCAAGCAAGAAGATATGCAGGCATATTTTGTTAATTTGCTAGATGTGATGACTCGATAATTTAGCAAGCAAATTTATTGCTGAATATCAATATAAGGTATATTCGATATTTTTCTTGGGTAATAAGCAAGCAAATAGGAGAAATTTTTGTAATGGTTTAAAAATCCGCATCTACATACTAAATACTCCAATTTGCTAGTAATGATAATCGATATTTTTCTGGGCTAGAAAGCAAGCAAATAGTAGAAATTTTTGGAACGTTTTAAGTATCCGCATATGGACAATACTCAAGTAAGCAGTTAAGCAGGCTTTTTTTGCTAATTTACTAGAAATGATATAGTCGAAAATTTAGCAAGCACGTTTGTTGCTGAATATCAAAAATCGGATACTCGATAATATTCTTGGTTAGCAAGCAAGCAACTATTGGAATTTTCTCTAACCTTCTTTAAGTATCAACATTTGGACACTCAATACTCAAACAAGCAGATAACCAGGCATTTTTTGGCAATTTGCTAGAAATGATATACTCGACAATTTAGCAAGGAAATTAGTTGCTGAATATCAGAAAATGGGATATTCGACATTTTTCATAGGTTAGCAAGCAAGCAAATAGTAGACATTTTCGGAACGTTTTAAGTATCCTCATCTAGACACTCAATACTCAAGCAAGCAGATAAGCAGGCATTTTTTCTTAATTTGCTGGAAATGATAAACTCCACAATTTAGCAAGCAAGCTTGTCGCTCAATGGTTAGCACGCAAGCAACTATTCGAAATTTTTGGAACGTTTTAAGTATACACATTTAAACACTCAATACTCAAGCTAGCAGATAAAGCGGCATTTTTTGCTAATTTGCTAGAAATGATATAGTCGACAATTTAGCAAGCGAGTTTTTTGTTTAATATTAAAAAATGATATACTCGATATTTTCTTGGGTAGCTAGCAAGCAAATAGGATAAATGTTTGTAACATTTTAAGTATCCGCATCTGTATACCCAATACTCCAATTGTTAGAAATGATAATCGATATTTTCCTGGGTTAGCAAGCAAGCAGATAGTAGAAATTTTTAAAACGTTTTAAGTATCCGCATCTTGACACTCAATACTCAAGCAACCAAATAAGCAGCCATTTATTGCTAATTTGCTAGAAATATTATGCTCTACAATTTAGTTAGCAAATTTGTTGTTGAATATCAAAAATTGGGTTAGTCGATTTTTTTATTGGCTAGCAAGCAAGCAGAAAAATAGGGTTTTTTTTTGGTAATCTGTTAGAAATGAAATACTTGACAATTTAGCAAGCAAATTTGTTACTGAATAGCAAGCAACAAAAAGTAGAAATTTTTGTAACGTTTTTCAAGAATCCGCATTTGGTTACTCAATACTGAAGCAAGCAGATAAGCTGGCATTTTTTGCTAATTTGCTAGAAATGATATACTCGACAATTTAGCAAGCAAATTTGTTGCTGAATATCAATTAAAGGGATACTCGATATAGTAAGCCAATAGTAGAAATTTATCAAACATTTTAAATGTCTCCGTTTAGATACTCCGTACTAGAGCAAGCAGATATGCAGACATTTTTGGTTAAGTTGCTAGATGTGATATACTCGATAATTTAGCAAGCAAATTTGTTGCTGAATATCAATTAAAGGGATACTCGATATAGTAAGCAAATAGTAGAAATTTTTCGAAGGTTTTAAGTATCCGCATCTAAACACTCAATACTCAAGCAAGCAAATAAAGCGGTATTTTTTGCTAATATGCTCGAAATGATATACTCTACAATTTAGCAAGCAAATTTGTTGCTGAATATCAAAAAATGGGCTACTCGATATTTTTCTTGGTTAGCAAGCAAGCTATTGTTAAATGCCAAATTTTTGTTAAGTTCAAAGGAATCGTTTTGTGAACCTGGGAAACTATTTTAAGATCGGGAAAATCCTTTGAATATGATAATCACGATTTTTATAAACGATTATCGTTTCACAAAGGAAATCGCAAAACTTTTAAAAGAGGAAGATCTTACAAGGTATACCAAACTTCATAAATCAATCCCAGCTTTTTTAATCGTAGGTGTTTTTGATTACATGAATTTATCGTTGAAAAAATAAATTATTAAATAATTTAGGAAATAGTAAGCCCTAACAAATTGGTTTCGGGCAACTTTCAATATAATGTTTGCGCAAATGCGTTGAAACAATTTGATGCAACCGACGATGAGCCGTATATTACCTCAATTTGTAAATAAAGAAATTTATAAAATTTAAACAATGACTTTATGTGACATTAGGATTTCCCAATGTGATTGGGATCATAGATGTTCAAGTCGATCGTCCATGAATGAGAATGACCAACCATTACGATGGTTTATATACAGCAACACGACACTTTGACGTTCTTACAAGTTACCAAACCGATTTCACCAATGCCCAACATTTTATATATTTCCCGTTTTGAACCAAACACTGATGTTCTGAAATGAACTGAACTATCGCTTGTTCAAATTGTTCATAAATCATAAGCAAAACTGGTCAAATACACGTACATTCAAATGTTGCTATGCTAATTAAAAGATTTTAGTTGGCCCTATTTTAGTACAAAAGCAAAAAGTACATTGAATGTCATTTCCCCGGCAATTGGGCCAACAACTATTTGATTGAATTTTCTATGGTTTTGTTCAATATTTTGTATATTTAGTTATTATTAATTACAATTAAAAACAATTTTATTTTTCAAAACCTTTAAGTATATCGATCAAACGGCACAGCGGTTAAAGCTGCGGCATTTGGATCGGGAGCTACCGATCCTATCTGATTGCGATCGTTGATGAATATGAAGACTACTATGGCCTCCTGAGAGTATAGAATTCATGGGCCGACCCACCTTTCATATCAGTACTATAGGCTGGCATAAAGCAATGCGATGTACAGGTGCGGGCTACGCAAAATGGGCCTATAGCCGTATGTCCTCGATTTGGCTACTGTGTTTTGTTCTTTTTTCATAATTATTCTTATTCTGTTGTGCAAATTCCTGTTCTTGCTTAGTTCTTCCTTAAACACAACAGCATTGTACATATTTTTTGTGTGGCTTTGAATGTTATTCTTGAATGTATACAACAAAGAACTGAAAAGCTTGACAATCATAAAATGGTTTTTGTCTTAAAAATATGCTTTTTGTTATTATTTTAGTAACATTTGATACAGTGCACTGGTAAAAAGTTCACTTCATTTTTTTAAGACAAATAAACTGTGCACCCTTAATTTTGGTGCACACGCTAAATGAAAATTGTATGCACATATACGTATTACGTGAATATGTTTGGATAAAAATAAAAATGGAAACTTTTTTTTTGTTTTGGTTTTATTTTAAGCTTTTTACTATATCAAGAGCAAGTCAAGTCAAGTCAAATTGTTGATGACAAATAATAGAATGCAAACTTTTAGTAATTTAGTGTGTCTGTGTATATGTTTAGTTGAGGAAAATGATAAAAATACCAACAACAAGAATTTACTGTTCATTTTGTTGTTTATACAATACAATTATCTGTGCAAAATAAAAGCTTTTAGTTGAGTTTATTTGGTTAGAAAGGAAAACAAAAAAAGTTAAATTCTACAGATTCTGTCGTGGTCTAAAAAAAAAACCATACACAAAATTTTTGTGCTTTTAATCACAATTTAAGTTTTAACAAAAGCGTATTATTTGTGTTTGTTCTAGTGCCCCCACTCTCCGCTCATGTAGAAACGGCACTTAGGTACATATGTAGCTTTATTTAGTAAGGTATTACACAAGTTAAAATCTTTCGGTTGCCAATTTCGAGATACAAATTTAAATTTAACACTTTGATCTGTCGTTTTCGATCATGTAATTCATTCATTCTGGTAAAAATTTTGTATGGTGACAAACCATTTCCTGTCCAACAGGAATGTTAGGCCAGGAAACTTGGTTGTGGCAAAATAGGTTGTGTTTAGTCAATTTTAAGACTCAAAGAGTAATTCGAAGTCAGAGAAGACGATGTGAAACCACAATTGAAGCAATAGATTTGTACAAATAAAACATTCAGCCAAACCTCCATCGATGGGTTCCTACGCTGGTATTATCGAAGTGTTCCCCAAAGTTCTGTTGGGCTTACAGGGTGCTGAAGAAAGGTCACATGTAGGATTCAAACCGTTGATCGAAATATTCGTAAGCCGTCCAAACTATCTTCTAAATGTCTACGACATAAATTAAAAAACAAGAATTTATTTTATTTTAAACAACTGTAATTTTTATTATGTTTAGTTATTTTAATTTTATTATCTGGTCAACTTTGTTGTTCGACATCAGCAAGTACAAAATGATTTTTTATTTTTTTCGGTTTTAAAATTTAAGAAAATTATATAATGTAATCCACTCTAGTGGCAAATAGTTTAACTATAAATTAAATCAAAATGCAATTTACTCTAGTGACAAATAGTTCAATTGACAAATTACTCAAAAAATATATTTTTTATTGTTATTACTGAAATTAATTTTATATTTAGACATATACATTGTTGCAATAAATTTGCAACTAACATACTCCTCCGCATTAAGAGAATAAGGAATACAATGAATTATTGACTTAATTAGTATTCTCGCTTACTGGTAATTTAATCAATTTAACTACGGGTCGTATCAGCTCATTATGTTTGGTTTTTAATTTTACCACACGTATTATGCTATCTTTGCCTGGATAAACCGCAATAATACGACCCAACATCCATTTTGTGGGAGGCAAGTTGTCCTCTTTCAATATTACAATGTCATCGATGTTAAATTTTGGACCTTCCTTATCCCATTTTGTACGTTGATTCAACGTGCATAAATAGTCGATATGCCAACATTTCCAAAATCCTTGGACCCTCTTCTGAATATTTTGCCATATGTTTAATTTGTTGTCTCGTATGGCAGCTAAACTTGGTTCTGGAAGACACACCAATGGTTCACCAATCACAAAATGTCCTGGCGTTAATGCTTGCAGTTCGTCGGTGTTATCGTGGATACGGCAAAGTGGTCGCGAATTCAATATTGCTTCGATTTGTGATGTTACCGTTTGAAGTTCTTCGAATGTAAACTTAGAATCCTTCATCACTCTCTTCAAATGAAACTTTGCCGATTTGAAGGTGGATTCCCACAACCCTCCAAAATGTGGTCCGCTGGGAGGATTAAACCGGAATTGAATTTGTCTCTGTAAGCAGAAATTATTAACATCTTTAGAATTTTGTTGCAGTAATAATTGTTTATTTAGTATTTTGAGTTCAGAATTAGCGGATACGAAGTTCGATCCATTATCACAGCAAATGAGCGCTGGCAGCCCTCGTCTAGCTATGAATCGACGTAAGGCAGCAATGAAAGAATCTGTATCCATGCTGCTGACCACTTCTAAATGCACGGCTTTCACGGCTAAACATACGAAAACCGCTATGTAAGCCTTTGAAACTGGTGCTTTTCGTAATTTACTAGTTCTAATATATATCGGACCGGCATAATCTAAACCAATGTTTAGAAATGGCCGATATTGTGTAACGCGTTCAGCTGGCAAATCCCCCATTTTCGGATAGGCTGTCACAGCCTGAAATCTTACGCAAGTGATGCAATTTTTGATATAGCTTTTGATACTTTTCCGGGCATCAATCATCCAATATTTTAAACGAATCGTGTTCAAAACGATTGATAATCCACCATGTAACAGCGAATGATGTATTTCCTTAATGATCAAGTAATTCACGGGATGTCCACGCGGCAAGATAACTGGATGTTGAGAAGCATATTCCAAGTTTGAATTTTTTAATCTTCCACCTACCCTGAGAGCATTATCTTCATCCAAGAAAATATTTAATGTTTTCAATCTTGATTTCGACCCGATTTCTAGATTCTTACGAATGTGGTCTATCTCACTACTGAATTCGTTGGATTGAATGGCACGAAACATTACTTTTTCAGCATACATTATTTCGTTAAGTTGTATCGCCCCACATAGTATTGTGTTGCTACCAATTGACCTTCGCCCAAATCGTAATACGTACACCAATGAACATTTGACCTTCAGAAACGACGAACAGGATGTGACTAATTTATCAATGACAGATAGTTGTGACGGCGAACTGGAACAATGTAGCGCATTAGTCTTTGATTCTAATATTGCAGGATTTAATGGTTTCAATTGAAGTGGGTGGCATGGCCAGTTAGAACTAGCTTGTTCGAGCCACATAGGGCCCTTCCACCATAATTTTGCTTGCTGCAGTCGTTCAGGATGCACACCTCTTGTTATCAGATCTGCTGGGTTCTGTTTGCTAGGCACGTAGCGCCATTGTTGCGATGGAATGCTTTCTAAAATAAATGAAGTGCGATTCGCAATAAATGTTTTCCAACGCCTGGGTATGTCTGCTAGCCAATGTAAAACAATCAATGAATCGCACCACGCGAACACCTCGACTGGCACTTCATGGAATAAAACTTCTTTGATAAAGTTTACAAGTTTGGTTAGAATATAAGCACCGCATAACTCTAGTCTTGGTAGACAAATTTGTTTAATGGGCGCAACCTTACTTTTCGAACAAATAATTTGAGTGCTTATCTTGCCATCAATCCCAACGGCACGTAGGTATAAAACCGCACCGTAAGCCTTCTCCGAGGCGTCACAAAATGCATGAATCTGGATATTGTTCAATTTTGATTTTTCAAACTTATGATAACAGCGTTGAATGTTGATTGTATTTAAATACGTAAGCCCGTTATATATGCCTTGGAACTCATCATTTAACTCTAAGAACACTGGAGTGTCCCAATCTAGTTGTAGAACCCATAATTTTTGTATCATAATTTTAAAAAGTATGACTGTTGGTGCAAGCCATCCCAATGGATCGTAGATCTTAGATATTTCCGACAGAATCTTACGTTTCGTCCATTTATTGATTTCGGCTAGTTTGGTTTGGAATGAAAACGTGTCCGTGATAGCGTTCCATTTGATTCCGAGCGTTGCAGCGGCGTGATCTTCCTCAGGTAATTTATGATCCGTGGTAGATTCGTTTTGTGAAACTGATTGAAGTAAGTTTTGTGAATTTGACCGCCATTTACGTAAATGTAAACCATGATGCTCGAGTAGTGAAACAATCTCATCTTTCAATTTTACTGCTGCTTCTTCACAATCTGCACCAGATAACAGGTCGTCTATGTAGAAATCCTTTAAGATGGCTTGTGATGCGCTTGGATGTTTATCAGCATTATCAAGAGCTATCTGATGCAGTGTTCGAATTGCTAAAAATGGTGAACAATTCATTCCGTAAGTGACCGTTCGTAATTTATAAATATTGATCACCTTTGACGGATCATCACGCCACAATATTAACTGGTAGTTGCAATCATCATCGTCGATCATAATCTGTCTGTACATCTTTTCTATATCTGCGACAAAGACGATCTGGTGGCTTCGGAAGAGCAGTAGGATTTGAAACAAATCAGTCTGAATTTTTGATCCAACGTGTAAAACATCATTTAAAGAAACCGATTTGGATGTTTTAGAAGATGCGTCGAACACCACACGCAGCTTAGTCGTACTACTACTGTCCTTATACACTCCATGATGTGGTATAAAATATCGACTGTCATCGTCGGTTGGAAGTTCAGACCATTCAACCCGTTCCATGTGGTTTAGTTTAATGTACTCCTGCATAAACTGGACATACTGTTTGTGAAACTCTTCGTTTTTCTTAAATTTTCTTTCCATTGCCAGCAGACGATATTTGGCATTAATGTATGAATTTCCCAAGGTCAATCTTGGAGATAAAAATGGTAATCTTAATTTAAACCGATTATTCTTGGATAATACAGTTGTTGTCGAGTAGAAATTCTCGCAATAACTTTCAGTTTCTTTTAATGTTGATTGTACTAGAAGTTCCTCGACCTCCCAAAATTTTTTCAATAGTTCATTCAAATCCTCGTGTAATACTTCCATTGATTTACCCATCAGTATATTGCTACAATCGATTTTAACATTTGATTCCATACTACCTGCTATTATCCATCCAAATTGTGATTCATGTAGTGGTGGTAGTCCTGGGATATGCATTCTTTGATTTCCCACGATGTCAAAGAAATGCTCTGCTCCTATTAACATATCAACAGGGCGTGCTTGATTAAACGTCGAATCCGCGAGTTCAATTTCTTTCAATTGATTGTGTGATTGCAGGCTAAGTGTATTCTCAGGTAAGTTAGATGATATTGTTTTGATAATCTGAGAAGTTATATTGATGGTGTAAGTTGGGTTATAGCGTGACTGGACAATTAATGTTGTTCTTCCTTTGGTAGATCCGACAGATGATGATGCTAGACCGATAATCTGAATATTTGATTTAAGACGGGGTAGGCCTAGGCGTGTTACCAATGATTCGGTCACAAAAGCGCATTGAGATCCTGAATCAAGAAGAACTCTTGCTTGTACCAATTCACCACTGCGTGCTTTTACATTGACTAGAGCAGTGGGTAATAGAATATAGTTGGATGATTGTGCTATGTAAGAGTTATTACTTAATGATATATAATTTTGTGCTGATGCCGTTTGCTCAATGTGTGATTGTTGACTCGTCACAACTGGTAATGGAAATGCGTTGGACGATTGATCATTCGTTAATGTTAAATGTTGACCCTGTGTTGATGGCTGTTTAATTGTTGATTGCAGGTTTGGTAATGTTTGTTGATTGTGTGTTGATTGAAGATTTGAGGTTGATTGATGATTATATGTTGATTGAAGATTTAAGGTTGGTAAATGATTTTGTGTTGATTTCAGATTTGGTTGTTCAATAAATAATGAATGAGTGGTTGTTGGATGATAAGTATTTGCAGTTGTTTCTGGGTGTTATAGAGAATGATGTCTTTTGTGACAAATCAAGCATGAACTTTTAGAAAAACATTTTGTTGAGTAGTGTCCTTTTCTGAAACAGTTATGACACAAACCTTGCTCGTTCACCAAAGCAAGTCGAGCCTCTAATGTGTTATTACGAAACGATGGGCACCTGAATAATAAATGATCGCCTTTGCAAGATAAACATATAAAATTCAGAGATGATTGTGATGGTTCTTCTATCAAGAAAGATTTTGTTGCGTGGGTTGGATATATTTTCTTATCTTGAATGTTACACGATTCCAGGCTATCACACCGAATATTCAAAAATGTTAAGAAATTCAGAAACGTCGGATGTGCGATTTCTACTGAATCTCTTGCCCATAGTTGTCTTGTTTCATTATCAACCTTTTGTAGTAATAGGTGAATGAGCCATGGGTCACGTGATTCTGCTTCTTTCCCTATGCTTCTTAATGCACGAATAATTTTGTCCGAGTGATCGTATAGGCGACGCAGATCTGTGTAATTTGTAATTTTACAGGGCTTTTGTTCAAGAAACGATTGAATAAGCGATGACACGATTGGTTTCGGTTTGTTATAACGAGATTCGAGTTTCTGCCATGCTTCTGCGTAGTTCTGGTCGGTGGTAGTAATGTGCCTAATCAAACCTGCTGCTTCCCCACGTAGCAAACTCTTCAATTGCTGCAACTTCTGTGAACCCGTCAAACTTGGATGATTATGAATTGAATTGACATAGAGGTCTCTGAATGAAGGCCACATCTTATATTCACCGCTGAATGGCTCGACCATGATCTTTGGTAATTTTACACTCGATGTAGTATTAAGAGTTTCGTAAAACGCCTTTTGCTGATCTATAAATGTTTCTAAGGTTTCATTTAGTTCAATGCCAGTTTTCGCCTTTGAAAATGTTACACCCGTACGTTTTACCAAAGCGTCTTCCAATAATGTTCGAGCTTGATAATACTCCGCATCCGTCTTGGTTGTTACAGCCTCATATTCAGCAAATTCTTCAAGTTGCAATTCTATGTCATTAAAATCCCCATGAAGTTTGATTAAATCCTCGAGCCGAGGTCGGATAGCATTTTCCGTTGTGTCTTCTTTAATTTGCTTCGAGAAAGTCGAAATCGCCTCTATTTGACTTATAATACGGTTTCGCACTCTAATTGACCGATCCATCACAAAACGCTCTTGATAATATTTCACTAAGTACCGAAAACTTTGCACTGACACAAAACAATAGAACGCAAATAATATTTTACCCGTTAAGTGGAATATTCTCGCAAAAAATTACACCTGTTATATACTGCAAATAAATTATCACAACCAACGACAACCAACAATAATAAATAAACCGAATTGATAATATATATAATAATTTAACCGTTATAATACAACCGCGTTGTTTCTTTTGTTTGTAACAACGAAATCGTCCTTGAAATCAATTATTACTGCCTTATTACAAATTGACATTCAATTTTTCAAAAAAACTCAAATTTAGATTAATGTAATAAAATAAAGAAATGCAAGAAAACTGTTTATAAAGTTAGTACTTATCTGTATTAATTGTACATGCAGCAACAGTTGCGTGGATGCAGCTTTTCTAGTTGTATATACTCAAAATGGCTTCCTTGTACACACGCGGCTTTTTCACCACTATAAATACAGCTATTTACAGCCGTTACAGCAATTTATAGTAATTTCCAACAGTTACAGTAATTTACACTTTACAGCTTTGCACAGCTTGATAGGTATGCAAACATATAATTTTGATACGAAAATCTTCGAGTAGATAATTTTTATTTTTTTTTCTTTATGTTTCACTTCTTACATTCAACTACTTGCACTGTATTGTCCAATTAACTTCACTGTACTACAATACAAAATTCTACCGTACTGTATTTTGTAATGCGGTATACGATTTATACCATTTATATACACGTAAATACTCGTATATTGTTTTACGGTAAACACTTTAACACAAATAATACACAAGCTACGCTTAGCTACTAAATATACCAGTTATAATCACGGAATAATGTTTGTATTAGAAATAACACTCGATATATTATGTTGAGTAAGAATTAAAATCCCGGGTTTCGGCACCAAATTTATGTCTACGACATAAATTAAAAAACAAGAATTTATTTTATTTTAAACAACTGTAATTTTTATTATGTTTAGTTATTTTAATTTTATTATCTGGTCAACTTAGTTGTTCGACATCAGCAAGTACAAAATGATTTTTTATTTTTTTTGGTTTTAAAATTTAAGAAAATTATATAATGTAATCCACTCTAGTGGCAAATAGTTTAACTATAAATTAAATCAAAATGCAATTTACTCTAGTGACAAATAGTTCAATTGACAAATTACTCAAAAAATATATTTTTTATTGTTATTACTGAAATTAATTTTATATTTAGACATATACATTGTTGCAATAAATTTGCAACTAACACTAAACGTTTATCATATTTGTGTCCCAAATTCGACGTCAACGCCTAAATCGAAGTCGCTGTTAAAGTCAATGTGCAACCAACAATTCAAAATCATAGTTAAAGAAATTCAAACTGTGTTTGCAACTACTTACAACTCTTGCCTTTTCTGCTAACATTCTCATAAATACATAGCACTAATTTTGTAATAAAGAGTATCACGGCTCTTTGTATGGGGTCCAGGTGACTAGATTAGTTCTCCACAGTAGTCTTAGGAACTTTTGTTGTGATTGTGACCGTACATTTTGTCATTTTCTGCTTCAATACAATATACTTTTTTTACGTTCATAAAATAAAGTTTAGTAATCATGAAAATTTTCGAACTTGAGATCTTTGAAAATTTATCAAAGAGGTGTTTGTCTGTCGTTCTGTACCCTCTCTACTGTCCAGATGGTTTAACCAATAGAACAAAAATTGCATATTCAAGCTTTTTCAATTAATTGGGAGGTCCAAGTGGGTTCTTAGTGAAAATTAGCCAATCAGAAGTGGCAACTGCCGTACGTAGATCAGAAAATGTATTTTGAAAATATTTAGCATCGGTTATACGTCACCAAAACCACGATTTACATTTACCAAATATTTTCCGCTATTTTACGCAGGGGCACTTCTTAAAAAATGTAACGGGTTTTCTTAAATTTAAAGACCCTTTCCCCAATATCACAGTTGGTTAGACAATATAAATGGCCTACCCCAAATCCGCCATTTTTCATCTTCGACCTTTAAAAGTTGGCTTCATACATCATTAGTTGCTTCAGTCAAAAACAAGTTAATTTTACACAATTTAAAACAAATTTATTTTCATAATTATGGAATATGATAAACGTACAAAACGAAATACTGTAACCAAAAAATCCAACGTTGTACAAACCGGTAGGACATTTACTCAGAAGTAAAAAGAATATCTATTAGAAGTCAATAAACAAAACTATAAACCGATTTTGGATCCAGGTAAGAATTTTTATGTTCCATGGTTTTTCTGTTCTCAAACCACAAACATGTAAATTATATTAGACCAGTCTACAAACCCATCCAAACAGTGAGGCTATAATCACTTTATTCAGTGTGCCAGCATTGAAATTGTAAGACACAGTTCTACGCCACTTCGGCTACCTGAAAGGAATCCGACCCCAATAGTAGGCAAGAGTACAATGACACCTTATTGTACGTAAATCTACACTGCATGATAATTAACGACACAAAAAGTTAAGTTCCGACTTAGTCGTATAAATAAAAATGTACAAAAATGTTGTGTGTGTTGCAAAAATAGTTTGTCTATATATACTTCCTATAGAGGATGTACCTAACCAGGAAAAATCGGTTAAGAATGAGGCAAAAACGAGAAATTCTATACAAATAGACTTTGCATGACTACACATAATACACAAGAAGGAATCGAAATACAAAATTTTTTCGGTAAAATTCAATTTTCTCTCTTTGTATGAATTTTCCGATTTTATTGTTATTGTTATGTAGTTTGGTTTTACTTTTCACACCTCTTAATGCAATATTTATTTTTTATGTTTACCTTAAGAAACATGTTTATTTCTAATTGTTCTAACAGATTTTTGGGATGTGCTTAGAAATTGAATTTTTGGTTTAGTTTAGGTATAACTGAATTGGCATTTGATCATGCATTTAAAAACCGTTTTGCTTTTTGGTTATTCAAAGTGAAATATGCTTAGTCAAATACGGATGTCCGTTATATGGTTTATAATCTTGGTCTAGCAACTATAAGCTAATAAATTATTATAAATCACAATTTCCTTTACTTCCTTTATGGGGAATATAAAAATAATATGAACAAGGGGACATGTTGCAGTTTCAGTAAAATCGACATCCCCAAAAATCCTTTCATCGCATTATCTATTATTAATGCGGATTTTAATTCATGAAATGAAATCCTTGCTAATTTCCTTTCCGCAACTCCTTACAAACAAACAAAAAAAAATTCGGCATACTTTTAATTTTTTATAAGATAAACATTTTCAGGAGAATTTCCTTTTTCGTTTTTTTGTATTCCGCCAATCAAAAAAATCTCAAGAGGGATGAGGTCATCAGATGAATAAAATTTAAATGATTTTTCTTGTTTTATCTATTCGGTGTTGTTGCTATTTTGTAAGATAAATAAAAAAATTCCTTTTTTTTTTTTGGGGTACAATCGAACAAAATCTTCGTTTTGTACTTGTTCTGAGACAAATATCCTTAATAGAAGAAAATGATTAAGTAGATAACAAGAAGAAAATGTTTATGGATGTATATTATATATAGAATTAAACTTTTTGGGTAATTCCTATGATTTTTTTTTTTTTTGGTGTTGGTGTGTATTTTTTTAAGGGTGAATAAATTAAAGTAATCAATCTATTCAGTGTGGTGAGAATGAAAGAAACTTTTCTTTACTTTGAATGTTTTGTATGGAAGGGTGTCTTTTGCTCCTGCATTGAGGAATGATCGTGAGAATTAAGACAATATTTCCATGTCAATTATAGTATTTTGGTTTATTTATTTTTGGTCTACAACAATAAAATTCGTTTAAATAATTTATTTGATTGACAAACTTATAAGCAGTACTGAACTTTATTTTTGTCGAGGGAAGGGGAAGCGGGTAAAATTTAAGAAATCCGAATTCACATAATTTGCACTAGAGCAAAATCATAAACTCCTAATCCATCTCTGATCTGTTTGTCCCATACTTAAATCCTTTGCATAATGAATAAGGGAATTCCAGCAGCTATCAACCAATAAAAAAAATGTAAAAAAATTACAAAGTATAAGAAATCCGTAGCTGCAATGCTACGAGAATAAGGAATAAAAATTCCAATAAATATTTAAATTCCTAGACACAAAGTTATTACATCCCCGGAGGATAGGTCGATTTAAACAAATATAAATTGGAATAATATTCTTTTAATGTATTATTATTGTTATTTGATTAAGACACGAAAAATCTCTTAATTTTTTTTTCAAATTCTTGTTTAATAAAAGGGAGGCAAAACTAAAAAAAAAAAAAGTTTTAAGTGATTTTATTTTTTAATTAAAGCACAAAATAAAATAAAAATGATTTCAAAAATTTATAATTTTTAAGTTCGCCTACAGTGAAATTTTAATGTCTTTTCAGTTTTCCATTAAACACATTATCTGTCAGTGGTTAGTTTTTTTTTTTTGGAAATTTAGATAAATTTTATTCGAGAAACAATATTTTTAACATAAAAATGTAATTTATACAATAAATACGTAACTTTCTTGAGCATTATTGGGGAAGTAATAAAAATAAAACTTTTTTTTTTTTGACAGTACGTTATGAATATAAGTTTGAATATGTTTGTTTGAAATAAATGGATCCTCCAGTCGCTTATATATTTATGATGTTCTTCATAAAAAATTTTCGTCACGCTGCGGCCATTTAATAAAAGTAACAATACGTTTTCGTTCTGTTATACATATCCATGTACAAACTACATCATCAAAAATTTTTATTTATCAATTTTCTATGTAAAAGTTTTTTATTGAAAACATTTTTGTGTTAAAAATTATTATGCTCTATTTTGACAGTAATCTTTGCTTTGACTTTAGAGTCAAACAGTTGCGTTTATTTTGTATTTTCTTTAAAAGTAATAATCTGAAATGCTAAAATATTTAAACGGCGAGGATCCGAAATGTTGTACTCATCGGTATTATTTGCTTTGTTGATTTGGACCAAAAACCCTTATTAGTCCAATTTGTTTAGGACTTATTTTGTGAAATCCTAACCATGAGTTAATGAACCTACATTAACTCACATTCCAAAAATAATTTCCCAACTTTATAATTTCAATAATCGGCAATCTCCGAAAAATTTGATATGAATTTCCTATAGTAATTCGCGAGTCCCAAGAAGAACTGAATTTCACGCTTGTTCTTGGGAACAGGATATTTAATGACATTTTCTACTGTCTTAGGGTTTGGTTTGATCCCTTACATTTGGAGAAAATTACATTTGCACAGTTAAAAAAATAATTTTAATTTTTAATGCAAGCCTTGCATTACGACTTATGTAATGCAGGTTATTATTAAATTTTTAAGTATGATTGCGTTAAAATGAATTTTAATGCAAATATGAGGATTTCTAAAGCAGTATTTGCATTAAAAAATATTTTTAATACAACTATTAAACATTTTAAAGCAACCTGCTCAAATAGAAAAATTGTACCAATATAAAATTCGCTAAAACAGGCGGACTTAAATGTATATATGAATAATAAGATCGTACACGAATTTTGCTTTACTGGTATAAAATTCACTAAATCAAACCGACTACGTGACCCATAAGCAGCTTAATAAATCTTTAATAATTTAGTTTCCGGATTCGAAAATATCTATTATGTTTTAACGTAAGTATTTCGACCCTCCATCTCAAGGCACCAAAAACAAAGAACAACCCCGGAAAAACAAAAAAAATCGCTAAAATTACGGAGCTTTCAATGCAACTTACTTTAAAATTGAATACTTCTAAAATATTTTAGTAATGCAGTCTTTGATAAATTTTAATGCAGTTGATTGACGGTTCTCCTACAATTTGCTTTATATTCTAATGGAATGTTGCACTAAAATTTAATCTAATTGCTGTATTACAAATCAATGCAAATTGTATCAAACTAATTTTTAATGCAAGCTTTGTATCATTTTGTAATACAGCCTTGCACTGGACCTACATGTAATGCAATTTGCATTACATAAGCAATATTTTTTCAACTGTGTGGATGGTTGCAGTTGTATTTCCGAAAAATTTTAAAAATGTCTTCGAGCTTTTGGTTGTGGTCGTTTAGGTTTTTACCATATATTATAACGTCATCCAAATATACAAAACACTTGAGGCCTTGGAAACCTATTAGGATGTGGTTCATCGTTCTCTGAAAGGTACTCTGAGAATTTCTTAAACCAAAAGGCATTCGATTGAACTCATAATGGCCATATTCGGTACTAAACGCCGTCTTATGTCGGTCATTAGGATCCATTCTAATCTGGTGGTAACCGCTAGCTAAATCTAATGTAGAAAAATACTTGGAATGACACAATTGGTCGAAGATGTCTGTGATGTTAGGCAGGGGAAATGTATCGCCTATTGTAACGTCATTCACGTTCTCCATTATTTTTTCCCATTTTCATCTGACTTTTTGGGTACTGGCTAGGACTAGTACTATGGCAAATTTTTCCTTCGTTAAACATTTCTTCGACTTGCTTGTTAATTTCTTTTTTCAAAATATGAGGCAGACGGTATTGTGTAACATTAATAGGAGATGTATCTTGATAAACTCGCTCCCTTTAGGTGGAAAAGGTCCGTATATTTCAGGCAAACTCCGAGAATGGAACTACGTTCTTCGATATTCAAATCTTCATCCAGTTTTTCGTTTATCATATCTATGACAACTTGGTGGCGGTTTTAGTTCTGCTCGATGAAGGATTGTTTGATGCAGTTCTCTAGTTTTCTGCCGGTTCAATTTTTGGTGAAAAAGGGGGAATTTCTACTTCATGATTATTCGCATTAATTAATGGGATCAGTGCTCTGTTATTTATCGCCCTTGTGATGCAATTGCCAATAAATAGGCCTGATTGTAATTCTTCGAAAACACAAATTATTTCTCCGTTAATTGGCGTGTAAGATTGAATATACATTTCACTTCTAGGTGGGATCTTCATCGTATTCCTATTTGTTTCTAAAGTTATCGTTGACGCGTTGTCGCCGTGTAAAATTTCTAATTGATTTTTGCTGTACAACAGGTCTATTTTGAAATTATTCAGCATGTCTCTGCCTAAAATACCTTCTTGTGTTATAGGGAATTCATCGCTAACAACGTGAAATTTTTGGGTTATGTAATTATTATTTTGTATTTGAAATGTTATGTAGCATGAACCAATGGTTATGGTCTCACCAGAACCTATACCATGTAAACAAACCTTCATATCTGTATTTATCTTTACCGACTTATTCAGACAGCTATGCTTAACAAAGGATACATCCGCACCAGAGTCGATTAATAAACTTACTGTAGTCTTTTTTGCCATTTCTGTTGTAAGAGTTACTGAATTGGTAGTCGAACAAAATTTTGAACATAAGAACATATTATAGTTAGGATAGGATTGAGGTAACTTACTTACTATGTTTGGGCAATGGTTATTTTCTAAACTATTAATTTTATTAGTCGTTTAGAGGATTATTAGTTTTGTTCTCGGATATATTTAAGTGTTGAAGTGAACTGGTAATATTTTCCATTCTACCATTATCTATGGGGTTATATGGTGGATTGCGCGTGTAAGAATTTTTTATCGGTGTTTACATTGCTACGGGATTCCGCCATGATACCGTCTGAGAATGCTGGGGATGCCACATTGAATTTTCCGAACATTGGACGTTTTGTGATGCTTTGAAGAGAGGGGGTTGCACGCTACTCTGGTATTGGGGATTTGAGAAATAACTATGATTTCGGTTGTTATTTGACTGAAAAGTTTGGGGAGGTTGGGCGTTTTGGTAGTATCCTGTACATACCTGAGAAGTCCGCGTATCATTTCTGTGTTTAGTTCTACATTCTTGTATTATATGTCCGTTTCTCTTACAATACCGACAAAATTTGATTTGTTTTTCCTGTGGTGGTGCAATTTTACCATCTGGTACTCTAATAGAAGTGTTTACTCTTGAATAGTTCGTTTCGTCGTACAAGTTCTTTTCGAAACTCAATTGTTGTGTTGCTATTTCTAGACATTTTTCGAGTGATTCACCTTGGTGAATTCTAACGAAGTTTCTTATCGATTCCGGTAAGCCAATGATAAATCTAGGAATTATTCTTTTCTCCGCGATTTTTCTAGCCGCAACGTCGTCACTCACATGGCACTGTGTTTTCAGTAGTTTGTGGTACTTTTCTACCAGAATAGTAGTTCTCATGGAGAACTCAAGGAAATTTTCGAACAACGGTTCAAATTTTAATTGTGATATTCTTCTTTCAATATCATCAAAAATGCCCTCTACTTGATAAATTTTGGAAAGGTGTGATTTGATGTCTGCCCAGGTATTGGGTTTTGCATTAGCTATTATATTATACACTTTACTCCCTAACTTGAATAATATGTAGTCAACTAGAAGACTACGCTCGTTATCTGGTGTGCACTGTTGATATACTCTGTCCACGCAGGAGAAAATTTTAGCAACTCATCCGGGTTACCGTTAAATTCCGGTATTAGGCGAGCAAGGCTTTCCATTTTCTGAAATTTTTCCATCTCTAATTTTACTATATCACACGGGGGATTAGAATACTGGATTTTCGGATTCGCGTTTACGCTTGCTTTTGGATTTGAGTTGGGAGGGTTGGATAGATTCTGGTTTGGTACTTCTATTTTAAGATCACCGTTAACACTGAACGAACACCGTTAAATACTGTGTCTAGTGGAATTGTGCTAGTGGAATAAGCTTAGAATCGTAATAACTACAGCAACAGAAATATCTTTTACCATTGCTATCTTCACCATTTTTATGAAAGCTATCCCTTTCTATTATTATCAATTAGGTTTTTTACACATTGCAGTTTTTATTAATTTAAAATCCATAGATATAATTATCTTCGTAATTATGTTTCAATCACACCACTAAAATATTAAAGTATCTGTTTGCGTTTCATTAGTGTAACTGTACAAGTTATAATGCAAGTTAAATTGTGTAAGTTAAATTGTTCCCCAGTCGAATTGTGCCAAGTGGAATTGTGCCAGTGGAATTGCGTCCAGTGGAATTGTATCTAGTGGAATTGTGCTAGTGGAATCGCCCGGCTACCAATGAACTCATACTTTAACAGCTCGTTACAAGGCTACACAAACCATGTTTGATTGGAGACATCAGAACAATCCTCTTTTTTTTTTTTTTTTTTATAATACAACATTAAATTTTAAGATAACAATTTAAATTTCTACAAAAAATCTAATGATTTAATCTGGTATTGTGGACTATTTTAAGTTGTCGATTTATTCTAATTTGACAGTTTTCTGGGGAAATTACTTTAACAATTTCAAAAGGCCCGAACCAAGGAGATTCAAATTTAGATTGATTTTTGTTCATTTGTCACAAAAACTTTATCACCTACATTAAATGTCATTAGACGACTTATCATAACCTATTTTAGATTTTTGCTTGTTTTAACGATATTATCATGCGCCACTTGCCATATTTGACTTATGTATATCCAAATAACAATTCCAAGGCAAATATATTTAGTTACGCAGTGAGGAGTTGAATCGTAACTAAACATAGCGTACGGAATCCACTTGTGATACTTAAGAGGATCGTTACAACTGTAATTTCTTAAGTAGTGTGCGAGATTAAATGTGATTTTTCGGATGATAAGGAGTAGTATTAATTTTTTTGATTCCAAGTAATTTACATAGTTTTTTTACCAACTGGCCAACACGAGTTGGTAGCCCGTTATCAGAATCCACTGGTCGCGTCTACCAGGGGCTTGTAAGCTGCTAAGAACTGGACATTTCCTAAAAACAAAACAACACGCACATTAGGCACCCACGCCGCACAACATGATCACTCCCTGAAATTGTGTAAAATTAACAAAACATCTTTTCAATATTATCACCATTTACACAATTATATTTTAATTACAAACAAACAATCTTTACAAAAAAAAATTAGTTGAATCTGCTTTGGAGATATAACCATTCGTCGTCCGGCTAATAAATTTGCTGCGGTACTTAGGCTGTCGTCGCGTACGGAGAGCTCTTCGAACCCGCCGACTGTAACTAAAACGATAAAAAAATTGGAAGAAAAAAACCACACACCCGGAATACAATCACGAAGCGAGTATTCACACCTCCGGTCAGACTACACACTAAATCTAATTAATTTAAAATAAATGGTGATATTACAGTAAATAATGAATGATGTTTCCCGTTCCGATAGTGGATGAGCTGGAATTCCGACTAACTCCTTTTACGTCCTATGTTCTATAAGACGCCACCATTTACAGCTACAAGGCAGCGATATGGATCCTTTGTATTATCCGCTTACTACTGCACACTCGAAAAAAATTATTATATACGATACAAATAACAACGCATATGACTCGAGCGCAATATGACTACGTTTTTTGAAGTAAGCCTTACATCATAAAATAAAAGTTATAGGTTGCAGCAAAATATGAACAAATTGCATTTAAATCATATCTGATGCAACTTATGACTAATTATGAAGCTAATCTACATCAAAATAATTCGATGCAAGCTGAAATTAAATTAGAAGTAAAATGTAGCAAAAAAGAATCGATATATCTTATGTTGAATTGTGTAAAAAACTTTGTGTCAAAAACCGTCAGACGTTTGCTTCAAAATATATCGCAAATTACATGTATATAAATTTGATGTATCTTTAGAAGCAGTATTCGTCGAATCATGTTCGATACACTCTACATTGTAATTTGAATTAAAATACATCGGAAGAAAAAATGTCACATACTTACCACGTTTTTTGAAGGAATCTTTTCATCAAAAAGAGAAAACGACGTAATTTTACTTTAAAATAGGAGATGGTGAGTTAAAATAAATTCCAGGTTTAAATAAAAAATAAAATCATTATAAAAATTTGAAAGATTTATTTCTTCATTTAATCTTTAATAATTCAATAGATAGAAAATATACTTAAAATTATATTTTAAAAAATTATACTAATAGTTAAGTACTAGTTCTACTACATACTTGCGAAAATTTAATTAAAAAATAAAAATTCTTATATTTATGTATCTGAAATAATCGGCATTGTAATACTTATGATGTACTAATATTGTAAGTGTTAACTACACATCTTGCACATTGCAACCTAATATATAATGTTTTTCATGTTTACTGGAAAAATGTTTTTCGTATGTTTTTTTGTACTGTAAACAATTAAAATCAGGGTTTCGAACCCGCAAAATTTTGGGTTCGGGTTCGGGTTCAGGTTCAAAGCAAGAAAATAATTGGGTTGGGGTTCAGGTTCGGGTTCGGGTTAACAAAAAAAAAAAACCACAGATATTTAAAAAAATCTATATATCGTCACCTCAGTATTCAAGCGCCACAAACGCATTCTGATCATTTTGAAGTTAGGTTTGCCATTATCTAATGTGACGGTCCTAACTGCAAATTGACTAAAACTCATCTGTGTCACTCAAACACTGGACTGACGAAGTGGTATAATAACTACCTACATTGAAAACTGATTTGACGATACAGTCTACATTTTTACGTAAAACGGCAGTTCTCACTCAAAATTACAAAAATGCGTTTGTATCACTTAAATACTGAGATGACGATATTTATTTATTTCATTGAAAACATTTCGTTTAGTTTGACGAATAGGATATATCTTAATGACTCTTCTTGAAGGTGTACCCTTTGTGGTGCTAAAATAAACTTTAAAGCCGAAAATGCCCATTCCACACTGACTTTCGTTGCAGGAATCGCTGACAAAACTTTTTCAGCTTCGTATAAAAGTGGAATTTCAATTTTATGGTTTTCTCACTATTCCATAGTATTTTCTCCTTGGGGACCCGTGAAAATGATTCATAAACAGTAAACTCCTGCTATACGTTTAGTTCAAAGGTAGTCCAACTGTCTAAATTGTTGGATTATGATAAATATTATACAGTGGAATTCAGTCAACACGAAAACGGATAACACGAAATATCGGATAACAAGAACATTCTTTTGATCCCAGTTCCACTATTTCTTCATATTATTTTCGCTTAGCAGGAAGTTCTGAAAACACGATATATTTTGTTGTTCCCCTCGATTTTGTGTTATCCGACTTCCACTGTATATAATATGCGATTTTTTTTTTGTCAACCCGGAACCCGGTTGAATCGAACCCGCAAAATGTTGGGTTCGGGTTCAGGTTCAGGTTCGAAAAAATTACTAAAAATCTTTGAACCGGAGCGGGTTCGAGGTTCGGGTTCGGGTTCGGTTCGAAACCCTGATTAAAATTAATACAAACAGGGTTAAAATTTTTATCAATCAATTGATAACCACAATAAAAGCTATCATATATGGCAATAAATTCATTTAGAAGAAATAAAATCTCTTTAATACATTCAAGAATATTTACGATTTTGTATAAATGAATTATTTCATGAGTAGACTTTTTTTTCAAAATAAAAAAATCCCGTTTGAAGTGAAAATTGCTGCTAAAATAAGACAAAGTATATATTGGACTGGAAAATTCGTCAAGACATTTATAATTATTTTTTAATTTATACAGTACTCGTTTTCCTTTCTTTACTTTCGGTTCAAATGTTAAATTAGACCACACACTACACATCATCTGTTGATGCCTCTGAGCAAACGTATGACAAATATTTTTAAAATTTGGTGTAATACTTTTCTTAAAAAAACGATGTTTGCCTTCATATCGCATAGTCCATAGATGTATGACCGGCCCCATTTGCTTGATAACTGTAGGGTAGTGCAGCAGAAAATGTTGTTTAGGTGTAAGTTGTTTTTTAAATATATTTTTGATAGATTCCAAATGAGTTGTTATCAATTTTTTTAAATTGCCTATATCAATATTTGTTATTTCATAGCGAAATAATACATTTATTATTTTAATCACACTTAAAATAGTTTCCCACTGAGGTTGATGGATTGGGTTATAAAATCGTTCAAAAATTAAAGGAAAATGTGTTAATAAACATAAAATTTGAATAGCATTTTGCCCTAGATTGCTTCTATCAAGGTTAATGTTAGATGGTTTATTTTTTCGATCTATAAATCCGAAACTAATACGCCGAAATGCTATCATTTATTTGGTCGATATTATGAAAAATTTTCTGTTCGAAGAAAAACTCTAACTGATATTTGATTGATAACACAACAAAACCCTCAAGACCATCATGCAATAAGTCAACGCTGTAGTTTTTAATTGTGTGAAAGTATTTCAAATCGTTTAACACAGAATTTCGACTTATACCTTTGGTTTCTGTCATCTTTAACTTCTTCGATGGAGGTTGGTCTCTTAAAATTGAGTAGCAGTCGTCAAGTCTTAACAGATCAGGTTCTTCAGTCGTACATTTCTTAGTGTCTTCGGAAGGCATCGCACAAAATCTGCAAAAATAATTTGCGGAAAAAGATTTGGCAAACCCAATTAAATCATTTGCAGCAAGATTGTCGTGAGATAATGAAAAAATTGTCCCAAATACTAATCCGAGGTTTTCTATAACTAAGCCTTCAGTTTCAAGAACTTTTAGGTCTTCTACAATTGGTTTTAAAATAGAATTTAAATTAAATTCATTATAAAGATCGTTTACATAAAAAAGGCTAACTAAAAATATATTTTGAAGGTTTGATTTCAGATAAGTAGGACAATTTACTAAAGTAAAGTAAATAGCCCCGACTTTATGAATGATGGTTTTACTTCCAAGTACTCTAGCAACCTCAAAATCATCGTAGTAAAGTTATATTAAAATTATAAGTTTGTTATTGAAATCTCCTTTAATAGTTTGGAAGCGACCACTACAACAAGCATAGCTATATGTGCCATTGACACAAATGTGGGAACTATTAAAATCTTTAAATAATTGTAGGAAATAATCATTTTTAAAAATACTTTTTATTGTTTTTGTAACGGGTACAAATTGAAATATATTTTGAATCACCTTTCACCATATGTAAGTTGAAGAATTTGCATTAAATCTTGACTCCCACCTAAATCCGATAGGGATTTGTTCTGGTTCAACATAAAAAGAATTCTCTAAAATTATTTTTTTCCTTTTATATTTCGAACATAATTTTTTCATTGTTTCAGATATTTTGAGTTTATTAAATGGGGTATTTTTAATTTCATCTGGGGCGGATATAATATTGATCGCGCATTCAGTAACAATTTTGGATTCATAAAAAATTTCTGACAATGTTTCTTCTGGCAAACCTAAAAGATTTAATTTCGTGTAAAAACGTTTCATCTGATTTTCAAAATCATTTAGGGTTGGAGCTTCAATTTCTACGAGTTTTTCTAGCGAGTTCTTATAATTAGAACTATCTATTATCGGAATTGAAGTTTCCGAATTGGGTACCTCCAATCTATCTTGTCCGTAAATATCGGGCTCTATAATTTCCAAGTGACATTTACTAAGATGCGATTTAAGTGCAAAAAATGTTTGAAAAGTTTTAGAGCAACTTTTATCTTTAACACATTGAATTTTCAGTTGAGATTTTTCTTTGACGAATTCATAATATTTAAGGTGTAAAATTACTTTGTCTAGCTCATAAAACAACTCATTATAAAAATAACAAAAAAACATATTGAACCGTTACTGATTTTAAAAAATAATACTGAAAATACTGATTTTAAAAAATAATTACTTGTGTATCTTCTCGATATAAATTTAAATATCTTGTGCCTGCTGTAGATCCAATTTGGAAGCAATTTCCTTGATTCTGGATGTTATAGATCCCGTTATTTCAATTTTATAAAAGTAATGGCTTATGAATGTCCAGAATGTTTTTAAGGAACTATCGAAGTTTTGCCAAAAAACATAATGCGCTTTAAAAAGTAAATCAACTGTTTCAATAAAATTGTAGTTATTTGGCAAAATTATCAGCTCCTTTTCAATACATAAATAATATTGTGAAATTGCCGACTTATTTTCTCCTTCCGCAGTAATGTACGGGTGTTTTAATTCATTGTCTCTTAATTCTTCGGGCGGTAGGTTAAGCTTAAATTATAAATCAAATTCATTAGTAGTTTTCTGTCGTGTATAATCTAGACAAAATTAATTACCGTTCTGAAGACTAATATTTTATTTAAAATTTTAACAAAAGGTTCTCTGCGGGTATTGGCCGATAGCTTCCCGGCCACCACTTGAGGTAAAATATTTACAAGGTAGAAAAAATCTCTCATAGATGGTAACAATTCTGAAATAAATATTTTTTAATATCCACATATCATCTCTATAATATTTCACTATACCTTCTATCTCAGGTATACGTTTTAAGTTAGGACCTTTGGTGACAACATAAATATTTTCAATATATTTGGACGCCGTCTTCCATTTATTTAAAAACAAATCGTGGCTACTTGGGTAGCGAATTTCGAAATCATAATGAATCTGAAAAAAAAATAAAAATATTCTTAAAATAGATAATTACGAAAATATTTAAGTTACTTCTATGTACTTACTAAATAAGGAGAAGTGAAGAAAAATGGGAAATTTTTTGATATTGCTTTCACTTCAAGGGATCCCTGAAAAATATTATTCATTCGCATAGGCAATGTTTCGCGTAATTTTTGTTTAATCAAGTGTTTCTGGGTTTGCACGTTTAAGTTTCGTAATATTAAGAAATTTTCGTCGTTCTCTAGATCAAATAAGGGATCGGGTGGACTTGGAATGACTGATGATCCACTTGCGCTACGTTTACGAGTGGAATGTTGTCCTGTTTCCTTTTCAATTGCATATAACTTCTGTCTCACTCGGTTGAGTCTGTCGATTATAGGGGATAACATTAAATTCCAGTACGTCTACATTTATTCTACAGTAACATTATAAATGTTTTACTAGTCGTACACCTAAAGTAAAAGTCATGTCTTCGATACAAAATTTATATCTAATTTTATTTTAACTGTATCGATATTTATTTCGATGTAAGCTTCAAATCTTATTTCGATTGATGTTGTATCGCATACGAAACGATATAACGCTTGTATCGGAATAAATAGTAATATTTTTAAGTGTGTGGTACTAATTACCAGAATTTATTCTCTCACAATACTCGGTGGTAACTGGATTTTACCGTTGGTAAAGCGATCGGTTAAACTTTGTTTTTGTGTTGTTTTTAATTTCCGATTTTTGCCAACCAAAATTAAACTTTGGTTTCTTTTTGTTCCACCTGGTTACTCAAACGATATATCTAATTATTATATAAGCACCCGTTAGCACTGTTCTCCGGCTTTTTCAATTTCTCTTTGTTTTTAATTTATTTTTAAGTTTTATTTTGTCTTACACACAACTCTTCAGCTTCGTTGTCTAAAAAACAATCCCCCCCGTTTTCCTTTTCGTTCGTCTTCTTCTGTCAAACACATTACATAACCGAACTGCCTTCTCTGATGCATGCGCCAAACAAGAAACTGGATAGCACCCGAACTAGAAACCCAATATTTTTTTTTTTTTTTTTAAATTGACAGGACTTATCAACTTACAGCTGTGCACCTACTAACGTGAACACTAAATATTTCTACGCATTCAGAAATGATCATAACAAGACAATAAACCACAAATAAGCGATCCACTCGTTACAAGTTTTTAAATATATTGGTAACAATTGTCTTAGGGATACCATATTTGCAAACAAAATTTTCGGCAAATGCATTGGCCACTTCATGGATTTCCTGCAACTTCAATGGAATATCTTGCATTGTAAGAATACACTTATTACCCCAATGAGTTGGTACAGGAGAACCCACAATATCAAGGAAACATTTTCCAAAGGGCTCAGTGGATGTTGGCTTTATTCTCATTGGAATTTTGTGGATTTTATTTTTCGAACGGTTCTCAAAATAGCCTGATGTCCATCTAACGGTGTGCAATGAATTTTTTTTTCTTTCGAAATTCTTCGATAATTCGATTAATTTCCGATTCCGATTCAAGTTTTATGATGCTAGTAGACATCGGTGATTTAGAATTTGAATTAGAAATAAGATTAATAAAAATCGCTGAGTTAGATAATGAACTAGAATGTATAGTAGGAAAACTGGAGTGGGTAAAACTGAATTTGAAGAACTGAGACCAATCGTCGAAATATTAAGGACATCCGCTTTTGCTTGAGCTCTAGTGATTGCTAAAGCATCATTTAGACGTTTCAGGATTTTTATGAACAATACGATTAAACGTATCTGCGTTTTGATTTGATTTTTCGGGTTTTTACACAATCTCGTAATCGTATTCGTCTTGATCGATCCTCCATCTTAAGAGACGAGAAAAATGTTTCGGATTGTTCCAAATCCAAACCGAAGTACGATGATCGGTTTTGATTACAAATATTCTTCCATAAAGGTGAGAATCGAAACGTCAAATGGGCCATACAATCGCGAGCAATTCGTTTTCAATGGTAGGGTAATTTTGTTGGGGTGCAGCCGAAAATATTAATGAATGTTGCCAAATTCTTGGTAATATCCAGTTGCACGATTTTTCCCAAGTTTAATAATAGTGGACTGTATTTTAGAAATTGATTTCTCAATTTTAATTAATTAAAACAAAACTTCTCAAATATTATAAATTAATTTTATTTATCTTGAATACAAATATGTTGATTTTGTTTTGTTTTTTGAGAACCTTTTTCTTGTATGATTACAATATGAATGACAAAAGTAAAAATTGTAGAAAAAAAACTAGTTATTGCAAATTGTTTGAGACACCTATCTTGCCATAATATTTACTGGAATTAAAATTAAAGCTGCGACATCTTAATTGTGAAATTTGATTAATTTATAGGTACATGTAAACATAAGTCGCCTGGATGTTAGCTTAATGTAAATTGACATAAACAATAAATTTAATTAGTGACGTTAGCTTGAAATAATGGATACAATAACATTGGAAAGTGCTTAATTTATAAATTAAAGATTTTAAAGTTTAATTAGATAATATGATTATTTTATAATTTTAGATTTTTAATGAATTTGCAAGATAGATTTTACTAACAAGATTTTAATTAACAAGATAAGATAAGTTGATTAATAAATAATGAATTCAAGTGTTTTTAATTATTTTGATGTCTCTATTTTAGGGGATTCTGCTGCTCTGGATTCAAATGTGTTTTCAGATATTCAACAAATTTCTTTCGGAAAAATGAGCCCCTGTTTCAACGAATTGAACGAATTAACATATAACACATCCCAAGTAACAATTAAATCTTCTCTCAGTAATCGATAAAGCGGTTCGGCAAGCATTGAGTATTCATTGGTGAATCCTGAGGTCGTTCAGTTGGATGAAAATGATACTTATTTGGTTGCAGTTTAAGATTCCACTTAAACCACGCCGGAGCCTCTTTAAGACTAAATGGCACTCTGTTCCAACATAATGCCCCGATGTGAATTGAATGCTGCTTTTGTTTTATAGCTTAGTGAAATAACTTGCTTTCCCCAACTGATCCAGAATTTCAGAGACATTAGGTAAAGGATAAATATCATCAATTGTCACTTTATTGATTCTTCTAAAATCATGGTTTAATGATTTTTGATTTCGGTTTTTACTGTCTCAGGATATCTGTAATTTTTAGTGTGTACATGACGAGAATTAGGATGCAGAGGAATTTCATGGAACGCCGCGTTTTTTGTGGTTAACTTATCTTCTGGAACAGCAAATTTTTAGAATTAAATTTGTTTCTTTCTTATTCAAATGGCTCGTATCTATTTGAGATTCCAATAATTTTACTTGATATTATTATTTAAATTAAACAGATTATAGTCACAGGTTCGGGCAATGCGTAAGGAACACCAATCAAAAAATGATCCAGACCTATTTCAAAATGCACTGCTTTGACAATAGAAAAAACGAATACGCAATTATAAATTTAAATTTTTACTTTTGATGCCACTATCGAAAACCGTCTTCCAGATTGTACTTTATCCTTCGGCAAATCACTCTTGACTTGATTACCAAAGCTGTGTCGCACATGGACACATCACACGTATTATTAAACATAAGTTGTTGGCCAAAAATAATTCAATACTTTAATCTGAGATTGTACAGAAGTGCTTGAGGGGCAGCATGTAACAATATTTTATAGGCTTCACGTGTTATTGAAATTGTAAAATATTGTTTTGGCGGAAGCAAAATCGGATGTTTTTGGTCTTGTACGATATTTGCATTTTTTAAGCGACGTTTAACTCGAATAAGCCTGTCAAAACTTAAAAGGGGCGAAAAAAATTTTAATGAACTTTTGTTATTAATACAGATTTTGTTTCGTAACGGTATTTTATTAAAGTTAGAATTGACAGAAGTTTTTGACTAATTTGAGGTAGAAGCAAAGCTTCAACCGGAACCATTTAAAACCAGATTTACTTGAATCTCCAAACCCGTGTAACTTAATTGAGTTTAGTTGAAGGGATAAGGTGCATCGAGGAACGGATATTTCATTAAGTTAAAGAAGTTGTCGTTTAGTTTCACACCATTTCTAAAGAAATATGTCTGGAAGTTGATTATCCCACTCGAGTTCTGGTATAGTTCATAATTCTTGCATGGAGAGTTTAGCCGTTAAAATTAAAGGAGTACATAATCCTAGCGGAACGAATAATTGAAAAATTTAACAAAGAAAATTTCTTTTTGTCTGACTTAGCTCATTTAAATTCAACTTTTCGAAAAACTTCTCCACATTGTCAGTTTTAGTATTCGATAAAAGCCCCAATATTAAATACAGATTATTAGTTGAACTGTTTTCAGCAAGATCGTTGTCGACATCAAAATAATCTGTTAATGTCTTGTATGATCGGGGCAAGGATCGCTAGGCAAGGAGCACTAGCAGTTCCATATGTAACAATGAAGAATTATTGTCGATAACTTTCAATTGAAGAACCAATGTCTCCTATTTTTATCTCCCAGAAAGTGATCGCTTTACATTTTTTATGAATCCAATATTTCTACCAAACATAGTGAATTTGCTTATTGGCTTAAGACATTTGACGGAGGGTTTATATTTATTTTCCTACTGATAACATAATCATATATACTATTATAAAACATGGGAAATTCATCTATTAATTTGAAGGATTTTACAGTAAATAGCTCGTGATATAGTTCTGCCCCGATTACCATATCGATGCGATCTGGAACATTGAAGTGAGGATCTGCGTATTACTTAACATTTTATGTTAATATTATGTTCTGAAGATAGAAATACCTTATGCCAGCGAAGTAATTCTGCCTCCCATTCCAAACACTTGTTTCCATGTCGGATATATAAGACCCGCGCGTAGATATGAGTTCCGATCATTATTTGATTTCCAGGTGAAGACAGATTTACTGGATTTTGAACATGAATTGAGGCATTTAAATTTCTGCTATGTGGAGATCATCAAGAGTACCCAACGTAATATGTTCATCGGACGCTAACACCATTCTTGTATTTTGTACCAACATTATTTTTCTTACTTTATGATTGGAATACATACGATGATATACAAGGTTTGCGGTCAATATTTAAATGCATAAGGCTGTAATGCATTAACATACATTTACTGCAACTAGGGCTGGTACAACAAAAAATTTGTACATTCACGCTTGCCTCTAAAATGTTCATATCTCTTTTTTGCCGTGAACTTGGTGTCACGAACTCTTTGTGTCTGAACTCCCAACACCAATGTGGATTTCTTTTTGTGTTGTTGAAAAATATTAAAATTGGGTTTCGACACTACATTCGATGTGTTGGAATACTTCAGAACCCCTAATAACCGAACACGAACTTGTAAGATTTTAATAAAACTGTCAAAGGTAAGCAAGGTTTAATCATTAGATCCTTAAATTACATCTGCACGCGACGAATTGTCTATAGCTTTTCTGTCAAGTGATGTACTAAAAGTAAATTCCAACTTCCAGCTGGCACTTTCAGAGATTCTAATGAATTATAGTGTTTAACAGGCTGGTCTATAAATACCTGTAGAGATTCCGACGAATTTGGTTCCGTCCAACTGTTTAGGTCCCAGGCTAGTGTCCCAGGCAATGAGTGAGCAGTGTCACCACTTATGTGGAAAATGAGATAGTGATGAAACGTATTATATTGTTATCAATATTTCGCTTATGAATTAGCTGTGTAAAAATGTCGCGAAACCGTAACCAATCAGTTTCTAAACCACTAAAAAGACGGAAATTTTATCTAAGGCATCCCCATTTCTAACACACAAATATTTTGAAACGATACATTGGAAGTTTCTTGTTTTTTAATTTCGTGAATATTATTAAGAATATCAGTTTCAAGATTCCCGTTCTCGTCTTCAATTTATCATACGCATACATGTAAAAAAAACAAAAGGACTTTAATTAATCACATTACCGTTACTGACGCTAGGTATGGTCTAATAACACGTAAACAATTTTTAAATAAACCATCGAATATTTGCGTACTTTGCATGTCCTACGTTCCTTATGCACCTCGCCCCTATCGGTATTCGAAGTACCTCATGATCCAAACGTCACAGCTCTAACCACTGTGCAGAACAGAGGCGGTTCGGTCAGTAATTTTATACAGATCATAATACAATTATAGAATACGTAGGATCACGAGTCATTCAACATTCCATCTTAACAGTAATAAAAAGCAAAGACACTAGTACAGAAAATGTTAACTCCTCTGGAAAAAAAAGCAAACAAAAAGATCAAAACAAGTCGAGAATTTATAAACGAGCATCTGAATTGGTTCCAAGATTTTGTAAGCGATAAATCATTAAAATTCATTAATAGCACAATATCAGAAGACTCATGTCACATCTCTCATAATTTCATATTTTCTTGAATAAAGATTTGTAAGATTGGGCCTCCATCTAAACACATAAAATGTATCGTATTTTACCAAAACTAGACCACCAAAACATAAAATGATTGATGTTTTTGTCCATGATACGTGTCATTGTTGTCCTTGCCGAAAATTGTTCTTGTGTAACAAGTTCACTGTATTAAACTTTTTGAAAGGTCAGTGAAGCATTTTTATAAAATAATAAGTAATTTTACCGCCTTTATAATGCTTCTGAATATCTCGTTTATAAAGTACTAAGCTAGAAAATCAAGTCGAGAAAGCGATTCCGTGTGTTTGAAATATCCAGCGCTTTGATTAATATAAATGTTGGTTTTGATCATAAACAGACTCAAAATAAGCGACAAACAACTTTCAAGGTTGATCGCGTTCCAGGTTGTAATTTTCAGCCAAAATGTAAACAAGTCTACTGTTAACAACATAATGAACTTAACACAACGAACCCTACCACCACAAAGCCAATTTTATTTGGTACATAGAAAATATTCACAATGTCATACTGACGTGTGCAACCAATGCTAACGACAAGTAAATGAAAGAACAAAATTTTGAATTATGAAGTTTCTAGCATAAGTTAGGCGTTCAAATTTCAATATGTATGGAAAGCACAAAATAAAAATTTCTAATTTTTAAAATCTCCATTCTACTTTTACCACCTTGTACAGCTTGGCCCGAAGTTGGCATATTAATTGCGTTCAATAAAATAATCAAATAAAAATTATTCCTACTGGAAACACCAAATTTGCGTATGTGAATGTATATGCGAACTACAATTAAAACGGTTTTTGGTAATAAAAAAAGTACCTACCGAGAGATTACCAAACAAGAGAAAGAAGTAACCATCCCTAACCGAATTATTTCCTACCAAAATAAGATAAAAATAGTTAGATTTTTTTAATGGGGTGTGAACCTGGGCAAAACATTCTTATAAATGTAAAATAGGTTTCTTTTAAAAACTACAAGTGACCAAACAACAAAAGCTGAGCATTTATCATTTATATCAAAATCAAAGAAAGATTAAACCAGTAAGAGGAATTCAGATTTTTTTTCAATTAGAATTCAATTTAACAATGTGAAACTAAGGAATGGGTACGAAGGGCCGAATTTCAAAGGGCCGAATGTCGAAGGGCCGAATGTTGAAGGGCCGAATGTCGAAGGGTCGAATGGATCGAAGGGCCGAATGTGTCGAAGGGCCGAATGTCGAAGGGCCGAATGTCGAAGGGCCGAATGTGTCGAAGGGCCGAAAGTGTCAAAGGGCCGAACATCGAAGGGCCGAATAGATCGAAGGGCCGAATGGGTCGAAGGGCCGAATGGGTCGAAGGGCCGATTTTTTTTGTTTTTTTTTGTTTTGTTTTTAGAAATATAATTTTTAAAATTGGTTGTTTTAAGGAATATTTGGTAATTTTTTTTTTGTCAAATATAAATTAATTTCTTATGAATTTATGTATTTTATTATATTTTATCTTTGGATATTCTATCGACAAAAATATTGCATTAATTGAGGTTGTTTATATTTTGGGTTCCTTTTGGAATTATCAAGTGATAAAGTATTTGTACATAATAGGTATTTTACCAAACCCAAGTCTTATTATAACAATATAAATGGAATATATGTAGGTATACACATATGTATTACTTTTGTAGTATAATCCGCTCGTATATAATAACAAAAGGCGAAGGTTATTTTTTTCTAATATGCGTACCAAATGTAAATAGATTTTAAATAAGAAAACGGAATTTTGTCATAAAATGTCATAAAAATTCAATTTACTTCTGTTCTTTAAACTGATGATAATATTCATTCTTTTCGAACGATGTTATTTTCTAGACCATTATATAGTTTATTGCTATTGTTTTAGAAAAAAAAAAAGTAAGTGGTGGAATTTGTCTTTTGGAACAAAGAATCCTAATTATCGGTCGGCTTTCTTTCAACCTCACTATACGAAAATGCATTATTTTGCTCTACACGATAAATACATAAAAAAGGGATGTAAAGATTTTTCAAGTGTGGATCTACAAAAAAGAGTTTTATTGATGTGTCCATGAACATAATCATAAATAAATAATGTTGTATTATGTGTTTTGGTTATTCTATATACCTATTTGCATCATGGACAAATATATCTAGAAAAAAAAAGACAAGAGAAAGCTAACAAAAATATCTAGAAAAAGAAGAAAAGCTCAAGAAGAGAAACTAACTTCCGGAATTATAATTTTAAATAAAATTTTTGTAATTATTACAATTTGTTTTTTATTAATTGAATCTGAACCATCTTGATGTAAGTAGATAAATGCCTACTCAAATAAAAAGTCAACTTAAAATATGGGACATAGGAAAACTGACTTTGGTATGTAAATTTTGCATTACAACATAATGCAATTACAAAAAAATGCAATTATAAAATATTGCAATATAAAATCTTGCATAACAATTTCCCGTACTATTTTTTCTTTATTCTGAGGAAAATAAATTGAAGAAAAATGATATCCACTAATTTAACTTGGAATTGTAGAGGCTAACGGCTGCGATAACTCTCACGGGCACGCGGGAGGTCGCTGCGCTCCCCCCGCTTAGCCCTCCGAGGGGCTTTAGATTTGAGTTTCGGGGGACGTAGGAGCCGGGATCAGCAAACATGTTGCACTGCGTGCCGCACGTAGGAGCGGATTATATAGAATAAAAGGATTACCCAATTACATAATGTTGTAATTTATGATTGGAGAATGGAAAACATCAATAAAACTCTTATTTGTAGATCCACCCCTTAAAAATCTTTCCATCCCTTTGTTTGTTATGTGTTCGTCGTGCAGAGAAAAAAAATACATCGTATAGTGAGGTTGAAAGAAAGCCGACCGATAATTAGGATTCTTTATTTACTTTTTTTTCTAAAACAATAGTAATAAACTATATAATGTTCTCGAAAATAACATCGTTGGTAAATGAAAGAATTTTTATGACATTTTATGACAAAATTCCTTTTTCTTATTTAAAATCTATTTACATTTGGTACGCATATTAGAAAAAAATAACCTTCGCCTTTTGTTATTATATACGAGCGGATTATACTACAAAAGTAATACATATGTGTATACCTACATATATATTCCATTTATATTGATATAATAAGACTTGGTTTTGGTAAAATACCTATTATGTACAAATATTTTATCACTTGATATAATACCAAAAGGAACGCAAAATATAAACAACCTCAATTAATGCAATATTTTTGTCGATAGAATATCCAAAGAATAAATATAATAAAATACATAAATTCATAAGAAATTAATTTATATTTAACAAAAAAAAAAATTACCAAATATTCCTTAAAACAACCAATTTTAAAAATTATATTTCTAAAAACAAAACAAAAAAAAAAAAAATAAAAATTCGGCCCTTCGACCCATTCGGCCCTTCGACCCATTCGGCCCTTCGACCCATTCGGCCTTTCGACATTCGGCCCTTCGACATTCGGCCCTTCGACACATTCGGCCCTTCGACAAATTCGGCCCTTCGACATTCGGCCCTTCGACATTCGGCCCTTCGACACATTCGGCCCTTCGACAAATTCGGCCCTTCGACATTCGGCCCTTCGACATTCGGCCCTTCGACACATTCGGCCCTTTGAAATTCGGCCCTTCGACATTCGGCCCTTCGACATTCGGCCCTTTGATATCATTCCGAAACTAACAGATATTATAAAAAATGGGAATATATGAAAATGTTCATACACATCTTTCCCTTCGTCTTTGTAATCGACTTTAATTTATCAAGTCGGGTTTGATCATTTCATCTTAGACATATTAAACTACACAATCCATAAAGCTTAACTCGGTACTATTTATAATACTCGATTGTATTCATAAGTTTAGTGCTTATGGCCCAATGTATTTAAAATCAACATAACCAAAAAACACTCAACCTGATTTTCCAGGATTCACACAAAATTGAAAAAATTTTCAACTTTTTCGTTTCTATGTTTTTTTTTTTGTGTACATACAAGTATTAGTGTGCAAGTGTAACAATAAATATAAAACGAAAATTATACGAGACAAATTTACATATTTTAAGGTATTTGTTGTTTTTTTCGTGCTTTACACACCACGTAAACTTTGATTCTGAATTCGAATAAGATTTTTCCTCTTGATTTTTTTTTTTTGTTTTTGTTTTTTATGCACGAAAAGCTCTATCAAAATATTTAACTTAATTTTTTTTTTACATAGAGGTGTTTGGCTGAAGAAAATTTCATTAGTTGCTTTAGATTATGGTTCGTTCAACACCATATCAACAACAACAAAAAATCATTTTAAATCAAACGTATTTACAAGAGTTAATTTCCATTTTTCCGTTGTATGTATTGTGCTTGCATTAACAAGAAATATGATTTAAAATTGAATTTAGAAACATAAAAGTAAATATACACAAAGACCATAATCTACCATCGCCGTCGCCGCCAACAATAACCAAAAACGAAAGAGACTTATTATAATTTACATGAAAAAGGAAAAGTGGTTTTTCATATTTTCTTCTTCGTCTTGTTCAATTTTTTCACCAACTTTTTATTTATTTCATATTTAAATTGAATTCAACTCATCCTTTTGTGTTGTTTCTGTTATATATAAGATGAATATTTTCTTTGTATACATACATTAAGTATATTCGTGTTCTTTTATGAAGTGATTTTTGAAAAAAAAAAATCTCGATTTTTCCAAAAATACAAAAATGAACGAGAAACGAAGATTTTTCTTGATTGAAAATAAATTTGATTTTTTTGGAGAAGGAAAACTTTTTTTTTTCATGTTTATGTATTCCTAAAGATTTGTGTGTTTTTGTTGTTGATAAAAGACGAAATTTAAATACAAATAAAAAGGATTTAGAAGTTTTGATTTGTTTGGCACAAAGAGGTACGAAGAAGATGAAGTCTTTTGTTATCTGGCTGGCATTCGTTGAATACAACTTTGAAAGGGCAATTAACATAATTTAAGCTAAGTGTTTTTTTATGTTATTTTACATATATAAGTATGTAGTACAAAAGATGCGTTGACGATTTATTTGCGCTCCATCGTTTAAAAGGTATAGGTACAAAATCAACATATTTATACAAAATTTTTAGCTTGCACCAAGTTATTTCTATTCCACTGTACATCCAATTATTTAAAGAAAATAAAACTTTTGAATAACACGAAGAACGTCTCGTCTAACCAAAAAATAAAATATAAAAACTAAAAATTTATATATTTAATCCTAAAATAAATTAGTCAACATGACAATTTAAGAAATTTTATTGTAGCACAACAAAAACAATTACGTTTAAACTTTAAATACGTATTACGTTCATTATTTCCTGCTTAGTTTAAAAACTTGACAACAACAACCCTAACGAGATAGTAAAATAAAAATGCAATGTAAAATACTTAGAGCGAGAGAAACAGACCAAACTGTCAAACTTGTAAACAAAAAGCAATATTATGTACATATCTTGTTTTTTATGCCGGAGCACACAGACACACTCATAGAGGATTACAAGATGAAATTGATACTTCCTCTGCAAAAGAATTTTGTGGCAAGCAAAGTACATTTTAATATTGGTTAAGTTCTTTTAAAAAAAAATTTTTTTTCTTTGTGATCTTCTTATTATTCTACTTGTTTTATGCTTATATATATGTAGATGCCTTAAAATATTAATTACATTTTATAATTTTTTCTTACTTTGCTCTCTCAATATATACAAGAACAATAAAGGATACAGTGTTTACAACAATTTTGTTGTTCTGTTTAAAACATTAAAATAAATTTGTTTTTCTTTTGTTTTTGTAGTCCGTATTTGAAAAACTTAAAACTTCCAATTAACAAAAAAAAAAAAAAAAAAAACACAAACAAGATGCAAAGTTAAAATAAAAAGTTTTTCGTTTTGGAGTTTGGAGAACAAGTAACTTAGAGCAATTTTTGTTAGGAAAATAAGAATTTTTTGTTGTTGCTAATCAATAAAATTAAGTTTTCTTCGTTGTCTTCGTTTAGTGTTTTAGTATAAAAATAATAATAAAATTATAAAAAGATTGAGGAATCTGCCCAATGATGTAAATCATATTTATACATAAATTATATCAATTGTTAGGAGATTATATTTCATTAAAATTTGAATCCTTTAAGAAAAGTAATCACAAAAAGGTCTCTTTAGAGCAGGGCTCTTGCAACTGCATTCCACAGATTTTTTCAAGGGTTGCATAAAATATATATTACTAGGTACAGCCCGTCCTAGGACGGATACAATTTTGTGAATAACTTTAATTATGTAATGCTTTGCTAAAGATATTACACCTAATGGTGAGGTCATTTGATATTTTTGTATCCGTTTTACTATCTAATAAAACATAAAAAAAAATAAAAAAATTGGAAAGAAAAAACTTTAAGGAGACTCGAACCGAAGACATCTGTAGTCCTAGTCCAGTGCGGTACATACCACTAAAACCCAAATCATAAAAGAAAGCAAATTTAATTTTCATTATTATTTTGGTTTTTAACAGTCTGACCAACAGAGTCCGGGGCTTCCTTAAGTTTATTGTTATTATTATATCATCCAATTACAGTTTCGATAGGAAAAAAATGTTTAGAAACTCTAATTGTCTAATGATGCCACCTTAATGATTTAGGCTGTATCAGACTAAATGTTGATTACCCGTTGTACATAATATTTTAATATTTTTTATATTTATTGTTTAAATACAGTACAAAATTTTATATTTTTCAATTCGTTATGATGCAATGAAATGCCGTTATGAAATAAAAATATTATTAAAATTAAAACATACTTTGGATGAGCATACCCGAAACATTTTCAATTCGAAGTTTGCTCTTAACAAGTTGACATCCAATTTCCACTCGTAAGAGAGCGAAAATTAGGTCTAAGATTGAAATAACTGAAGGTTTTGCCGTAAAAACCTCTTTGGGCGCCACTGTAACGGAGCGACTTAGCCAACTAAGGTGCGATGGAGACACAACTACTCAGATGGTCAATTTTCATTCCGTTAAAGAATTTTTTTCTGTAGTTCTACACATCGGAGACTCGCAGCACATTTGCCTGCTAGGTAAAGAAGGTGGGCGTAGTTCTTGTCTCCAACTACAGAAAACTTGAAGTGCTGCTAATATTTAAACCACAGTGAGGATGCGTGAAATATGGTATACAAATATGGAGGGTGTCTATTTAACTATATGAACACTATAATCCGAGGGAATGTGAAGCTTTACTATGAAATTTAATTAAGCATAAATTAATTAATATAAAATTAATGAGCACAACGCCATGTTCTATTTTTCTATTGTGGTCAGGTTAATAGACCACGTGCTCACCGCCCTCCCTGTTGACAATCCAATGCACCTGAATTTGGGATTGCCCCTATAGTATAATACGTTAGTTCATGCTATTAATATATTTATTTACACATAGTGATATCCTGCTAGGCTAAGCTCATAAATTACGCAATTCATTTTAAATTATGTATAGAATAAAAATTTTAGATGATGAAATCTTGAATGCAAACGGACAAAATAAGATATTTGAATAAATAAAACAGGTAAATTTCAGAAATCGTAACATATAATTATTGATGTAATTAATAAAGGAAAATTGCTTAAACTTAATATGAATAAAAATAAATAAATATGTATATATCCATAAACATTAATATAAATATAATTTGTATGATTAAGTGCCAATAAAGTAACACTCAATTAAAGAAAAAAGGTTAATAGTAAATATTAAATATTAAATATTTGTCTTAATTCGGATCCGTGGTCCATAAGTTATATGGTGATAACATTATTTAGTATAAATAGATAGATATATAATTTGAATAAATAAATAAATATAATATAAATATAAATAAATAAATAAATACATAGTTAATAATAATAGTGGTCTAACCACGTAAAAAAAAAACTTATCTTCATTTATGATGCGATGGTGATGATACAGAAATGGCGGCTTAATTACGCTTGCGCCATGATGACTTTGATTTTTCCGGGTTGTTAAGTTGATAAAAATCTTAATGGAGGATCTTCGTTTGGTTTATATTTCACCCAGGTAACACAAACTTTAATGTACTAATGGTGTATGTAATTAAATGTGGTTCAATCCAATTTAGGAAACCAAAGTTTAAAAGAAAATGTCGCGGAAATCTTTTTTTTTTCCTTTTTCGTTTCTTGCCCGTAACTGGCAGCCTATTTTCGCCCGCTTATACACTTGCGTTTTACTGTGGCTTTATTGAAACTATAACAATAAAGGAAACAAATGTCCATAAAAAAAAAAATCGAACTCACATACTGAATGTTATGAATGCCAAACTGCACGTTATAAAGAATGTTATATATGCCAAACTGCACGTTATAAAGGTGACAAAAAAAGAAGGATAGGTGTACCAATAAAATCACGTTCAAAAATAACCTCTGAAAACGGCATGTATGCTCAAAAATCTCCTGAAGCAACTGAAACTAAAGTGATGCGTGCGCCAGTAGAAAAATCCGGTTCGACTTTGAAAATTTGTAATATTTGCTTCCAACGTACTGGTAGAGGCATCAGACATGTGTGCTGCTCAAAAAGTAAGCCCGCTCGTAAGAGAGTTAATATTGAAAAATTTGTTGAGACTCTTCCTGCAACACAACAAGAACAGTTTTGTACGTCACTGGTGTTCAAAAAATGCAGGCCACCGATAATAAGAACATGGTGAAAATGAGTACGGGAGGACGCAAAAGGAGAGATCTGAACAAGCATGGAATAAACGCCCAATTTTCATCTGATAATTTATTTGGTTTTCAAGTTTAGTCAGGTACTTCTGGTAGACAGATGAAAAAATTATGCACTTTCATTAGAAAGAATATCGGTCGAAAATCGGTTCCTAGCAATTATTTAGCAGAAGCGTCAAAAAAATCCAAGGCATTAGATGTCGCATATAAAAGTACTATTTTGAGTTTCGAAGTCGATAAAAATATAAATAAACAAGAAAGACCAGTAGTGTGGGCCGATGCCGAAAAAATATTAGAGTGTGTTTTAGTAAGAAGAAATTTAATCGGCAATTACGTTATTAAAGTTATGGCTGACGCGGGTCAAGGCTTCTTCAAGATTTGTATGACTATTCTTCCAGAAGATTATCTGTGTATAGATTCAGATGATGGTTCTAACAAACAAAAATTAGACTCAAACGACAATGAAGGGAAGTTAACAGGAGTTCATAAGTTGATAATGTTGGGTATCGTCCCCCTAATCAATGAAACTTATGACAACGTGAAAATTTTATTGATTTGATTTGATTAGAATAAATTCTATTCCATTCTAATTCTTGTCTGATTTCAAGCTTCGTTTTCTAGTAAACGGTCAACAAACGGCTACATCGAATTTCCTTGCCCATATTGTTTCGTGCGTCTTCAAGATTTCAGGAGTCGAATAGAACTAGAACTGGAAACTTACAGAGATTTAGAATCAGACTACCAGAAATTCGTTACACTTGGCAGTATTAAGAAACAGGCCTCAAGGAGTAATAGTCCAATAAATAAGCCACTTTTTACCGAAGAATCGAGTGTTTCTGTCTTGGAAAAGTGCGTTGTCCCAGAGTTTCACATTCTACAAGGGTTTGTAAATCACTTGTTCTGGGACGGGCTCGTACCTTTGCTAGGCAGCGATAAGACCATATTATGGCCTCAGGGGCTTAAGTTGATATCCAAAAACTATCACGGAGAAGTTTTTGAAGGGAACGCCTGTAGGAGGCTTCTTAAGGAACCAGAAAAATGGTTCGATAAAGAAATTAGTGGAGCAGTTGGTGGTGAATTAATCATGATACCCTACGTTTCTGCTTTCCAAGCAATGAACAAAATTGTAGAAGCTTGTTTGAGTATCAGGAGAAATGAAGAAAATCTGTCAAAATATATAGATGAATTAAGAAAGCGGTTCTGGCAACTGGAATAAGTGAAACCTTGAAGATTCACGTAGCGATTCGCCATATAGAAGAAAGCCACGGATACGATCTCTGGTCCGAGCAAGCGGGCGAGTCAGTTCATCATAAATTTTTGAAATTCTGGAATCGACGGAAGATCAACAATATTTTGGACCCACAATACTCCCAGAGATTGAAATCAACAGTGGTAGAATTTTCTTCAAAACACATTTAATTCGTAAGAGGCTTCATTATATTATTCAATAATATAATGATCTTTGTACTAACTCCAATCTGTTACTAGACTAGGAAGTTGCTGTACCCTGTTAATTTGTGCAACAGGAAGATGAATATATATTTATACTCATTTCAAGTGTTTGCATAATTGAAATTGATGGTTACTTGCATTTGTGTTATATATGTCTCATGAATTATAACAATAAACTAATTTTACTTACACACATACATGTAGGACGAGTCCCTGTACCTATAGACTTGAGTGTATACCCGTTAATGTCACTCCCGGACACGCACACGCGGAAATTTCTGTGCGCTTTTAATTCCCGAAATCATTGAATTTTCGCATTTTCTCAGCACGCAAAAAGTATGGAAAAGAGTAAAAAAAGGATCAGCGGCGATTTGGGGGGGGGGGGGGGGTAATTTTTGAAGTTCTCAAGGCCCAAGGAACATAATTTGTCTATATTGCCCGGGCGGGTCATGGTGGCCAAACTTTACAGCCTTTCCAGACCACTGTGTTTAGTAATCTAATAAAATGGAATTTTTTGAACACCAGTATATATACAACAGAAATGTTCGTTCCGAAACATGTTCAGCTGACAGTTCGAATAAATCCATTTTAATTGTTGTCCTTCTATTGAGAAATTGAATGCGCCGTAATAGAATTTTACCCCAACCCTTATTATTTAAAATAAATTTGCGGCCATTGAAAATATTTTTGACCTTGGCCCCTTGGCTTGCTTGTTGCTGTATTTTTGGACCTTTCTAAAGCGTTAGAGCAGTTAGCTATGAAAAATGAGCATTAAAATTGTTAGGTAACTGTATCTATAGAAGGAAATAATAAGTGATTATAGAAGGACGTTAGCGAATTTTTCGAGTTAATTAATCTCATTTTTTGTATGAAGTATATTTGAACGAGTAAATTTTTAGAGTGTCGCATTAGAGTGTCAATATTTTAAGAGCTTGGCTGGCCCGTCCTATCAAAATTATTAATACGGATTTAAATTGCTGTTTTGTTTTATCAACGTAACTTTTATATAGTAATGAGTTTTTCGCAAATTACAATAAGCTATAGTAAATAGAATTTACTTCCAAAACAATAAACAAACTAAATTGTTTCAGTTCAGCTGTAAAAGATGTAACTTCATTAAGAATTATGTGCCCAGTATAGAGTAATGGATTTTAATATGAAGTGTTCTTCTTGATTGCTGGAAATTAAATACAATACTAACAAATTCGTAATGTGCAGTTAACAATTATGTGCAAACAATTTGTTTAATTCCAAAAAATAAAATTAATACGTATTTCTGAACAATTACTGTCGCTATTGTTTAATTTTAGTATCATAATAAAACAAATTTCATTTTTTTTTGTCATTATTAATAGTACACAACAATAATAATTATTATAATAATTTTTTGTTATACTCGTATAATGAGAGTACATCATCATTATAATTATTTTCATATACATATTCGACATCATTAAATTTATCGTTTTTTAATTTATGCAATATTATTTCATTAATAATAATCCTGGAAAATATTTTTTTTCGCCTCCCGTATATACATATATTGGTGTATTATGTGTGTTATCCGATTTACAAACAAAAAATTTATGTACATATGTATGTTATGTTTCGTAATGGTTTTTAGTATATGTAAAGCAGTTAACATCATTCATTGTATTCAACAATCGAATAATTCTATTTTCCAATGATTTAAATTTAACAGCCGAAGCAGAACACAAAAGAATAAAAATTCTGATTAAGTTATCTCTTTTGTGTGCGACACAACAAAAAAAAAGCTCACAAATATCTTTATGTGCTTTTAAAGCATATATGCAAATTCTATTTGTTTCGTTCTCATTTGAATAAATTACTATAAAATACACAGAAAGATAAAAAAAAAACACTTTGCAATAGTCTATAGCACAAAACTGTGGAAAATAGAATAAAATTCAATTTTTTCACATTTAATTTAATGAAAATTTTATGCATTTACCTTAATTATTGTAGTTAAAATAAAACATTTCTAATTTTTTTTTTGATTTTATCTTCATTACTTAGTTTTACGAGAAACATATTATAAATTAAAATGTATGTATATTTTGGTGATTTATTTTAGATGTTAGAAATTGCACAGAGTGATGCAACATAATTGATTTAATTGCAGTTGGCCTTCGCGAGAACACCAAATCCGATAGTAACTTATTAAATCGATTTAAAATTTGTTCATGCGCTTGTCAACTCACTTGTAAGAGTATACTTGTAAGAGGAATTGGTCGTCAGGAAATTGACATAATTTCGGCGTTCTGACCTTGTTGTTGCCATTGGATACGAAATTCAGGATTATACCTATAGTTTTATTCGCTGAAGAGTCGTCTGATCTAAAAGAAAATTAATCATCTTAATTGATATATGATAATTCTTTATTCTATATGGAGTCTTGATTTTATCACTTTGGTAGTCAAATTGTTCAACTTCACATAATATTTGATTGCAAGTGAACTGATTGATTTATTGATTGATCCAGTGTATGACCAAGGCTAGAAATATGCCGGGTCCACCCTATAACATTTTGCATACAACAAAATCGAAGGATAGGAAAAGAATGTTAGTATTAGAGACTCAACCCTGTTCCAGCTCCATACTCAGTCGATGGTTAGTAAATTTGTTAGTGATAAATCTAGTGAATAATAGCTGATTTACATTCAATCTTTTCGTTCCATTCCAAAAGAATAGAAACACGAAGAAAAGTGCAAATACGTTTTACCCATAAATAAAAATGAGAAGGGTATACTCAAAATTTAATTTTTTCCTTTCAAAATGTTACTTTGATTTTATAAATTTTGAGCAACTTTTTTCGAAAAAGGATAAACAAGTTGATCTTTTTCAGATTTTTCCATCCTTTTTCATTTTAATACGAGGAAATGCATCTTTTATCTTTTAATAAAGAATAAAAATATAAATCAGCTGTTAGTTATAGCGCAAGACATCACAATTTCTAGACTACATATCTACATGATTTATTAAATAGCTTGTTGTTCCTGGAAAAGGAAGGTATATTTAATAATTTAATAGTTTAAAATTTAATTTTTAAATTTTTTTTTTTTTTAAATTTTTTTTTTAATTTTATTTTTGGAAACATTTTATTTTAAGTAGTTTTTTGTAAACCTTATACTTTTTAAGATATTTGCAAAATACATTTTCTCGACCAACGGAGTGACCACTTCCGGTTAGCCGATTTGGAGTAAAATTCACCGGGACCTCCCAATTTATCAAAAAAGTTTAAATCTGAAGTTTCAGTTCGATTGGTTAAACCATCTGGACTATAGAGAGGACACAAATTAACAGACAGTCTGACATACTGACAGACAGACACCATTTCGAAACCCACTTTCTCGGACTCAGGGGACCTCAAAACAGATAAATCTTTAAAAATCTCAAGGTCCCAAATTTTCAAGATTGCTATACTTTATTTTACTAGAGTAGAGGAAAGTAAAACCAACAAAATCATTTTATTAGAAAAAAAAAAATAAAAAACGTCGCTTTCTAAGGTTTAACTTCAAGCTTTTGGTAGAAAACCACATCACCCGTTATACTCACCTAATACATATTTAAGTACGTAATGTTTACTTGTTTTAACTTTTGACGTGGCAACTGAAAACGTCTTACAAATCAGTACCTTGTTTTTAGAAAGTGAGCGAGTCGAAATTTAGCTTTTGGTCGCAGACAATTAAGACGGCAGGGAAAGCCGTACCGCGAACCTACCTAAGAGAACGCCTCATATGATCAGACAATTGTGGTGTCAATTTTTATTTATTTATTTACCTAAAGAAACGGACGTGACGGTTAATTTACTTTGAATTTTTTTTTTTTTTTTTTTTTTTTTTTTATTGAAAATAATTCTGTTTTATTATTTCTTTTTTAATTACAATCTAGTCTAAGACTAATAAGCAATTTTATTCTAACTTAAATTACTACATTTTACTGAAATTTAAGGGTTCATCCATCGATGTACTCCTTAGTTTTGATATTTATGATTTGATCGCGCTTTTGTCGTGCGCTAGATAAAGATTTATTTTAACTGATTTACACTAACTCAAAAGGCTTTACTCTTTTGAGCCTTCTAACTAAATCCGTATTATCCAGTAGCTGGTTGGCCTCTATGTTGACATGGTGAAGTAGCCGTTGTTCATGACTTCTAGCAAATTTCATAATTTCGGTTTTGATGAGTTCTATGCCCAGATCTTTGTGGATGTCGCTATTTCTGACAAACCATGGTGCGTTGACGATGCTTCTTAGCACTTTGTTTTGGAATCGTTGGATAATATCCATGTTGCTCTGCTTGGTACACCCCCACAGCTGTATACCATAAGTCCAAACAGGCTTCAATATTTGCTTATAAAGCAGAAGTTTATTAGGGATTGATAAATGAGAGTTTCTTCCCAGTAACCAATACATTTTTTTGTATTTTAATTCCAACTCGCCTCTTTTCTTTTTTACATGAGCTTTCCAGCGAAGTTTAGCGTCTAACGTCATACCAAGATATTTGGCAGTGTTTGCATGTGGTATTTCTTGATTATTTAAATATACTGGTTTATGAACTAATCTCTTGTTCGTAAAGTCAACATGTACAGATTTAGTTTCATTTAGTTTTATGCGCCATTTTTTTGTCCAATTGTGTACTTGCTTTATGGCGTTTTGTAATTGCTCTGCTGTATCTGAGTTGTTGTCACCTACTGCCATGATAGCTGTGTCATCGGCGAAAGTGGCTATCATGTTGTTTTGTGGGATTGGGACATCTCGGGTGTATAGTAAATACAGAAGTGGCCCAAGTACACTTCCTTGTGGAACTCCTGCTTTTATTCCCTTAAGCTCTGAATATACATCTTCTTGCTTAAGCCTGAAATATCTTTCCGTTATATATGATTCCAGTATTATGCTGTACTGTTTCGGTAGGATTAATTTGAGTTTGTAGATTAATCCTTCGTGCCAAACTTTATCAAAGGCCTGCGCTACATCAAGGAATACTGCTGAACAAACTTTTTTCTCTTCTAAAGTCTTCTCAATAATATTGGTTATTCTATGCACTTGATAGATAGTTGAGTGCTCACTGCGAAAACCAAATTGGTGATTCGGAATTAGATTATTTTTTTCAGTTATTAGTTTAAGCCTTTTTAATAGTAGCTTTTCAAAGAGTTTGGACATTATCGGCAACAACGATATAGGCCTATATGATGTTATTAGATGTGGCGGTTTTCCTGGTTTGGGAATCATGATGACCTCAGCCACTTTCCAAAGTTTGGGTACATATTTTAACCTAAATGCGGCGTTTATGATATTAGTTAACTTTACCGTAGCTTTTCCCGGTAGCTGCTTTATTATTTCTCCGGTAATCAGGTCAAACCCTGGTGCTTTCTTTAAGTTTAAATTGTTTTTAATTTCATTTGCTACTTCAGTAGTCGATGTAGGGGTGACATCTTCGAGAATTTGTGTTATGTTTTCATCCAATATTTCTCGTAATTGACATTCATGAGGTTGAAATATATTTTCAAGATGATTGGCAAAACCTGTAACAGGACCTTTTCGTCCTGGTTTTTGAACTTAGGCATAGAGCCTGTTCACAGATTAGTGTCGGTTCAGTGACTTCGGAGCGGTCGGTTTTAGCCGGCTAAAGCTCAGGGAAAGGGAGTGGGATTTTCCGAAGTATGAACCGACCTAGTTGAGACCGCTTATGAAGGACTGAAGAAAAGAAAATCGTCAATCAGGAATAACCAACACCCAGTTCCAATTATACCAATAAGTTCCCACTTACCTCATTTTATTGCCCGCCAACACGCCTTTGGTTTCAGCCACTCATTCTCATATTATTTATTTCACACACCAAAAAAAAAAAAAATAATAATAATAGCCACACCGCGGAGAAAAAAAAATTCGGAGCAGCGAAACAATCCACTATTTCACGACAACGATAATAAAAGAAAACAAAAGAAAAGAAAAAAAGAAAAAAAAATGCCTTCCTAGTTTACTATTAGGTTTTATTTTTAACGTTAAATAATTATAATTAAAGGGCAAAATTAATTAAAAATACAATAAATTCATCTAAGTTAACTAATACTAAACTAAATCTACCCTACACCCTTGCACTTAACTAAACTAATAATATACTTAGTACTAATAAAAAAAAAACAAAAAAAAAGTTTCCGTACGCGGATCCGCACAATTGTTTCTAACTGTTCGTTAAACACCAAAAAAAAACACTATCGAACCACCTTTTTCACCATTGCACTAAATCCTGCAAGTTTATATAAAATTTAAATAATTCTATTATTTTTGAATAATTCTATATTAAATAATTATAACCACTAAAATGTTTTTATTTCAATTTTATTATCGGCATGTCACACAACATACGCCATACTTGATTTTCTTCGATCAATCTAAAATCCACATTTTGGATGTCTTTTACAAACAATTTGGTATTACTAATTGATTAAAATACCATTTAGTATAAAATATAATATAATTATATTATATATAAATTATTTTATAATTAAAATAATTTAAAAAAAAAATTATGATTACGTTCGAACTAATCGCAAGAAGGAAATCTCCATTCATTTTCTCTTCTTATTCTTTATTCACTTCTTATTCGAATTTTATCACTTCGCTTTTTATAGTCTTTAGCACGGAATTTCTAATATAGTATTACTTAATTTTATATAACTGTTAAAACAGTTTCTTCAGTTTTTTCTTTAAAATTTAATCTATAACATTCTAATTGAACTTTATATTTAATACTTCAACTTTTTGCCATTTATTATCATTTTTGGTTTTAGAACTCCACTTTTATATTAATATATCGGTATTCTTATTCTTCTTTCACTATCTACTACTCTCGATCGTAGTCTTTCACCTTCTGTCTGTCATCCTCCTCAAAAAAAAAAAAATCATCTCGGTTTTGCCCGGGAAAACCACTTTTTTTTTCAAACCAGTTCTTGGTTGAAAACCACTGAACAGCAATTAAAACTAAATTTCTGAGTGACATCTGAGTATGAATTTATATATTACATTTTTACATTATATTTTTGAAATACAGAGACATCTAGCACTGAATAGATCAGTTAAACTTATCTAGTACACTTATTTTGTAATTGAGCTACATTATTGAGTTACAATAAAAGTTTTAGAAACAATAATAAAAATTAAAATGTCAAATTATTAATAAATTTTACATAAAAAAAAAACAACAAAATAAATCAAAACAACAAGATGAGTATAATTTACGGATTTACTTTATATTTTTATATTTTCTAATTAATTTTGCTTTATTTTAGGTTCAGTAGCAGACAAAAAAAAATAAGAAAAGACATGAAGCGGATGGATTCGCTACAAACCTTCAGCTTTTTCTTTGTTTGTTTTTCCTTGCCCATGTTCCATCCATTTTCCTGATAGGATGGATCGGCATTATTGGCCTTTTCAGAGTTTTAGTTGCTTTCCAAAGCGAATAATCCGTATTACTATCATTCGTTAGCTTACTTAAGTAGAAATTAACTGACTCATTTTTTAATTTCTGAATTTCTCTTGTTAATTGTTGAGTAAGATTATTTAGTCTTTTTTTGTCCTGTGGAGCTCTAGTTTGGTGCCATTTTTTTCTGGATTTGCGTTTATCCCTAAGGAAATTTCTAATTTCTATTGGATAGTTATTTCCTTTTAGCCTTGATTTGATTTCTTGAGTACTTTCCCATGCTGATTGTTGAATATCTGTAATGAACTTTTCTACTTCTATGTCCAGTTGATCCATAGTTTTTAAAGGAACTTTCAAAAGTATTCTTTGTTCCAGGTGTACTTTGAAACTTTCCCAGTTCGTATATTTGTTGGTTAATACTGGATTATTCCCTTTTTGGATGATATACTCGCTTAGAGTTAGGACTATTGGAGAATGATCTGAGCTCATATCTTGGCTTTCTTCAACTTTCATAAAATTATTAGAAATATTTTTGGTTATAAAAAAATCGATCAGGTCAGGTATTTTCCCTGGGTCAGTTGGCCAATATGTTGGTTTACCTGTTGAAATGGATTCAAATCCATTTTCTTTGATGGCAATCAATAATTCTTTTCCTTTAGTGGTAGTTAATCTAGAACCCCAGTGAGTATTCTTCGCATTGAAGTCACCACCTATTATGAACCTTTTTCCCAGACGCTTAAAGAACTCTGAGTATTGTTTGCTTTTAATTGAATGTCTTGGTGGACAGTATAATCCTGCCACAACAATAGGAAAGTTTTCCGTTTTTATATAAACCACTGTGGCCTGAATTTCTTCTTTTCCGTACTTTGCTTCTTCAAAATGTTGGATATTTTTTTTAATGATGACTGCACTTCCTCCTCTGGCTACATTATCTGGATGAATAGTGTGATATATGCAATAGCCTTTAAATGTTATGTAGGATTGCTTAGTAAAATGTGTTTCCGAAATAAGACACACATCTATATTCTCAATGTCGAGGACTGCTTGTAGTTCTTGCTGATGCCGGAGCAAACCATTAGCCTTCCATGACATGATTTTCATTGTGTTGTTCATTTTTGTGTTGATTTGGGTCTAGCTCCCAATGCTCTATCTTCCAATTTTTGTAGCCTCTCATCAAATTTTGTTAATTTCATGAGAATATCTTGTAATGTTTGACTGATGTCTACATCTTTAGATTTTTGCTGGGGTTTATTGACTACGCCACTTGTTACTTCAGCATATGTAACACCTTCAGTTCTTAGTTGGCGGCCAAATGGTTGCCCATTGTCTTGTTTTGCATGCCTCTCATATCGGTTTGACTGGCCATACATTTGAGTTTTATTCATCCTTTGGTTTTTCATTTTCTGAATTTCCTTTGCAACAATACATCCTCGATAGTTAGCAGGATGACCTTGTCCACAGTGTACAGATTTAAGTTGAGCTTGTGGATTGTCGCATTTTCCAGTTAGGTGGTGTCCGGCACATTTAACACACCTTGGAAGTTTGCCACAATATCTTTGCGTATGTCCATATGCCTGACACTTTTGGCATTGCGGAACTAGTTTAGACTTTCTAAGTGGTTGGATTTCCACTTTGCAACCCAATAAACTAGTGATCTTATATATTTTAGTTATATTTTCGTCACAACTGAATGTTAGTACAAACATGTCTAGCTTCTTTTTATTTCTCCAGCTAACTTTGTTCATTACGCTGATTATTTTAAATTCTTTCGATGATAATTCTTCTTTAATTCGTTCTGGGCTACATGTATGATGTAAGTTCCTTGCCATAACTCTGATTGGCCTTTCTTGTTTATTTTCATACGTGTGAAAGATAAATGAGCCTTCGGTCAAAGTTTTCACTACGTTTCTATATGCATCGACGCTATTTACGTTGATGCTTATTTTATTTTGATTCATCAATTTAGTGATGAATGATTCTTCTGAAACACTCGCCTTAATTATATCATAGAAAACGTGATAATTTTTAACATCATCTACTATGATCGGTGGTGGGGGAGGTGTTTTTTATCTGTTTTGATATTTGTCTCAACCTTTTGAGGCTGAGTGTTTTGATCCAGAGTTTGTGGTTTTTGTGGTGGTGACGGTGTATTATTTAACCTTCTCTTTTACTTTTTCTAGACTTAGCACGAATCCATTCTGTTTCTTTAGCTAAGTCTTCCTCATCGGTTTGATATTCAACGTTTTTATTAACATTAGAATTGGTGTTTTGTTTCTGTATTATTGATGATTCGGTTGGACATTTAACATTGTTGGCGTTAAGTTCGGTATTCTGGTTCTGCTTCATTGATGGCTTAGCTTGAGTTTCGTTCTGCTTTAATTGCATCATTTCTTTTTTTAGTTCGTCAATTTGTTGTTGTAAATTGAGAATAATAATGCTTTGCTGATTTTTCTCATCAGTTACTTTTTGCCATTGTTTGTATAACGTTAGCTCTTTTTCTGAAGTACCACTTTCAAGAATAGATGTTTCACCATAGTTATATGAGGTTGTTATACTTGCTTGTTGGGGTGCTGCTGTTGCGCCCTTATTATTTTGGAATCGTTCCATGTTAAAATTTTCAGATGAGAAATTAAAAGTTTTCTCAGGAGATCTAGCAACGTTTCCTCCCTTGTGGAACGGGCTGTTTACTATTTCCATATTTTTGTTTTTTTGTGTATGCAAGGATCGGCCCTCCCCAGAATCCTTAGGGCCAGTCTCATCAGAGAGTGGATTGCCCAATATTTCTATTGGTTTACCACCTGGGGTATTTTTTCCTTCTGTTTTACTCATTGCATATTGTATATTTATAGTGTAATCCACTCGCCTCTAGTATTTAGCCGATTTTAAAATCGTTGCCCGGGTGTCACCACGAGGAGGTATACTAGACACATTTGGTGGCCTCTACATAGTTGCAGAGCTGGAATATAGTTCACGAAAGTCGTGGCTATAAACGGTCAACTCCTACCCTATTGAAGCGCACCCCCAACACCCACTTTGAATTAAAATAATTAATTTCTACATACATTTAAATTCAAATTATAACAAAACACTTGTTACTACAAAATTTACTTTTGCTACAAAATTCAAACTATACGAAGAAAATTCTTATGAAAAAGATAGTACAGTATTAGTATATAATTTTTCACATTGAAACCGGTCCGCAAGTCAGACACTTGTATTCAATCTTAATGTGCAGGGTCTCATGGTTCACGCAGGCAACAGAGTCAGTTATGCAGCGATGAGGCTACCTTGTACTAAGCAAAACCTTTTGTGTGACGGCGAGGGTTCTATTCTCACTCGCAATTTCTAGTGCCCTACAATAATAAATAACTACACCTCGCGGTATGAACAGGCAAGTGGATGTCACGTCATCATAGCGTTACATCCGCGCATTTGGTGATATATTTCTCGCTGAAGATTCCTTGGCCACTGACGAGATACAGTTTATTTAAGAATTTGAAACAAAGAATGTGGACTCGCGCCATGGTGGACTCCGACATACCCCTTTAATCGTTCGTAAAAGAAAGTGTGTTAGCCGCACCTCTATTTTCTTTTGTTTTTTTTTGGAACCAGTTTGAATTTAATTGATCAAAAAAGTTTAAATCTGAAGTTTTAGTTCGATTAGTTAATCATATGGGCTGTAGAGAGGACACAGACTGACGTACTGACAGACTGACATAGAGACACCATTTCAAAACCCACTTTTTCGGACTCAGTGGTCCTCAAAACAGATAAATATCCAAAATCTCAAGGTCCAAAATTTTCATGATTACTTTATTTTACTTACGTTAGAGAAAGTAATACAAAATAATAAATTTCAAAGAAGTTTGCATAATAAGTGCCTCAAAATTCCCTGTTCGTAGGAGAAATTGTGTTGGCCGCAACTCAATTTTATTGTTTTTATAATTTTTTATTTTTTATTTTTATTTATTTTTAATTTTTGGAAACATTTTCTATTAAGTTGTTTTTTGTAAACCTTATACTTTTTAAGATATTTGCAAGATAAATTTTCTAGACCAAGGGGGTGGCCACTTCCGGTTAGCTGATTTGGAGTGAAATTCACTGGGACCTCCCAATTTATCAAAAAAGCTAAAATCTGTAGTTTCAGTTCGATTGGTTAAACAGACTGACAGACTGACAGACTGACAGACTGACAGACTGACAGACTGACAGACTGACAGACTGACAGACTGACAGACTGACAGACTGACAGACTGACAGACTGACAGACTGACAGACTGACAGACTGACAGACTGACAGACTGACAGACTGACAGCAGACAGACACCATTTCTAAACCCACTTTTTCAAATGACCTACATTTAAAAAACCAAAAGTTTCGGAACTGTTAGTACATTCCACTAAAACTAATTTATTAATCAAACGGTTAATACAATTATATGATGTTGATTTTTTATGACCCAGGCGTTATGCTTAATGAATTAGATTTACCAGAACCCATTCCAGTGCCCCATGGGAAAAACGTGATGGACATAATAGGACTAAACTCGACAAATTCACTAAACCAATTTTATAAAAACACAGTATTTAAGGGTATATTAATAACGGACGGTTAAATCAGTTTATTTGTCCTCAGAAAAATCCAGCCTTCAAGTGGTTTATGCAATATAGAAAAAATTCAATTGACGAAAAAATGGTTTGTGCCATCACCTGAACGCTAATAGAATTCCTTGTAATTTCGAGATTTCTCGAATCCTCAAGAATTCTCAAACACCTAACATTTAGAAAATATGAAAGCAAACTGGATTTGAAGGGCGAACTATATCAGGTTATTGCCCGAGAAAATTAATATTTGTGTAAAACAAGAGCTTGAATTTATATTTCTAGTAATATCATTGCATCTCTTATTTACGAATGCAGTTCGGCAGATTTCTCAGCGGTTCTCATCACTTTTGAATATGGTAAGGCTTGCACCAAACTAATCGTTTCCTCAGTTTATCTTCCAATTGATTCTTCTTATCTTCCCCCTTTGGAGGAATTTACTGAACTCTTAAAGTGGAGTATGGATACAAATATTCCAATCTAAATTGATTGCGATGCCAACGCGCATCATACTCTTTGGGGTAGCGATACTATTAATAACAGAGGCTCCGCTCTAAATTTTATAAGCTCATCTGAGCTAGAAATACTCAATAAAGGTTATGAGTCAACTTTTGTCAGTTCTGCGCGGCGGAAAGTTATTGATGCAAGTCTGTGTTTGTTGACTATTGTTGACTTAATTTTAAACTGGAGGGTGACAAATGATATTCTCACTTCTGACCACAGGTGCATCTCTTTTAACATCAACATTAAAAGACCACCTCTTAAACCGTATCGTAATCGCAAATTAACCAATTAGGATCTATTCTCTTTCGAATTTATTTCCTTAACTCGTTTTGCTAGGACATTAAGGTACAAGCTTCCAAACTGACAAAAGCATTCTCGGCGGTTTTCGAAAATTCGTGTCCCTTTTTTTCTAAACAAACGATTGGGAATAGACCTTTTTGGTGCTCTGCTCTTAAAAAACAGAGGAAACATACTAGGAAACTTAGGAATAAAGCAAAAAATACTAATCTTAAATGTGATTGGGGTTGTTTGCTAATAGCTGAAAAAGAGTATAAAAAAACCTTAAGATCCGCTCACAGAACCGCATGGACAAACTTCTGTGAGGAAATTAATAATCTCTTTGTAATCGCTAGACTTAATAGAGGTCCATTTTCCGGAGTGAACCATCATTAACTCTGATTCTGCTCACTTTCTAACCAATAAGAATTGCAATGAAGCTCCCACCTGGGAATTATTGGATCGGTTAATTACGGTCGAAGTTCTGCGTTGGAGTATTTTCTCCTTTAAACCGTACAAATCAGGTGGTTCTGATAGGATTTTTCCGGCTGAATTACAACATGGTTTCCTATTAATTAAGCACCACCTGCTCCACCTTTTCAAAGCGTGTGTTCAAAGCTTTTAACAATGTTCCTCATGTTTGGTGCCAGAGCAACGTTGTTTTTTTTCCGAAGGCTGGCAAATCAGGTTACACTGATCCCCAAGCATTTCGGTCCATCATTCTGTCTTCAACATTTCGTAAAGCGTTAGAGAGGATTTTCGACAGATTTATTAGAGATAATTATTTATCTAATCCTCCATTCAGTAACGTGCAACATGCTTATAGAGTAGGTAAGGTCTGTGAAACGGCTCTACATGAACTTGTCACTAGGACCAAAAGAACCCTCAACAATAAAGAGTTTCTTGTGTGTGCTTTCCTGGACATTGCGGGAGTCTTTGATAGTACATCGTTTTCGTCGATTACTAACGTCTGCTCCAATTTCGGTATTTATCCCATCATTGTAAAATGGGTTGATTCTATGCTCAATTCTCGCATTGTTGAGGTTCACTTGGATAATGCTATATTTTCGGCCAAAGTTGCCAAAGGTTGTCCTCAGGGAGGTGTGCTCTCAAGCCTGCTATGGCTTTTGATGACGTTGACGATCTTATTATTACTTTCGCTGGAAAGCACCCGAATGTGTTATCCGACTGTGGAGTCGTGGTGCGGTGGCAAGGATTTTCACGTCAATCCTTCGAAAACTGATTTGGTTATATTTATCAGGCATTGAAATATTGATGGTGGTAACTGTGCCCATTCTTTTCGGGAGGCTGATTAACAGATCCGATCACTTTAAGCATTTAGGTGTCTTCTTGGACTGTAAACTGTCTATTATATATATTATTTGAATAAAATACAGGACTCTTAATTAACTTATAATAATTTTGAGTTCCTTTATTAATGTTTAACAACTGCTGTCCTCTGATATAATAATCATTCCCGTCACATTTTTTGTTACTCGTGACCGTTCAATGCAAATTTTAAAAATTCAAAAGAACCGAAAGGTGGTCCGTTATCTGAAACGATTTCATTTGGTAGCCCAAATATTGAAAATGTTTTATCTAAAGCATTTATAACCGCACTAGCTGTAGTAATTTTCATTAAAATAATTTCCAAAAATTTTGTAAACTCATCGACAATTATCAAAAAATTGTTATTCTCAAACTTAAAAAAATCTATATTTATTCTTTGGAAAGGATAACTTGCTTCAGACCAACTAGTTTTTACTATTTCTTTGGGCACATTTCGACTTTGTTGACAAACGATACAACTATTAACATATTGTTCAATGTCCCTGTCTATTTTAAACCACCACACGTAAGACCGTGCTATCATTTTCATGCGAACTATTCCGACAGCATGATTTTCATGCAATAACTCTAACACTTTAAAAGACAACGTTCTTGGATAACTACCCGGTTCATGTAATAAAGACATTTATCTTCACATACGATAAATAATCTCGTTTATTGAAACAAACTTTTAATTCTTCTGACAATTTATGAGAATCTGGCCAACCATACATACAAAAATTAATTACTTGGCTTAAACATATATCCTTCTCCGTTTCTGTCACAATATTTTCTAATCTTAGTGGTAAACTATCCGTAAAATTAAAAGCTTTAATACACAAATTACTATCAATATTTGTTTTTGACTGCACAGGTAAACGAGACAGAGCATCTACATAAGACATTTGGGATCCTCGACGATATTCAATGCGGTAATTATACATCGACAGTATTACCGCCCAGCGTTGCATTCTTGCAGCTGCAACCGAAGGAGTTGATTTGTTGGGATTAAATATTTCATGAAGTGCTTGATGATCCGTTTCAATAACAAATTCGTGCCCTTCAATGTATTTATGAAATTTATTGAGACCAAAGACAATCGCTAAGGCTTCTCTATGAAGTTGCGAATAGTTACGCTCTGCCGGAGACAAGGTACTCAACGCAAACAAGACCGGTTTCTCCACACCATTCACAAGATGGGACAAAATGGCACCCACACCATACGGACTAGCATCCGTAGCAATGACGATTGGTTTATCAGTGTCGTAAAGTTCCAACAAATTGTGTTTAAGAATTAAACCCTTACATTTTTCGAACGCCGACTAACAGCTAGGTGACCACTCAAAATTAACATCTTTCTTCAAAATATAATATAAATCTACTAAATTAGTTGATAGATTAGGGATGAATTTCCCATAATTGTTCAATAAGCCCAAAAAAGATTGCAACTGGGATACATTGGTTGGAGCTGGTGCATTAACAATTGCCTGAATTTTTTCGTTATTAGGACGAATTCCTTCGGCTGATAAGCTGTGACCTAGATAATCTACACTAGGCGATAATAATTTACATTTACTTAAATTTATTTGTACTTTATATCTATTTAATTTTCACTAGCCATAATTTATTTCGACAATCTTGATGGTCCTTACCCCCAACTAAAATGTCGTCTAAATACGAAACAACTCCTTCCAGACCCGATAGTATCTGATCCATGATGGATTGAAATATGGGGGAAGCACTTTTTAACCCGAAAGGCAGCCTTTTGTATCTAAATAAGCCCTTATGGGTATTTACGGTTAAATATTCTCTGGGCTCTTCAGAGACGAGCAATTGTTGGTATGCCAAGTAAGGTCTATCACACAAAAATAGTTACAGTTGGCTAAACTAGCGAATATGTCGTCTACCCGAGGTAGAGGATAGGGTCCCGTTTTAACCATCTTATTTATTGTGACACATACGAATCTGCGTAGACTTCAACGCAGATTCGTATCTCGCCATTCGTTTTGGGGACGGAAATAATTGGACTGGCCCAATTGCTAAACTTTACGGGTTCCAAAATATCTAGCTCACACAAACGTGCTAGCTCAGCTTCTACTTTAGGTCTCAGCTGATATGCTACGGTATATCTCTTATGAAATATGGGTTTGGCACCTTCTTCCATCAGTATATCCACCTTAAAACCGCCTATCATCTGATTAATCGACCCACGGTCCATTACATTGGGAAATTCCATTTTAATTTTCTCTAAAATATCATTAGTACTTAAGTTATTTACCGAACACATAGTTAATCCCATAAACATGGCTTTCCATTCGGGCAAAAGAACATCTAGCCAAGATCTTCCCAAGAATGGCTTAAATTCACGTTCCGAATCCACAACAATTAATTCCAACCTGCACGATTTCGCTCGAAATACGACATCAACTGTTATTTTTCCCACGACCTTGATTATCTGTCCAGTAACGGTAGAGAAAGATTAATTGTCGTCGTTGTAGTACTTTTACATTATTGATTATTATAGACTAATACATACTCGAAACACTGTCCTGGAATTTTCACCTTGAGTATAAACTTCAAAAATCGACTGCCATCTTTTGGCAGTGTATACGAGCCTTTGGGAAAACCTTGGTGGCCTGTGGGTTAATTAAAGGCTACAATTATTAAAGTTAATGGTCTACAAATTATTGCTTGTAGGGCCATTACAGGAGCTATAGCATCAACTCCCCTTCTTGCCATGAAATCAATTCTATTCTTTCCACAGCTACGCATCACTGGTACCATAAATTGATATGGTTAATCAAATACTGATATCTGAATTCAATTTCACTAAGTTATATTCGGTTGTCGAGAGATCAGTGGAGTTCAGCTGATTACCTTGAGAACTTGCACGAGTCGATAGTCTTCTTTTATGATGGACCTCGCACCGTCAATAGTCCTGGTTATGGAGCATACTGCTCTAAGTTTGATCTGAATTTTTCAGGCTGCCTGGGTAAGTGCTGCACAGTTTTTTAAGTGGAAGCAATTGCTCTTACGCTCTGTGTTATTGAGGCATTGAATCTCGCTGTTATAGATAAAAACATTGTTTTCTGTACTGAATTCGCTGGATAATCCCTTGACTGTGTCAACATTTGTTAAGGACTATAAATACTTTATACATCTATACTCTGTTCAAATAATAGAGTGACGATCATGTGGGTTCCTGCCCATTGTGGCATTGAGGGCAATGATATTGCTGATTTTTTAGGAAAAGCCTGGGATGGGTTTAAATTTATCAGTCTTGAACCAGTAGCTTCCTTACCATTTAACTTTGTTAAAAAGGCGATCAAAAATTATGTTATAAGTGAATTAAAACAGTAAAACAGCGAAACTTTTTATTATTGGATCTAACTTGAGGGCGGTTGAGGAAAAACTATTGAGTATTTTTTGTAATTTTTGATTAATTTTTTGTTTTATTAATAATCAACTTTATTAAAGTACATATTGCCCATTATTATCTCTGACCTTCTGCTATCTTTCGGAAAGTTTCGTATTTCCATTGGTGCGTAGAACTTCTGTGGTTTATCGGCGAAAAACTTGGCTTATTGATCAAAGGTCGAAACAAATGGTAGTCAGAGAGTGCAGGATTCAGGCTAAACGGTGGATTCAATTAACTTTCCCAGCCACGCTCTTTCAATATTTGTAGGGTCATCGAATATGTGTGTGGTCTAGCGCTGCCGTGATGGAACACAACACCCTTTCTAATGATCTAGGCCGGTTTTTTTGAATTGCTTATAAAATAGATTTAGGCAACTCAAAAATGATTAAACAATTCACCGAGAGATGGAAATATAATTTAATTTAATGATTATTTACCCATATCATCAAACTTTTGCAGTATATATAGTGAATTCCATTGATTAAGTTACTTCACAAATCTTCAACTCAATTGATTTATTTCCATGCTTTAACTTAATTGCTTTATTTTCCCTGTCAATGGCCGACAGTTTTTTATTCAGTTTAGTTTTGCAAAATTTGTAACCTATAAATTCGTGTTTCTCCTCAAAGAAATTCAGCCTTGCCTACTCTACTGTAGTTGAATGTTGAAAATATAGGAAAAAAATTTAATCAAATTTCTTGCAATTTCGAGATTTCTCGATTTCAAGAGATTTTAAATTTTTTTAAGATCAAGATTTCTCCAGCCTGAAGAATATACATAGGTTATCTCGGTATTTCATGTAACATTAACTCCTGGTAACTTCTACAGTATTCATTTATTCAGAAACAATTTTGATTTTATCTCTAATTAAAACTTTAGGCTGAAACGACGTATTGTAATATTTTGACAATGATCGTGGTATCGACATCGCGGGGCGTTCTCGCCCATCAATAAATGTTGAACCAACTTTCAAAAACTTTGAATTTTGTGCCGCTCGTGACCTATCAGGTTGTTCCTTTTTCGCCAGCAGGCCATTTGGTTGAAGATTATAGATGATTAGGTACATGTTGATTACCCGCATTTAAACCGTGGAATAATGCACCAAGGTTGTTCATGTTTCACAAATCTTATATCGTTGATATTAGCTAAATAAGCGGATTAAATAAAAACGGAAAATGCACAGAAATAGTTGTCAAAACTATAAACGTCCCAAATTATTCACTTTAACAAAATCACCCTAATCACAATACGTAATGAATCAAATTACCGTTGAGACGACAATTCATCCTACACTCGTCGCTAAATTCTCAAATAAAGTTTTATTTTACTTTGTATTTTCTTATTGTATTTCCAAAAGGTTTCATCCTTAAGTTTAACATTACACAAAAAGTAATTGTGTAATTTTTTTAATTTAAATATTTTAAAACGTTTCTTAATTTTAATATTAAGTAATATTAAAACAAAAAAAAAAGAAAATTGACTTTAATAAAATTTAAATTAAATATCCATGTAATTTTTTATTGTTTATTCACAGAAAGCAGCAAAAGGAAGAAAATACATTTCCTTTAATTTTTGTTTTTTTTGGTTCTATTTATCCGCAAAACACAAGAAGGTAGAGAAAAAACTCAAATTACCATGTCAACGTAATTTCCTATTTTTATTTTGCGCTTATTTCAATAATTTTCTCCATATTATATAGATATATGTATATAATATTGTAATAACAAGCATAAGAAAATGAAAATAATAATCGTTGTCATATAAGGTGAAATATATTCAAGAAATTTTTTTTTTCCACCGTCTCATAGTTGAAGGTGGAGAATAATTTTCTTATCATTTTGGTATTTGTAGATCTTCCTTAATATAGGGTAAAAAATTGTATATAGGATGAATTACTGTGAACATAAAAGAAACGTAACTCAGGATGTAATTAGTATCGACATTATCCTCATACACATCGAAGGTTATACGAAATCGAATTCACGGATGTGTAATTGGATGCCTAATATACTCGTAAAGTAATATGGAGTCAATTATACAGACAATTTGGGTACATGCTTAAACAAACCGTTATAAATTGTTAGAAGTAAACCTTATTACCAAAAACTGTAAACAGTATTTAAAAACTTGAAACTAGTAAATTGAAAAATCTTTAAGCAATCAAAAAACATTTTCTTCAACACATAAATACACTTATCATAAGTAATTTCCATTGCTGAATATATGTATATGTGTACATATACATATAAAAAAAAACGAAAATACTTAATTCAATCAACCCAACAAATTAAACTTTTTACAACAACTTGGAGCATAGGAAAAAAAACTTTATCGTTTCATCAGTGAAAATGAAACAAAACAACATTAACAAAATAACAACAACATTTCTTATAATTTAAGCTTTAACTCTTTCTATTTTTACTATACACTACACTACTATTTGGAAATAAAACAAAAGAATGGAAAATTTTTCATAAACAAAAAATAAAAGAAAATCAATTTTCTTAAGTTTATGCTTTTACATAAAAACTGAACGAACAAAACAAGAAAAGAAGAAGAAAAAAAAGATTTTAACTTCCACCACTTTTGAGTTGTGTTATTTTGCTTTAGCTATACGCTGCTTATACTGCTGCTGCTACTGCTGCTTCTGCTCTATACCGTTCATTCAATGTTGTAATTATGCAAATTGCAATCTTTCGTATTTTAAAGAAATAATATACACAAAAAATAAATGTATGTTGGTTAAGTTTTACATTTTCTTATTTTTTTGTGCGCTCGCTCGTCTTGTGTAAGTTAAACAACACCAACAACAATATAAGAATAGTGTAAATATGCATTAAAATAATAATATTAAACGACATAACATCTTGGATTTCATTTTTTTTTTGTGTTTAATATAATCATCATTATATTATGAACAGAGAGTTTTGTGGTATCCTCGAAATCTGAGCAAACATTAGAAACCATTGAACAAAAAACAAAAAAAAAACTTTTATTGTATCGATTGGACCTTCATTTAAGAGATTTTTGCTGTGTCGTCAACATCTTGACACCATAAATTTTAATTAATTGATGTTTATTTTTCGTTAAATTCAATCTTTTTTTTGTATAATTTTCAAATAACCGTGTCGCCTAAAAGTCTGTGTAAATTGGTTGAATGTTGTCTACCAATAGACGGTGCCACATTGATTAAATTGTTTGATTTTGTATTTGGCTTTTGAAATTAACTTTTGAACAAGTAAAAGCCATACAACTACATTACATACAACTTTAAATAAACCAGAGACGTTGTTGTTGTCAAATCTAATTTAATAATAAACACAATTAATAAAAATTAATAAAACCATAAACTGGATATGAACACGATTTGCGGCCACGATAAATTTGTAAAATTTGGTCATTTAAGCCTAAACTATGAAAATTGTATATCACATTTAGTTTGTTACATGCAAGAAGACTCTGGAACTTCTACTGCAATCCAATAAAAATTATTCAAACGAATAAAGAAAACTAAACTACACTGAACACGATTTGCAGCAATATTACATTGGTAATATTTTGTCATTTGAGCCTAAAATATTAAAATTTTTATCACATTTGATAATTACATGCAGGAATAGAATAAACAAAATTATATATTCTTTAAGGCTTCTACTGCGACCTAATAAGAATCGTTCACACAATGAATGAACGAGAAAGAGCACTAAACACGATTTGAGCCCAGAATATGAAAATTGATTAACACAGTTAATGCGTTACTTGCATGAAGAAAATATCAAAAATAAAATTTCCTCGAAAATTTCTACAGCGATCAAATAAAAAATTATTCACGCAAATAATGAACGATAAGCTGTATTGAACACGATGAGCGGCAATGATAAATTCGTAAAATTTGGTCATTTAAGCCTAAAATATAAAAATTGGTTATCACAGTTAATAATTACATGCAGGAAGAGAATATAAAAATTTACATGTATTTTGAGACCTCTTCTGCCACTTAACAAAAATTATTGAAATAAATAATAAACGGTACAAAACCCAGTTTGAGCCCTAAATACGAAAATTGGTTATCACAGTTAATGCATTACTTGTAGGAAGAAACTATCAAAAATTAAATTTACTCGAAAATTTCTACTGGGACCCAATATATTCAAACAAATAATGAACAATAAACTGCACTGAACACGATGCGCCGCAATATAAATTCATAAAGTTTAGTTATTTGACCTTGGAATATTAAAAATTAGTAATCACAGGTAATGTATTACATGCAGGAAGTGAACATGAATAATTAAATTTATTCTAAAACTTCTACTGTGACCCAATAAAAATTAGTGAAACAAATTATGTGCACTGAACACAGTAAATTCGTGAAACGTAGTGATCTAAGCCTAGAATATAAAATTTAAGAAAATATAAAAAATTATATTTACTCTAAATATTATTCAAACAAATAAAATTGTTCTGAAAAAGTGTCGACAATAATAAATTCGTAAAATTTGGTCATTTGAGCCTGGAATATGAAAATTGGTAATCACAGTTAAAATGGTACATGCAGGAAGGGAATATAAGATTTTCAATATAATGTGAAACTTCTACTGCGACTAAACAAAAATTATTCAAACAAATAATGAACAATTACAATAAATGCTGCTTATGTATTACATGCAGGAAGAGAATATAAAAACTTTAATTTACTCTAATGTAATCCGTTAAATTAATTAGAATATTACTTGTGATTTCGAGGTTGTACCGTCAAATCCTTATTTGAACCTTTGTTGTTTTCAACCCTTAAAAAAACTTTTAAACTTGTGGTTTCGATGTGGCGCCTATTTAGCGGTGTCACATGTAAGGCTGTATGAACGGAAACATAATTCATACAATTTTATTAAATATTGTTGTGTTATATAAGATTTACTTTAAGAATAACCAGCTGTATTATTGCCACTTTCAAAGCACAATTAATGAAAGATCTTTAATATAAGGGGTTATATACAGTTGTAGCGGGCGAAATAAAGACATTTTCTCGATTTTCTTTTTCGACTGCATAAAAAATATTTATTTAAAAACTGTTAACAACATCGGTTAGTGCAAGTAGCCCAAACTTGTTAATTTGTTTTCGTAGAAAAATATTTAAACGTGTTTTTATGAAAGTACCTTTGCGGGTGGACACGATTACTAAAAAAACTATCAATCCAATCAACACTAAATTTATACTGCATATTTGTAATTAATTGTTTTATTATTAGATCTTGATTAGCCGATCAGTAAAATGCAACTTCAACTGAATATTGAAATCCAAAATCAAATCGACTTAAAAAGATTACGTTCGTATTATTTTAACATTAGTACAATAAAATAAAAGAGAGCTTTTTGATGTATAACACGCTTATAACAAACAATGATTAAATTATCAGTACTAGAAGTATTAGAAATTCGGTTTTTACCTTTTTATATAAACCAGCACGTTTTGTTGTTGTTGTCAAAACCTTTATTCGAGGCGTTCTTGTTATTATAACTATTAAAATTTGAAATAATTACTTGTGATTTTCAAGTTTCCGCTTATTTAACAGGCGTAACGTATAAAGCTACATATATACAGTCATATATTTTATTATTTTTGTACAGAGATTTGGGACCTTTAAAGTTTTATTTTTTATGTTTTTCCAAAACAAAAAAGTCACACGGAATCTACAATTTTTACATAATTCAATAGAATAATGAAGTAAAATAGCAAGAGATTAACCTAATCAACAAATATGACAATAACACAACAGAGTGCAGAAACAATGCAATCTATTCTGATCTATTCAGTTCTTATTAAAATAAATAAATTCAGGTTAGATTCCTTAAAAATTAGCAACAACTAGTAAATGTTAAAAGTTGAAAATTATTCGCACGATCCCCTACAATTAGACAGAAGCTTAGTGAGTTCGATCATATTCTATACAAAATTCATTAATAGTTGCTTTAGCGATTTCATGGTGGAGACAATATTACTATTCTTGATGTTACTTGGTAATTTGTTATACAACCAGATTCCTTAACAAAAGAATAGACGCACTATGCATTGCAGCCACAAATATAAACTTAGGTAGACGATAGTGTTCAGAGGATCGGGGTAATGCGACTTGAGATAGAATGATTAGTAGGTGGAAAATTAGTTGCTTTAATAAGAGATTTCTCCACTTTATAAATTAATAGTATATATTCGTAACTAATCAATTTTGGAAAATGCATTCGTGGCTATCAAAAGTTTGTTGTACACTTGGACATTTTATATAAAATATAAGAAATGTTCGCTCAGAAAGTTCAATTCCAGCCAATTATCAATTAACGTTAGATCGTGTTGCATTTGGGTTTATATATTGGCCAATGATCATCATCTACCAGTTATTTCGAGTGTGATAAGGTCGCTTTACGCTTGAACAAGATTGGGAATTATTGAAAGCTTAGAAAAAACTAGAAACTTCGAAACTCAGAAAATCCACACGTAACCATGGAAACGATGCATCCACAACGAGTGACGAAAATGAGCAAGGAGCCGCTGTTACAGTCAATGGGGGGCGTTACCAAACCATGAAAAACGAGTTTTTGTTACCCAGGATTCAAGAGGAGGACACACACGACATTTGGTTTAACCAGGACGGCGTAACTTGCCACACAGCAAACGAAACCATCAGTCTTTTGCACACTGTCTTCTGGGGTCAAATAATCAACCGTAACGGAAACGTCAATTGGCTACCATAGTGGGGAGCCGTTAAGGATAAGTATTACGCTAACCATCCAGAGTTCCAAATCGAAGTTGTCATTGATGAGGTAAGAACCCATACAATCGCAAATATTCTAAAAGATTGGTTTGAGAGAATAGTGTAATGTAATGTGCCAGCCTTGGAAGTCATTTGGATGAAATTGTATTCCATACTTAACGGCAATGTATACTCTTTTCAATAAAACAAACCGCTTTGAAAAATATTCTCGTTTTTGAATTCAAAGCCAAATTAAATTTCAAACGTTAGATGAACCACCCAATTGCTGATTTTTTCAGTTTGTTCAACAAAACCTTATAACATACGCAGTTAAATGTCTTTGTAATATCTAAAAACCGCGCAGCAGTTCTTTGATGAGCATTCAGATTTGTATATACTTGCTTCGTAAAATTTAAGACCGCTGACAATGTACCACAGCGTTTTTGGAACAGATATTGCTTCACGTTAATGATACTGTTCTTTGTGAAAAACTCGATTAACTGGTTGTAGTTAGCGCATTCTAAAGATTTGGGAGAAAATTGGTATAGATTTTGTGTTTGTCTTATCATATGGGCCTGATTTAGGCAGAGGAATAATTTTGGTAATTTTTAATCAATTTGATCAATGATTAATTTCATTGGTTAGCGATGCCGTAACCAAAGGACACAACTTTTTAACTAAACTTACAGAAAAATTATCATACCCCGTAGACACATTATCACTAAAACTATCGGTTAGTTGATGGGTTATGCTATCATCTTTCGAAATTGGGATCTACATATTTATATTTGACAAAGTAAAAACTATTATTAAGAACCATGATGTATTAGCAGAATTCATTATTTTTTTCATTAACAATTTGATACGATTATGTGAACCTAGTATTTACGGGAATGTTAGCCATCAGCTTCATAGCATTAGTATATAATCGACATATGTGAATTTTGGTTGTGGTGGCTTGGGTTTACCCAGAGAAACATTTAACATCATAAATTTGTGGTCACTAAACGAAACACGACCTTGAAAAGATATCCGGGTCTATTAAATTTAATAACCGGTAACCATTTGAAGAGATCATACACTCTTAATTAATTATATCCGTATCCAAAGTATTGTACATATCCAAATTCATATCTCCAATAATTAACAACTCTTTTACTGTCTGCATTTTAGAGTTTAGTACATAAAGAAGGAACTAGTATTACCATATAAAGCAGGATCATAGATTCCCATAACACTGCAATTTATAGTTCTAAAGTGAACTAACAGAATATCTATTACATCGACTAACTCGCTTACTACATGTCTGAATTGCAAGGATTTCTGTGCAAAAATTGTTGTTCCACGCTCACGAAATGCTAGCGACAAGCTAGAACAAGCAACGATTTTGTTATTAATGCGCATTTTATTGTTGTTGTTGTTGTCAACATCTTCATTTGGTACATTGTTATAGTTAAATTTAGTGAAATTTTAAATACTTAGGCTTGATTTCGCGGTTGCTTTTATTTAACAGGCATAACATATAAGGCTGCATAAACAGTTATATGATTTTAGCTTTAGAATTATTGTCTAGAGCTTTATGAGCTTTTATATTTAAAAGAAGTTTAAAACCAGAAACGACCAGATTATCCGGTCTAATGCAACTATTACATAGTAATTCGATTCAGATCAATTATACATTAAATTGTTAAGTAAATCAGTATGTTTTTTGTTGTTGTCAATATTCTCGTTCTACACGTTGTTGTTGTCAAATTTATTAACATTTGAAATTATCACTAGCCGCTTCGTGGTTTCGCTTATTTAACACGCGTATCATGTAAGGCTGCCTACTCAGTAACATAATTAAAATTGTAGAATTTTATTTCCGAGCTTTGCGAGCTTTTAAGTGTATAATAAGCTTAAAACATAGTTTTTCTATGATAGTCGAATGCGTTGGTCCGTACGAAAACTTGTAACCAGCAAATAATGTTACAAAATATTTTTAACTAAAAACATATAGCATGGCACCTAATTTTTAATCCGACATCGTGAAAGCTGGATCGGTAAAAAATATTCCTAGATTAAAATCGGCCCTTTGATATCAATAGTTAGCAAGTTTCGAGCTTATTTTACAATTTTAAATATATTGATTTGAGATTAAAATACATGTTTTTAAACTTGTTTTGTATAACTGTTTATGTGCTCTGACTCTGCCCCAACCCAATCAGAGTCTGAGTTACACGAATCATTTATTTTCAATCATCGCCTCGAATGATTTCACAGAATCTTCCAGACGCTAAATTTAAACAATATTTTACCTACAGAACTATTAATTTGTAACTATTTTTTTGCTAAACTTAAAACTAAAATGACTTGTACAAATATAACCGTAATATTAACGATAATCCAAAAAAAAAAACTCAAATTTAAAAGCTTATAATTTATTATTTTATTTTATTACAAATATAACGTTAAGTTCAGTAACACTTCTTCTATACAACACATTTCATTTTGAATTGAATTTTCAGTGAAATCCAATTGGGAAAAAATTCATCTGACATTGATGGAAATCGAGTAAAACTTAATTTTTTTTTGTGTTTAAGCTCCAAAGCTTTCAAAAAAAATAAAAAAAACTATTTTTCTATTTAGTTCGTGTTGTTGTTTTTTTTTGTTTGCTTTCGTTTCATGGATCGAACACATATATCGCCTCGCTTTGTATACAGAGAATATAAGTTTTCGTGGTATTTATTGGAACTGAAAATAAATCGAAATAGAAAAAAAAACTTTGATATTTTGGAGCTTGGAAATTGAATTGTGTACGATTCGGTTTTATTCTTTAAGAAAAAATTAAGATCTCTTGGGTATGATTGAATTGAATTGAAAATTGAATGAAAATTTGTTATAATTTTTTTAGTTCGATTTCTTATTATATGTATAAAATATAATAATTGTTGTAAATATATTTCTTTTTGTCTGTTAACATAAAATATTTATAAAGATGCAATCATTACAATAATTTCGTACTTCTGCTAGTTCCAAAGTGAATCTGCTTAATAAATGACATTTTCATTTTTTATGACTATTACGAAATAATTCTCTCAGAAACATTACCACTTTGAAGATAAAAGTTTGCTATTCAAATTTGTATTTTTCTATTCTCTTTAGAAAGACTTTCTTTTTGATAAAAAATAAATAGCGTGAAAAATGATTTTTTGCATTTTTTATTATTTATTCCTGAAATATAGGGAAGTATATCAGCGGAATAATAATAACTTACGGATACACTGGTAAATGATTAGTTCGCAGCTTAGCAAATTCGAGTGTCTATGTAAAGCAACTTGATGATTCACAAAGCATTAAGAGAATAATCCAAATAATCTTGCAATGTAATTAATCCAATTAATCTTGATGATGCAATTATACAACTGGGAAAAATTTTCGGCATATTCCAGTATTGCGCTACCAAAGAAGTACAAGCGCCACAAACTTTCATCTGAAAGCTTCAAATACACAATAACATTTCAAATGGCCACCTACAATTGCAAAAAAATACTTTTCAATTAATAATAAACCTGTTCCATTCAGATAAGGATTGTTTTACCGGATATTCTAATTTTGTCCAAATCATTACGGGCAAGGTGTTGAAATACTAAAATTCTGAATCGCTTGGTTTTTTTCATCAGCAGCTCAACTCCCAAATCGAGAGGTAGAAACCAAAAAAAAAACAAATAATAATAACAACTGTAATTCAGGCAGTATTTAAATTAATAACACAAGGAGGCATCTATAAGGGCTACAATCACATGTGCCTCAAATGCCACTGCCCAAGTAGACATTAAGAAGCAAATCAAAAATTTGATTGACGGCTACGGAAAATATTTATCTGATTCAAACGATATGGAAATTGACAACGAATTTAGCAATATCGTGTTGCCATCAAATATTGGAGTCCGATTTAGCCATCTAAGCGTTGATTTCGAGCAAACAAATGAGACAAATGCAAACCCAAACTGGGGTGGAAACGCTACAAAATCGCAACCAATTGGCTTGAAAAAATATGATAACAAAGGAAATAGGCTTGTTACGAGACATCACTGACTTGCACAAAGGCAATCTCTAAAGTGCTAAGTAATAGCATAATAATTTACTCTATTGGAGGTACTCAACACAAAGATATCAGCTGCAAACTAAAAGAGGCTAACATTCAATTTTTCACTTACTCATCTAAAATTAAGATGATTACGAGGAGAATCCATCAGGTCACAGCTGCTGAAGTCATCAAAAGGAATCTTTCTGAAAATGCTACTAATTAGTTAATGTACAGACCTGGCCAAAAATATAAAGCACCCCTCCCAAATTGCAGTATCTACAAAACGAATGAAGACAAAAATTAAAACTCAATATTTTTAGGAAATACTTTTTATATTTTATTAATTTTAGTATTTTGTAGGTCCTCCTTTGGCTTTGATGACAGCCAGGACTCTTTTATTCATCGACCGTACTAATTTTTCGCAGGTATTTCTCGATATATTTTTCCATTCCTCTGTCAGCGCACGTTTGAGGTCTTCCTTTGAAGTCATACTGCGATCCTTGATTTTTTTTTTAAATTGACCACAAATTTTCAATGGGATTTAGGTCTGGTGACTGGGCGGGCCAGTCCATGACTCGAATTTGTTTTTTTCGAAACCAACTCATCGTAACGCGGGATGTATGGCAGGGGGCATTATCCTGTTGATAAATTATCGAAGAACTATCCGTTTCCCCAAAGATTTGCCGAATTGAGGCATTCAATGCAGCCTCGAGGATGGTAACATAGTTGGTACTGTTCATCGGACCCTCACAAAACAGTTTTCCCACCCCTGATGATGCCATACAACCCCACACCATCAGTTTACCCCCTCCATACTTTACGGTAGGCACTATACAATCAGGATTTTATGCTTCCCCGACTCTTCTTCTTACGATGGTTGTGCCAGGAGTTCCAAAAATCTATAAGAATTCCATCAAATTTAACATAAATTTCTCTATTAATTCTTTTAAAATACATAGCACAATTTTTTATTTTTTTTTGACTAATTATTTTTTTAATATTTATTTTTTATATTTACCTCAAAAGTAGATTCATCTGACCAAACAACTCTCGCCCAATCGACGTCATTCCAATGTTTGTGTTCTCGAGCCCATCTCAAGCGACTTTTTATGTTGGTAAGTGAGAGCAAAGGTTTTTTTCTTGCTTTACAACCTTTCAATCCAGCTTGCAGGAGCCTTCTTCTAACTGTCCGTGCCGGAATGTGAACTTCTTGTTCTGTTAAATGCTCTGCAGCTATCTCAGCAGATGTTTTTCTTCGGTTTTTGAGAGATTTTCGCACAATTTGTCGATCATCTCTTACCGAAGTGATACGATTTCTGCCTGAGCGTAGTTTATAGGCATAGTCCCCGGTCTCTTTAACCCTTTTCAATGTAGATTGAACTGCTCCACGAGAGCATTTTAATTTTAGGGATATTTTAATTTGGCTTACACCCTGGGAATCCAACAACACAATTTGTGCCCTTATTCCTTCACTGAGTTGGCACGCTTTAGGCATAATTATCACAAACACACTTTTTTCTCAAAAAACTTACGAAAACTCTTTTTGATTTAAAACACTTTATGTGAAGACTGCATACGATCAAATACAAAACTAAAATAAAAAAATTTTACGACGCTACAACTTCTTGTTAAGAACCTAAAACAAAACAAAAATTGGTGATTTTCAATAATTAAGGGTCGCATTCGGTGGGATGACTGGTTCGTTAACACCCATTGTTTAGAAAGACATAATATTAATATATAATGCTAATAGATAGGGGTGCTTTATATTTTTGGCCAAGTCTGTATTTAGAGACGAGTGAACATCCCGTGTTTCACGATTAATTTCGAAGCAGACACAAAATATCGGACGTCATGCAAATTACCGGTTGCTGTGGTTACAAAATTCAATGGGTTGCCAAACAGAAACAGGCTGTAACTCCATGCCGTAAATGTCAATAAACAATACAGACATGAATGACGAAGCAACTCAAGTTCAAATTAAATGTGCAAATTGCGGAGGTACAAGCTATTCAGGGTGCCAGGAGAGGAAAAATTATCTAGATAAGCTAATCAAATCAAAAAATCATTTAAAATCTAATAAACGATCCAAAATTAAGGTGCACAGGTCATTTCAGTCGAATTTTATCAGATCAGGAGTATCCTTTTCTGGCAATTTTATACGAAACAACTCTGTTTCGGTTGTCCAGTAGAGTCTCCCACTAGGTTTCACGATACAGATCGGAATTCTGTTGGAGCATTGGCTTGATCAAGCGAATTTTTGGGTCAATTGCATCAGCTCTTTTGGGATAAACTTTTTTGAACTTACTAGTCAGGTGTCTGGGTTTCCCTCTAAAGTAAACATGGTTCAGGACATCGCCAGTTGTAAGGCGATATATTTGAATTTTGTGTGTCAATTCCTAAAATGAAAGTGCTGGTATTAAATTGTTATAGTATCATTAGACTCATCCGTCGTCAGCAGTTGATGGTCATTCTTGACAAAAACAAGCCCCTTCTTGCATGTCTTAGCGAAATAAAATTGTCAGCCTGTTATAATCTCAGGATACCAAATTTTACTATTTACTATTACAGTTACTCATTCAGCTCTAAAAGCATTATTAAACAGAATTTTTTTTGCCACAATGGTGCACGCCAAATGAGTATTTTTCACTAATTCTGATAATACATAGAGAAATAAAACTCCGATTAGAATAAAAAAGTCAACTGGACCATGCGGCAAATATTTGTGTATCCATAGTCACAGAATTTATCACTGTGGAATGAGTTTGAAAGCCACAACAATATTTACGCCATCTTGAGAAATGCACACCGCGAGCCACATGCCGCAAGATGAAATAACTATTACGGTGGTCCTCACTTCCATTTCCAAGTGATATATTCTATGCCTCTGGATAGATAAATAAATATCGCGTTGTCCAATTGGCTTTTTTTTCTAATCGGAGTTTTATTGCTCTATGTATTATCAGAATTAGTCAAAAATACTCTAGGGTTGGTTAACAACTGATTAAGGAACAAGTAGCAGTAATTCACGAATTTTTGTCTGACCATTTCTCAATTACTTTTGAAGTTTCTGAAGGTTACAACATTTTTCTTAAAAATGCGAGCAGCAGCGTTTCAGACATAAAAAGCGCGAACTGTGGTTGTTTCAGGAATATAGTATATTATAAAATATCCCATATAAATGAAACTAAAAGATCAAATCCATTAATAATATTGACCTAAAATAGTATCTAAATTTACCAAAATCATCAAAAATGCTTTTTACAGCTCTGGTCCTATGCACAAGACAAACGATAACACAATGTCGAATGTGATTCTTAATATAATCAAACTCAGAAGCTTCATAAGAAATAGGAGGCGGATGGCTCTCACAATTTTTTCATCCACTCTGATAAATCGGATAACCAACTAATTTCATCTAAAAATCCATCAGATTTGGCGGGATGGCCTCAATAAAAATAATAAAACATTACGCCAGATAGGTCTAATTTATATAAGGCCATCAGAACAATCCTGCCCAAAATCAAAAATAAAAGAATTATCTTAGAAGATCAAGATGATCCAATCATTGAACTCTCAGTCGGTTTTCAGTCATTCTGACCATTTAAAAAATCCCCAATTTTGTTACTAATAATGATAGTTGATAGTTTTGCTTATAGTTTAACTTGTACGATAGCATTAACAGCATCAAAACAAATTCTAATGAGGTCACTAGTTTTTTCCGAAAGCTCGAAAATAAAAAAAAATACCGAGAGTTGACGTTGTTCCAAATTCTGCCATGAAAAATCTCCCTTTATCTAAATTTCTGTTCCTCTCAAACATCATAAATGCCAAGTTCCTATTCGCATATTACTCTTATGCGTGGAAGTTATCAAAGGTAACAGTTATGCATAAACCTTGTAAACCATTCAAAAATGAGCACCCGAGACGAATTAGTCTGTTAAGCGGGCTGAGAAAGATTGTGGAAAGGATTATATACTATTGGTTGCTTGCTCCTGCGGACATCTGATCCCAGATTCCTAGTTTGGATTTGTACACCAAAGACCCACTACAGAGGCAATCATGAGACTAACTAACCAATTAAAAAAGGTCAAAAAACTGTATAAAGATCTTAGCTGTTGCACTGTGAGGCTGTGGCACGTTGGCCTAATATACAAACTAATATGATAGGGAATATGTCCCGCTATGTTATTGATGTATTTGTGGACTTAAGGGGAAAACGCATTTCCAGATCACTGGGGGGGTTGAGATGTCACTAATGGGAAGAACGCAGGTGTCATTGATGGGAAGAACGCAGAATTTTTGAATAGGGCGTTTTTTGGTGCCAGCAGCTGTTCTAACGATCACATTACGTACAAGACCATCTTGACGGCCCAACACGTCGGTGGTAGATTTTCCTCCAGTACGATTACCATGTCACTGGTCTTAATGTTTTCTTGGGGTCAATACCATTTGCTTCGTTTTTGTAATGATACAAGAAAATCATCCTTCCAGCGATGCCAGAATGATTGAGTTATTTTTTGCTGTTGGCCCCACAGTGTGAGACGGTTGTCATTGCAATTTATTAAATCTTCTGATGGTGGATGATGCAATAATGATCGACCAGCCAAAAAGTGACCAGGTGTAAGAGCCTCGAGGTCATTGTGATCATCAGTTAATGGTGACAGTGGACGTGAATTTAAGCAGCATTCGATTTGAGTGATCACTGTATACAGCTGATTGGCTGACAATATACGTTGACCGACGACTCTTCTCAGGTGGTACTTCATGGATTTCACGAACGCCTCCCAAAGCCCGCCTTGGTGTGGAGCAGCAGGTGTGTTGAACCGCCAGGTTGTACCCAAATTAGCCAACTCTCGATGAGAGATTTTATTTTGCCATTCTTGACGAACACGTTGCAATTCCTTATTTGAACCAACGAAATTCATGACGTTATCGCTCCATAACTGACTACATTGCCAACGTCGACTGATAAGTCTTGCAAAAACTTCCAAGAATGCCTGCACCGATAGACCATGAGGAAGATCCAAACGCACGGCTCGAGTTGTCATGCATACGAAAACCACAACCCAACATTTTATAGTCGCTGGAGGTTTGTATGCTTTCGCTGCTAGTTGTCGTAGGTTCATCTGTGGCGCAAGCGTTTTACGAACCTCAACCGGTCCTGCAAAATCGACGCCAGATACCACAAATGGAAATGATTGATTGGTTCTAGCTGGAGGTAATCAACCCATTAATTGTTTGGCGGCATCCTTCTTGGACCGTATGCAAATGACACACTTGTTTATGACTTCCTTGACTGCCGCACGTAGATTTGTTACCCAAAATTTGTACCGAATGATGGCGATTGTCAACTGTGTTACACCATGGAATGTACGTGTTCATGTTCACTATCGATAAACGGACACAGTTGATGCAATTTTGAGTTCGACGGTATCTCCTTTTTATACTGTAAAGCCTTCCACTCTAAACTAAAGCATTCGATCTGTACTAAGCGGGACCAATATTTTATAGCGTTATCGCGCTAAACTGATGACACAGGAGTAACGTCTTGAAATGTTGCTGGATTGACAGGTTTAACGCTATTTCCGTTTATTCTTCGAATGAACCGGAAACAAACGCTGTTGTTCGTATCAATTTATTCAGCTTGGACGCTCTATTAATCAGTGGTTCCTCATTAACCATAAAAGTTGCCACTGGAAATCCATAATAGATGTTGATATGCGCATTTAATAATCTTACCTTTGATTCGGCTTCATCAGTGTTCATGTCGTCCTCAGATAAGTTCAACCGCATATTGTTTTGCCAGTTGTTCGGTTCTTCTTGAAGCCATTGCGGACCATTCCACCATAGTTGGTAATTTTTCAATTGCATAGCAGCACAGCCTCTCGATAACAAATCTGTTGGATTCTGATCTCCAGGAATATGATGCCAGTCGGTAACATCTAAAGATGATAATATAGTAGCAGTTCGATTTCTGACAAACGGCTTTAACGATTGCTGCTTTTTCTTCAACCAATGAATGACGATGGTTGAGTCCGTCCAGTAATGAACAGTTATATCTGACAGCTTGCATGCCTTTTGAACGAACTTGCATAAATTGACACTCATGACAGCCCCCATTATTTCTAAACGAGGAACTGTTTGTGCATTAGTTGGTGCGACCTTATTTCTTGATGTAATGAGACGAACAAACACATTTCCATTATGATGAACTGACCGAAGGAAGGCACATGATCCATATGCTGCTTTCGAGGCATCTGAAAACAAATGTAGCTGCAGTTGCACTTCTTTTGAGTAGGCTATCCATCTTGGAACGGGTATTGTTACCAATTCAGTTACGCTCTGGTGAAACGATGACCATAATGCCATGATGTGATTAGGAACAAGGTCGTCCCAACCAATATTTAGTTTTCAAATTTATTGCATGGCAATCTTACCAGCAATGATAACTGGTGCCAAAAGTCCAGTAGGATCGTATACTTGAGCAATTCGACTGATGAATTGTCGTTTGGTAAAGGTTTTGTCCTTGTTTGCTGGATAATCATCGATTTTGATATAAAAATCGTCTTTGCTTGGATCCCACATCATACCTAATTTGCAGGTAATGTATCTATAGTAATCGACGCCATCACCACATGGTTAGCAAATATACAAAAATGATTATAGAATATTACAGGTGATGTATCTAGTAATCGACGCCATCACCGTGTATACGAATTATGCAAAACTAAATATAAAATATTAGCAGGTAATGTATCTAGTACTCGACGCCATCAAAGCGTAATCGATGGAAAAAGATGGGCGGTGTCTTATGAAACGTTCAATGCACTTACAATGCGATAGAACATTCCAGCAGTGCATGCCTCGTGGAATTTGTCCAAATAATTTCATGAACCCCACAATGTGAGCAATGTATTGTGCAATAATTGACTAGTGATAATGAATCACTTCACCACAAATTTACAACATTACACGTAAAAATAACAATTCCAATTTTATCATGCACATTTTACACGTACACCGCCATTCTAAAAATTTCACCAGCGGTCACTTAAACAAAACAACAAAAAAAAAAATACCTGATGATTTCGGCTAACACCGCTGCAATTATACGGCTCCAGTCTATTAAAACTTCAATTGTTGTAGCCGGGGACAATCAATACGTCCAGGGTTTCGGCGCCAAAAATGTTGTATTTGTAGACTTTTTAATAATAACGACTATTTTCGAGTACGATTTATTTTATTTTTATTTCTTTATTTCGTGCGCGCTGTGCGAATTATAACACAAGGCTTACTTAAAAAATTAACACAAACGAAAAACAAACTGTGGGGTGTGAAATGTATTTGAACAGTTATCGATAATAAAATCGTATCTCTAGATCATCGCCGGTTTTTCGGATTTTTCTATAATGCTCATAACTCTGACATTAGGAAAATATCTGCTGGAGTTTCTCAGGGTTCAGTACTAGGCCCATTACCTTAACTAATCTTCATGCACGACATTCCTACGCCGATAACAAAGGATAGCTGGTTCCAGTTTTATGCCGGTAACATAACTATATTTTGATGACTTAACTATATTTTGCTCAAATTATAGTGTACCATATACAAATGTTAGGAATCAGAAATATCCGAAATTCCTTGTACGACCATTTTAAGAAATGGAACATCCAAATAAATCTAGCCAGGACTCAATTGCTACACATAAAACCAAACAGTAAAAAATTTAATGAGCCTGTTACTATGTTTCTTGACATCTTTCGATTCAATTTTGGCACGTTATATAACAACTTTTAATATTAAAAATAATTTTAACACAAATTATTGGTTTTAAGCTTTCTTTAGTTATGAAAGAATATTTTTATTTCTAAAACAACAACTAGTTTCGAGCACTTGCTGCTCATCATCAGGTTATTTTCTTAAAACTAAACACAAATTAAAATTTCACGAAATTGTCATATACTTTCGGTCCGTACTACATACATTTAAAAATAAATTGGGAGAGTATAATAAAAATATATAAGTATAAAAAATTTGTCGCAATATAATTATATGTTAACTACATAATCGTATAGTACATTTCTCTTACTTTTATCATTTAGGAGATTATCGTTGTCTCTGTGTTTGTAAATTTCGATTTTTTCCAACCTGTCCATTCTGCATTTATTAATATTGTAGAGTTGAAAGGTCATAATGAATGCTCTGTATACTTTGAAAGCTCATGATACTTTATAAGATTTTAGCGATGAAAATATATGCCGGTTCTGTGATGAGTTTGATAGAATAGGCTAATATTCTGCTAACATTTGTATTTGCTCTATGTAACGAATTTAATAGCTTCAAATAAACAACAGCTTAAATTCTAACCAGTTCATTCAAATATTTTTAGGGTACAGTTAAAAATGTTTATTTATTCATTTTAAATTTTTTAATTTCAATTTTAGCTTTAAAATGTAGTTCTGAAATCCGTAAAAAATCCTTAATTTCATAACAAAAAGCTTCCTTTTCAAAGCCAACTAAACTATTGTATCAAGTTATTCAATTTCAATTCTGGATTTCATTTCTGAAATTGATTTATTAATCCAATATCCTTCTTATCTATTTAACTATACAGTATAAATTCTTCTATATCCTGAATTGTTTGCTTAATTTGAGACCATTATCAGAAGACAAAGTCATAAATTACATTCATAAATAAATATCTGCACAATACAATAACAAGAGTAAAAAAAAAATTGAAATCATATCATATACACATCTGTATTGTTGAACATAAATCCTTTTATCTTCTAAAGTTGTATCCTTTTCAAAATCTCTCAAAAAAATCTATTCTTCCCGAGCAGCAGAATATAAACTCATTTTTTGTTTGTTTGTTGGTATCTAGGCTATATATGTATGTACGCAAATAGATTCATATACACGAAATTCAAATTGAATTTTATTCAACCGCACAAAGAAAACACAACGCAAAAAACCTATAAATTGTTGAGCTAAATTCGAATGCCCAGCAAGAGCAACAACAAAAAACCGATAACCACATAGCAAGCATTTAAACGTTCCTGTACATGAAGATACGTATTTTTTGTTGTGAAATTACAAAATATTTTAAGCACTCCAATATAGAAGTTTTTACGTATACTATATATTGGGACATAAAACCAAAGACCACAACAATTTTTATTAATAACTTCGGATGTAATAAATAATTTTTATTTTTTATTTTTTAGTGTAACGATGTAAATATACGACATCTTTTTTTATATTCGTTTCCCCCGTAACTATAAAACCGATTTGAATTCTAATCTTTGAATTTGAAACAATCAATGAATGAATGACTGCTCGAAATACCTTCCAAAAATTAAATGTTTTGGGTGCTCGAATATTTCCATTTTTATTGTTTTTTATTTTTACCTTTCAATAATCATAATCGTAATCGTAATAATAGTAACAATCATAATCATAAAACTACAAGAAGGATATGAATATTGGGTAATATCCTTTATTGCGATCGCCCGGTTGCTGTAATATATGAAATATCTTATCTCTATATCTCTTGAAAATATTCTAATAAAAAAATTTCTAATGCTAATATCTAAATATTCAAGACAACAAAATTTTTTTGGATAAATACCATAAAACCGTAAAAAAAAAAAATATTCGATAAAAAAAAAATTTTGAATCCTTTTTCAATTTTTTGTGCTGTATTTTGTGTGCGGATGATGGCTTTGAATACAGATGAATTGAAATAATAATAAACAAAACAAAAAAAAAAAAAAATAGGAAAATAACCAAAATTGTGGTTTTTGGTTTTTTGCGTATTTTGGAAAATATTTTATTTTTAACAATAAATTATTTTTCCTGTACTGGCTTTTATTGGATAAGCAATTTGATTAATTTTTGGTTTGGTATTGTAATGCTATCTATCTACTTTGGAAAATGACAGAAAATCCTTCATAATTCTCAGTAAATGACGATTATCACGTCACAATTAGTGTTGGTATGTATTGTGGTATTTTAAATCTTTCTTAGAATGTAAAATGTAAAATGTAAAATGTAAAATGTAAAATGTAAAATGTAAAATGTAAAATGTAAAATGTAAAATGTAAAATGTAAAATGTAAAATGTAAAATGTAAAATGTAAAATGTAAAATGTAAAATGTAAAATGTAAAATGTAAAATGTAAAATGTAAAATGTAAAATGTAAAATGTAAAATGTAAAATGTAAAATGTAAAATGTAAAATGTAAAATGTAAAATGTAAAATGTAAAATGTAAAATGTAAAATGTAAAATGTAAAATGTAAAATGTAAAATGTAAAATGTAAAATGTAAAATGTAAAATGTAAAATGTAAAATGTAAAATGTAAAATGTAAAATGTAAAATGTAAAATGTAAAATGTAAAATGTAAAATGTAAAATGTAAAATGTAAAATGTAAAATGTAAAATGTAAAATGTAAAATGTAAAATGTAAAATGTAAAATGTAAAATGTAAAATGTAAAATGTAAAATGTAAAATGTAAAATGTAAAATGTAAAATGTAAAATGTAAAATGTAAAATGTAAAATGTAAAATGTAAAATGTAAAATGTAAAATGTAAAATGTAAAATGTAAAATGTAAAATGTAAAATGTAAAATGTAAAATGTAAAATGTAAAATGTAAAATGTAAAATGTAAAATGTAAAATGTAAAATGTAAAATGTAAAATGTAAAATGTAAAATGTAAAATGTAAAATGTAAAATGTAAAATGTAAAATGTAAAATGTAAAATGTAAAATGTAAAATGTAAAATGTAAAATGTAAAATGTAAAATGTAAAATGTAAAATGTAAAATGTAAAATGTAAAATGTAAAATGTAAAATGTAAAATGTAAAATGTAAAATGTAAAATGTAAAATGTAAAATGTAAAATGTAAAATGTAAAATGTAAAATGTAAAATGTAAAATGTAAAATGTAAAATGTAAAATGTAAAATGTAAAATGTAAAATGTAAAATGTAAAATGTAAAATGTAAAATGTAAAATGTAAAATGTAAAATGTAAAATGTAAAATGTAAAATGTAAAATGTAAAATGTAAAATGTAAAATGTAAAATGTAAAATGTAAAATGTAAAATGTAAAATGTAAAATGTAAAATGTAAAATGTAAAATGTAAAATGTAAAATGTAAAATGTAAAATGTAAAATGTAAAATGTAAAATGTAAAATGTAAAATGTAAAATGTAAAATGTAAAATGTAAAATGTAAAATGTAAAATGTAAAATGTAAAATGTAAAATGTAAAATGTAAAATGTAAAATGTAAAATGTAAAATGTAAAATGTTAAAATGTAAAATGTAAAATGTAAAATGTAAATTGTAAAATGTAAAATGTAAAATGTAAAATGTAAAATGTAAAATGTAAAATGTAAAATGTAAAATGTAAAATGTAAAATGTAAAATGTAAAATGTAAAATGTAAAATGTAAAATGTAAAATGTAAAATGTAAAATGTAAAATGTAAAATGTAAAATGTAAAATGTAAAATGTAAAATGTAAAATGTAAAATGTAAAATGTAAAATGTAAAATGTAAAATGTAAAATGTAAAATGTAAAATGTAAAATGTAAAATGTAAAATGTAAAATGTAAAATGTAAAATGTAAAATGTAAAATGTAAAATGTAAAATGTAAAATGTAAAATGTAAAATGTAAAATGTAAAATGTAAAATGTAAAATGTAAAATGTAAAATGTAAAATGTAAAATGTAAAATGTAAAATGTAAAATGTAAAATGTAAAATGTAAAATGTAAAATGTAAAATGTAAAATGTAAAATGTAAAATGTAAAATGTAAAATGTAAAATGTAAAATGTAAAATGTAAAATGTAAAATGTAAAATGTAAAATGTAGTGAAATGTGACGAATAAAGAGAAATCCACAGTTTTGTTCTCCGCGCTAACATTTATAAATATTATTATGGGACGCAACCTAGTGGGATAATATTTTTGCCTAACTGTTGAATTAAAAGAACAACTGCATAATTCCTGATAATTTTCTTGCTCTAAACCAACAATCATGATTAAGATTTTAATTAAAAATCAAAAAGTTCATTGACGTCAGCATACTCAGACTTAATGTCGTGATTTTTTTGGTATTATTTCCAAAGAGTTTGACTACTAGTAAATAGAAAAAAAAAACTGCAGGCACCGTTATCATACTTTATATCTTATGAAGATTATACTCCACATAAATAATAAAGCACTTCATGGCTTGTACACAAAACATCTATAGACTCCACGCCAAAATATATGTACACTGCTACACATAATTATATTTCAAGAGTTTGTTGCCGCATATTGAACATTCTACTGGACTCCATACCCTACGTAAATAACATTCAATTTTTGTTCTGTGTAATTTTGGTTTCGCCATTTACCTTTGCGCAAAAAATTATCTACGCTAACAATTCAATTTACTTGTAAAAACAACAATATAATTGTTGTTGTTTTATTTTTAATTTAAATTTTAATTAATTTTTTATTTTTTTAGGATTCTCAAATTATGAAACACAAACAAAAGGTGCAAGACTGAAAAACGAAGATTTTGATTGCTCGCGAAAAACAGGAAAACAAAAACAAAAAAAAAATTAAAATGTTCTGTGAGAAAAACCAATTCATGTTTGGATGTAGTAGGTGTACATCATCACGACACAAAAAATATTTATACACAGTCAAGTGTTTTTATTTCAAAATATAACGATTATCATAATTATATCTTCTTCATTTCAATTAGCATATTAATGAGCTTTTCTTTATAATATTATATCGTATATATGTATTTACGAATATATATGTAAGATACATGTTAGAACAAAATCTAGCACTAAGTTAATTAAAAGTATTAAAATTCAAAACTTTTCATTTTTTGCCATAGTATTACAGTTAGTTAGTTAAAAGTATCATTTAAAATATCTCAATTAAGTTAATTAATTTTTTTGTTGTGTCTTGTGCTTTTAAAGTTTTTTCGTACTATATTTACTTTTAAACTGTAGAATATTCCAATCAAATGGAAATCCTTTTCATTGGACTTTTCCTATTATACTAGATTTTATTTTTTATTTTTTTATTTTTATATTCATCTAGCACATTGTCTTTATACTCGAACTGGTATGTATACTTCGTCTGTGTACAATACATACAGTTCGTATAATCATTTTTCCGATAGTTTGAACCAAAAGCACATTAAATTTAAGAAAGTTTCTTTTGTATTCTTTAGAACAAAAATAAAATAAAATTTTTTAGGGTATACAGCACAAAAAAAAAAAAAAAGTTTATCATTTGGACAAGACAGTTAATAGAAAGTTTCTGGTTTGTTCTTATGAACAGAATTGGATTTCAGATTGAATTTACTAGATGAGCAACTAATCTTATTTAAACGATGAAATATTATTATGGTTATTATATCTAGGAATTAGCCAACAAAATTAAAATTAAAATTTTAGATAACTCGCATCTCATCGAAGAAAGTACATAGTTGCTATTTCTACTAAGCTTTATCAATTCACGCTAATTCACTTCGGTCCAGTAATCGTAACTGTCTTGCAATTATTAAAAAACAGGCAATGGTAAGCACTGCTAGAAAATATAGAATGTAATAGAATACTCGAGAATTGAATTATTTTTCTTCAAAATATTATGACAGTGGATTATAGTCATTTTGGTAAGCGATTTTTATGTGATGAGGTAAGTAATTCTACAGACGATGAAAGATGAAAGTTTTTAAAAACGACACAATATAGTATCGCCACATCTCACCTTTTTATTTTTATTTTTTTTCAAACTAGCTTTATTTTTAAACATAAACTTATCAACTAATAATCTGGCCAAAGCTGTTAGAATGCCAATTTCATTTACAAACATTGATGGTAATACATTGCTCCTTAGAGTCTCTAATTAATTAAATATTTATTATATAAATTTCAAAAAGGTCAATTTACTTTAAATTCAAGAGTTTATAAAACAAATAAAATTTTTAAATTAGTTGTGTTTCAGTTAAAAATGATTAAAAATACTGACTACACTTTCTACTGAAATAAGTCTGTAAGTGATTGAATGAGTTGGTGTTGTTCAGCTTGCTTCAGTGTCCGCTGTCCAACACCCACTCCACTTACAGCTCATCACATTTCTTAGGGGGGATATTTTGAATTCATCTATTCAAACGATTTGTAGGGTTGTTTCTATTGGGGAATAGTTCTTAATGGGGGTTGTATTCTATGAGGTCATATCTACAATTTTGGGGTTGGAACTATTTTTAGTTCTCCAGCCACCAATATTTGGCTCTCCGCCTACGACGTGTTGAGGGATCTACTAAAGGAATTGAAAAGTTGAATCTATTATGCGAGTGATACTCCTCTTTATTATTGAAAATGATGTCATCAAATCCCTTGTTGTTTTGTCTTCGTTCTATGTGGTAGATTATTGGATAACTGGATTCTGCATCCTCTATGTACCCTATCTTATCGAGATAAGTGAAGGTTTCCGGTCCTGGATTTTTCCCAGGTCTGCAAGATGCTGCATTGATGTGATCGTCAGTATAATAAGGGGCCAATACTAATGAATTCTCTTGATTATCTGTAGAATTCTTAATATGGTCCCTTGTCAGCTTCAATAGGTGGAGATCTATTCTGTCGTGTCCATACTTTGTGTATAATTTTATATTTGAGATATATTTCTTATAAGCTGATGTTGCAGTTCTGAACTCTCCATTACAATGGCGAAGACATTTTCTCTCAAATATGCGCAGTTTCTCCATCGTGTATGGAGCTAGATTCCACCATATTGGGGCACCATATTTGTTTGACTGGTATGTCAATGTATGCTGAACAGAACAAGGCACGATTCTTGTGGAATATTTTTGTGGCTTTTTTAATTTGTATGTCCACGTGTTCGTCCAGATATAAGAACTTGTCTAGGTTGATCCCAAGATATTTCACCGATGTCGTTTGAACACAGGTCGTACCAGCTATATCGATTTTAAATTGTTTCCAGTTATTACGTGTGTCCGATGTGGATAGCTGGTATGGTTTGCGGAATAGGATGGTTTCACATTTTGCCGCATTTATTTTGATCCTCCATGTGTGCAAATAATCCATGGTGAAATTCAGAGCTTGTTGTACATTTTCTGTGATTGTTTTGATTTTCTTTGCAGTTCCATAAATTACTATGTCATCTGCATAGGCTATCGTCTGTATATATTTTGAGTTTAGTGTATCGCTCTCTATTAACTCCTTTGTGTAGAGGCTAAATAATACAGGAGCCGTAATCGAACCCTGTTGTAATCCATTAAATATTTTAAAACTTTTTGTCGACAATTCACCAATTGACAATTTACCATTTGTAGTTCTGAAATTCCGGTTATATAGAAGTTCGTATAATAACTGTAGAGTATTTATGTCGAACTTTATTTGGTCCATTTTATATAGAAGCCCATCCAGCCATACCGACTCGAAAGCCTTCTCCATATCAATTAGGATCGTACCAGTACAATCAGTTTGGTTTAGGTTTCTGCACACCATCTAAACCCAAACTGATTGTCTGGTAAAAGTGAATTTTCGCTAATTTGATCTTGGATCTTTTCGTATATGATGATTTCAAAGACTTTTCCAAAGTTTGAAAGAAGGCTTATCGGTCGGTAATTTTTTGGGTCTAATAGATTTTTCCCTTTTTTTTTTTATTGGATATATTTTTGCGGTCTTCCATGTGCTTGGGAATGATTTATTATTTAGGCATTGATTGATTAAACGGCAAATTTCATTAACTAGTTTTTCAGGAAGATACTTTAGAATTATGCACGGTATTTTTTTTTATTTAATTTATTATTTTCAAAAATTTTAATTAATGGATCTATTTTTTGTTTAACTGTATTAGCGTGTTTTGGTTTTCCTAGTTGTGGATTCGGGATTGTTGTCTTCTGTATATAATAACCCAATATATTTAAGTTGTGTTCTTGCTCATATATATTGTAGTTATTTCCCTCTTTCTCCGTGCTTGTCCAATCCATGTCTAATTCGTTCATATCTCCTGTGTCAGATTCGTTCACTTGAAGGTGGTTAATATTGAAGTCCGTTGTATCCATGTTGCTTCTTATCCGTTTTAGCTGAGCGAACATTTTTGGCCCGGGTTTTATATTCTTCATGTGATTCATCCATTTTTTATTGATTTCAAGTTTTATTTGCTGTCCAATTAACTGATTTATACATTTGATCTCTGACTTTAAGTGATTAATTTATTGCTGCGTTATGTTGTTTTGCAGTCTGCCTTTTTTTAGTTGCGTGATTTTTTGTGATTTTATTTTATATAATCTTTTGATAGTGTTATTAGTATAGCATTCCATGTTGTTTTTACGAGTTATTTCAGGTATTGTCATTTTTATATTTGCATTTATTATTTCTGTGATTATTTCAATTTTATTATTTATTTCGTTATTTGTGATATTAATAGTGTCTGGAATTATTTGATTTATATTCGATGATTTATGATGATTTATATTTGTATCTACTGGAATCGTGTCTAGTTGGAAGTTATTATTTTCATTATTAAAATTGTTGCATATTATTTGTATAGCTTTATGATCGCTATCGTAGGTATGGGGGATGGTATTTTCCCATGTTCGTTCGTTTGTATGTTTAGCCTCATGTCAATGATGGCAAAGACTAAAATATTGTTTGTACGTAGGAATGTTGGGCTGTCCGGTGTATAAACTCTCGCTCGATATTCGATGTCTCTCCTATCCAGCCAATCATCTAGTTTGACTCCCCGTATATTGTTTGATATGTTATCCCATCGTGTGTGGGTTGCGTTGAAATCGCCAGCAATTATCAAATATTTTTTGCTATTCGTTGTGAAAATGAGACTCCGTTAGTTTGTGGTTTGCGTGGCTACAGTATTTTAATAGTTGTGTATTCAACACCGGCTTTATTATTCTTCGTATTAGATTGTATGTGTTTATAATTAAATTTATTTTTAATAATTATTGCTGTACCGCCAGCTCTCTTTCCTTCCGTTCTGTCCTGGCGAATGATGTCATAATCTTTCAAAGTTATTATGCGTTTAGCGTTTAGTTTTGTTTCACTTAGCATCATAATGTCCGGGTTGTTTTTGTGGATAAAGTTAAGTAAATTCATTCTTCTGTGTGTGCCGATGATTGAGTTGACATTTATTGCGATAATTTTTAGTTGATTATTCTTGTCCGCCATTTAATAATTGGTTTATTAGCTTAACTAATTGGACGAGTTGCTCTCCCTGTGCCGCCAATTGTGCCTCCAATTTGTCCATGCGTTTATTGTCAATTGTATTGCCATTTGTAGTTGAATTTCCAGTTGTTATGGTTATCGCCGGTTGTTGCGTTGTACCGCTTTCTTTGTTAACGTATGTGTTTTTTGTTATTTTTATTTCTGCTGGCAGCTTGTGTTGTGTCCTTTTTTGTTGGATACGTTCCTTCAACCTTGCAACTGTTGCAATACACACTGGGCAGCCTTTGTATGAGGCTGGATGTCCCTTCGCTTTGCAGTTGGCGCAATAAATTTGTCCTTTTGTATTTCCTCCTTGATTGGGCATTTCTGAGGTTCGTGTTCCCCATCACATTTGACGCAGCGATACTTCAAATTGCAGTTTGCTGCTACATGCCCGAATCTCTGGCACTGATAGCACTGCATAATGTCGTCAGTTTTCTTTAAATTTTCCCAGGAAATCTTCTGGTAATTAATCGCTGTGATATTGTGTAGTTGTCAAAAATTGGTGTCTGGAGAGCACTGAACGATGTATAGTGGTAGTTTAATATTCTTTTTTGTGGCGTGTTTTGTTCTTAATTGTGTAACTCCTGTTACATTGATGCCATGTTGTTTGATTGCTTCCTTAATTTCATTCGTGTCCTCATCCTCATGAAGCCCTTTCAATACAATTGATTTAGGTTTTTCTATTTTGGGTGTATAGGTGAAATAGTTCGTGTTGCATTGATTCAAAATGTCCTTAGCTTTTTTGTAATTCTCCAAAGAATCCATTTGCAACGTATGCTTGTCACGGCTGACCCTCTTTACATTGAAATCCTGTATTTGTGACCCTTTAATCGCTTTGATGGTATCCCCAATTTCCTGATAGTGAATATGGATTGGCGGTGGTCTCATGTTTGTTTTTGATGGAGTTGTTGTTGTTGTTGTTGTATTTGTTTCTGTGTTTGTATTCTGTGATCGAACGTTGGATGGACAACAGCTAAAAAAATTTAGTGCTCAATAAAAAATAATAAAAATAAAAATAATAAAAAAGTGAATACCGGTTGACAAAAAATATTTTTTTCATCGAAAATATTTTTGCAACCATGTGCTTTAATGTGAAATTTAGTTTAATAAAGAACAATAAGTCTTTATTATAGTGATTAAGTGAATATTAGTGATTATAAAGAACAATAAGTCTTTATAAATAATGATTTAAGTGATTTTTATATAGTTTTAGAGTACAAAATTTTTTTTTGATATACAAAATTTTATGCGATATTTAAAAATCTAATGATGGTGATGGATAGCTTATAAATAGTGTAATTTAGTATAGTGAACGGGATAATTACATCTCTGTAGTTTCCTGAGTAATTTAAGTTTTTAGTTTTACATGTGAACATAAAATTTGTGATACACACGTACATTTCAGTGCTGTACATATGAATAGTGATTAAGTGGTTATACACACAGCCTTTCGTGGCGTATACAATAGTGATTTAAGTGAAAATAGTGATTTAAAAACGTGCTCGAAATTTCCAAAATTTCTAGAAGACATTATAGACAATAAAAAGTTAACTGTTAAAAAATTTTTGTTTCGATCATTCGATTTATTTTTTTTTTGTAATGCGGTTTTCATGAATAGCGGTCAATGGTAAGCGTCATTATTAGTACTATGTATATAAACATAAACATTTTTTGGTACGCTATTTTATGCGTAATATTAAATCTATATTTACAAACTATATAAGTATTTAAAAATTTTTATAAACAATTTTTTCTGGAATTAAAAACTATTTTTAAGAAAACGTGGTCCGTAACGGGAATACTATAACGGAAGAGTGCAGCAGCCGTGTCTGCTTGACTCATATTGCAAACATTCCAAGTTATTTTATTGTTATTATGAACAAATCGAAAATAACGGGTATAGTGAATTAGTGAATAGTGTGTATCAGTGTTTTTGTTTATTATTATTTTTATCACAAACTTTCGTGAATAATTAAATCCAAAGTGGCAGAGGTTAAATTAAAAAAAGATACAACGTCGATTGACGCTGTACAAATAAATATATAAGCAGCTAGTAAACGTGCGCACATCAACTCAGACTCGGATGACGCATTAAACAAAGAAAAATATTAATAGAAGATATGCCTACAACTGCAAACATGGATCAAAACGAGCAACAAAATACAACAACTTTACACTCATGGGAGCGAGCCCAATCTAATGGAAGTTTGAATCACGACATCCCTTGTAAAGCAGAACGACGTTCGATTTCAAGACTGTCATTCAACAAAAATTTAAGCGAGTGTACTGTGAAGTTTTTGGACAAAATTAAGATTTTAGAAAAATTAAGTTTTTGGACATATATTTATGCGGGTGTACATCCTTTAACAGTGTATTTAACAAAAATAACGTTATTCAAATAAAATTGACCTCAAATAATTTCTAACAATCATTTCTAATTTTCTTTTCAACAATTCAACGAATTAAGCCCCATAGGGCCTTTGCAAAAAAACTTTGAAAGTTGTTAATAAATCGACGAATTTTGTTTGGAATAAGGACGTTATTCTCTATTATACCAAATAGCATAAATCTCAGAGATTGGCTCATATAGTGACTATATAGGTTGTAAAGGGCATACATTGCGGAATTTAAATCACTCAGTGCCATTTTGATGTGAGCCGTATGGCTCTTGCAAAAAAATTTAGAATATCAACGAATTTCGTTTGGAACACGAACGTTGTTCTTTATTATACCAAATAGCACGAATCTCAGAGATTGGCTCATATAGTGACTATACAAAGGGCATACATTGCGGAATTAAAATCACTCAGTGTCATTTTGATATGAGCCGTAGGGCTCTTGCAAAAAAATTTTGAATGTTTTTAATAAATCGCCGAATTTCGTTTGGAACAAGGACGTTGTTCTCTATTATACCAAATAGCACGAATCTCAGAGATTGGCTCATATAGTGATTATATAAGTTATAAAGGGCATACATTGCGGAATTGAAATCATTCAGTGCCATTTTGATATGAGCCGTAGGGCTCTTGCAAAAAAATTTTGAATGTTGTTAATAAATCGACGAATTTCGTTTGGAACAAGAACGTTGTTCTTTATTATACTAAATAGCACGAATCTCAGAGATTGGCTCATATAGTGACTATATAGGTTGTAAAGAGCATACATTGCGGAATTTAAATCACTCAGTGTCATTTTGATATGAGCCGTAGGGCTCTTGCAAAAAAATTTTGAATGTTGTTAATAAATCCGATTAGTTTGGTATCGATTTTATCTAAAGTTTTCGAGATTATACTCCGGGATCAGATCAGCCAGCATTTAGTAAGGCATAATTATTTAAACCAATTTCAATCTGGATTTCGTAATAATTACAGTACTAGCACCACTCTGCTTCATGTTGTTGATGATCTTGCACACCATCTTGACAAAAAAAAACTCGTTTATCGTGTTAATACTATTGGATTTCTCTAAAGCATTTGACTCTCTAAATCACATACTGTTATTACAAAAGCTGTTGCTTTTCTTTAACTTTGATAAAACATCCCTTAAACTTTTGCACAGCTATTTATCCGAAAGATATCAAAAAGTAGTCATAAATGGTAAAGAATCGGGTTCTGAACGAATACCGACAGGTGTATTTCAAGGAACCATTCTTGGCCCAACGTTATTTTCCCTGTTCATAGACGATCTGCCGCTTGCAATAAAATATTCCAAATATCACATGTATGCTGATGATTGTCAATTATATCTTGGTGGTACTAGTGATAATATTCTGGAAATTTTCAATAATGTTAACCTAGATCTATCTAATATATTGGTATGGTCAAAATCGAATGGAATCTCATTGAACATCGCGAAAACACAGGCAATTTTCATTTCTAGGAATAATTTCTCAATTATTCCTGATATCTTTATTAATAATATAAAAATTCCATTTCTAAATCATGTAAATAACCTTGAAATCTGTATTAACAGTAGATTTACCTGGGATTCTCTAGTCATTAATGTTTGTAATAAAATTAATTCTATTTTATATGGACTGAAGCTTCATAAACACATATGTCCCAAAAATATTCGGGTTTTGCTTTCGAAATCATTAGTAATACCCCATGTATTATATTGTGAATTCCTCTATTTAAGTTGTGATTCGATTTCTTGCAATATTCTACAAGTTACTCTGAATAATATTGTGAGGTATGTCAACGGATTAAGGAAATATGATCATATTTCTGCAATGTTTAAGGAATTGCTCGGCTGCACAATGATTCAGTTCTTTTATTATAGAGCGATGCTACTACTATATAAAATTATTAATAATCGGGTTCCTTTGTACTTATACAATAAAATAAAAATTGGATCTATTTGCAATGGCAGCATAATTCTGCCAGCCAACCGATCCAATGTCTACAATAACTCACCCTTGTTTACAACTTTTACAATTTGGAATAGGGTTCCGGTTGAGATTAGAAGTGCAAGACCTTTATCAAAATTTAAATCTTTGGTTTTTGATTTTATTAAAAATAATTTCTAATTAGTGTTTGTTTATATGTTATATTTTATAAGTTTATACTGTACACTATTGTAACTAGATAATAGTTGGAATAGAAAAGCTATATGCTTTATTCCATGTTGTTGATAAATAAATAAATAAATAAATAAATAAATCGAAGAATTTAGTTTGGAATAAGGACGTTGTTCTCTATTATACCAAATAGCATTAATTTCAGAGATTGGCTCATATAGTGACTATATAGTTTGTAAAGGGAATACATTGCGGAATCGAAAACACTCAGTGCCATTTTGAGTGATTTCAATTCCGCAATGTATGCCCTTTACAACCTATATAGACACTATATGAGCCAATCTCTGAGATTTTTGCTATGTCGCACCGTTTTGTTGAAACCACGTATCATTAATGCCTAGCTCATGCAATTGACCAAAGAAATAACGTTGCAACATGTCTCTGTAACAGCGAATCGACTGTTTTGGTTCGTTTGCGATGGACGCTTGAACGGCAGCAATATTCTCGGCACTTCGACCAACCAGTTGTCTCACTGGCACGGGAACATCCGACAGCGAATATTTAGACTCAAATTTTTTCACTAGATTATGAATTGCTTATCTACTGGGACGATAATTACGACTAAAAAATTGGAATTAACGCTCTTGAAGTTGCAGTCAGAATTTTAATTATTTGTAAACGTTGTTCATTCGTGTACTGTCTTTACTGAATGTTTTGACACTGACAGTTTGGTTATTGGTTTAATGGTGCATTCACAGTGAATGTTCAAAGTTGTCAAGTCCTTATTGGAAAACCCTTTAGATAATGCAGATCGTGTTATCCAAGGCGATAGTTAAAATTAAAGTCATTATCAACCAATAGCGTTTAGCCAAAAAATACTATGGAAGCACTATTTAATGTGTCAATATTTTTTACGTGGAAAAACCTCTCGCTTCAATTTTTCGTGGAAAGTTGTAAAAAATCCGCGTAACCCAAAAAATATTAAAAATTGGTTTAAAATTAGCCAAAGGAGTTTTACGTCTGGAGTTGGATTGCGTTGATGTAATTTGTCAATAGCGTTCGCTGGAATAAAAATGCTGTTGAAGTTTCTCGTGGAAAATCTTGTAATTTTCTGCCATCGCTATTTACAAATCACACAAACAATCCATCTCCAGAAATAACGGAATAGATCAACATAAGAGGAAGATTTCTCAGTTGTGATTTCAAGCCGAAAAGACATAAAAGTTTTAATTTAATACAAAATAGAAATACACCTTTAAATCGCAAACATTTTTGGCTAATAAATATGATGAAACTCAAAAACAATTTGAACAAATTATTGATGATCGTAAAAAATTGACCGTTAGGATCAATAAACTAGAAGCTGAAAACCAAATTATCGGTAAACGATTGCGTGATCTTAGCATTAATAATGGTGTAACTAGTAATAATGACAGTTCAATTTTTATAACTGGTTAACCCGTTACATCAAATTTAACCAGTCAAATCTCATAACGGTATTGTTGAATGCAGTAAAGTGTTTACAAAATCGGAGAAAAATTTAATTATTGTTAAATTTAAGTCAGCTGATCTAAAAAATAAATTATTAGAGTGTAAAAGAAAGAAGAAATCTATTAACCCATCTGATTTGGGCCTATCTGAAGGAAGTAATGTTTTTATTCGTGAATTAGTTCCTAGATCTAAAATAGGACTATTCAACGAGTGCCAAAAATTTAAATTTGACAACAAATGGAAGTATTGCTGGTATAGAGGTAACACAATTTTTTTTTGAAAATTGATGAAAACTTGAAGCCGATTTTCGTAAATACTTACTTTGATTTTGATAAGCTTAAATTAAGTAGTTTTATTAAGCTTTTAATATTAGTTTTTGTTCTTTTCTAGATTATAGAAGTTTCAATTTTTTAATGTTAAATAGTGAAATTTATTTTATTCAACAAAATAATCTAATTTTTGTGTTGTTTATCAACATTTTATATTGTTTATATTTTAATTTTATTATTATTATTATTATTTTGGTGTTTTTGACATTTTGTTTATTTTTTGTCATTTTTACCTTCAGCGTTGAATTATTTTTTAGAGTACATTTTTTTATTGTAACGATCATCATTTTTGGTTGGAATATTAACTTCAGTAATTTTCATTATATGTATTGTGATTTTATGTAACAGCTACAACATTTCAGATAATTTATGGTTAATACTTTAATGAATTCAAGCTACACTTTTAATTTCACAATTTTTCATCAGAACATTCGTAGTTTACGTGAGCGTTTTTATCAAAATTCATAAATTTGTTTTAATGATCTTCCTTCGATAATATTTTTATCTGAGATATGGATTTATGATTACGAATTAAGTTTTTATAATATTCCTAATTATAAGAATTTTAGGTGTTGCAATAATAACTATAGGGCGGGTGGTGCATGTGTTTTTTATAATAGCAGACTAAATTGTTCGTGTGAATCCGCTTCATTAAATTCAGCGGACCTAATTAAATTATCATTATTTATTAATAATGTGAACTATGTTTTTATTTGTGTTTTTATGTTTTTATATGTTTATATGTTTTTTATGTCCTTAAATGGCCTACATTCGTTTATTAATAAACCTACTAGAATAACAAACCATTCTTCGTCATGTATAGATCATTGTTTTGTTTGTACTGATTATTCTTGTAGTGTTTCTGCTCCTTTTATAATTTGCTGTTATCGGATCATCATTTAATCAATGTAGGGTTAGAAATAAATGGCACTGCTAGTGTCTTAAGGCAAAATGCTGTGCCCGCGAATGCTCGTAGGTTTGATAATTTTGTGTTTTCTACTAAAATCTCTTCGTTTGATTTTTCTACTTAACTCCATATCTAATTCATGTTTTTCTAATGTAATTCAACATAAATCTAAACATAAACTGAAACCCTGGATCTCGTTCCATTCGATAAATTTAATGGCTAAGAAAAAGAAAATTAGTAAAAAGTGTAAGAAGCATCCTACAAATAAAGGGCTTCAGAAATATTTTCTTAAACTATGCCAAAAAGTTGATGATAAAATTCTTTCTGATAAGTTCACATATTACCACAATAAATTTTAACACTGTGGTAAAGATAGTAAGAAGACATGGTCGGTTGTTAATCAACTTTTAGGTGATATATTTGTTAATTATGTTGATAAAATTATGTCTAGTGATTCAGTAATTCTTACGGATTGTAAATCTGGATTTTGGTTTGCATTTTTCTAATGTTGTGTCTCACCTAAGAACAACCAACATTTTTTGTTTAATAATATGTCTTTTCATAGTCATAGTGAAGTCATCATCTCAGAAAATTTCTTATTAATCCCGTGAACGGTACTGAAATTGTTGGTATAATTAATTGTTTAAAATCTAGTAGTAGTGTATATATTCTTGGTATAAGTTCCAATATCCTAACGCTAACACAGAAATTATATCGCCAATTTTGGTACATTTTATCAATCAAAGTTTTTTGAATGGCAGTGTTCCTGATTGTTTGAAAACCGCAGTTGTAATTCCGTTATTTAAAAAGGGTGATAAACTGCTTAAGGATACTTATCGTCCTATATCTTTACAGCCCATTATTATGAAAATTCTGGAAAAGGCGTTAAAATTTCGGGTTGATGCCTTCTTTTCTAAATATATTATTTTAAATAATTGTCAATATGGTTTTAGGTCTGGAAAAAATACTGAGTTAGCTTTAATTGATTTTTTGAATGGGGTTCATATTAATTTAAATGGGAAAAAGTGTGTTGGTGATGTTTTTAATGATATTAAGAGGACTTTTGATATGGTAGATCACAATTTACTTTTACGGAAACTTTACAAGTGTGGTTTTAGAGGTCTGCTGTTTTTATGGATTAAATCATATCTTCGTAACAGGTTTTTTAAAGTAAAAATTGATAATTGGTTTAGCATGCCGTTTAAGGCAGACTTTGGAGTTCCACAAAGTTCGGTCCTCGATCCTGTGTTATTTTTAGTTTATATAAATTCTATATTTAATTTGGATTTGAAAGGCAGAATTATTGCTTTTGCTGATGAAATGGCATTGAATTATTATGGTTAAAGTACTTCTGAAATATTCAACCATATTAATTCTGATACGAATACATTGCGATCTAGGTTTGCATCTGGATGCTAATTTAAATTTGGAAAATTCATTTTCAAAAGGTAAAGAGCAATTAAATTTTTCTTTACGTGCCATATATTTACTACGTAAGTTTTGTCCATCAGCCATTTTATAAATTTTTATCATGCATGTTTTGAATCTAGGCTTTCCTATGGATTACCTTATTGGGGTGGGGTTTATATGAATACATTGGAACCTTTATACATTTTGCAAAAATACATTGTTCGGGAAATACATGTTTTTTAAGAGTCGTCGCGATCGTTCTTGGCCAATTTTTATGTCTTGTAAAATTTTACCTTTGCAACACCTATATTTAAAGTTTTAAAATTATTTTTCTCAGAAGTGGGCATAGAATTCTGAGATTAAATTCTGTTTACGACATTCGTAATAATTACAGAAACTACCTTTCTGTTCCTGGATTTATCAGTGAAGCTTATCACAGGTACTTCTTAGTTTCGGCCCCCACATTTTTTAATCGCTTGCCTCAACTATTACGCGCACAGTTAAAAAATAGAAAAATTATGAATTTAATTAAGGATTGGTTGTTTGAAAATAAAGATATTGGTTTTGTGTTGTTTTTATAGTTTATATTTTATTTGCTATTAGCTTTATTGTAAAGGTTATTGGTCATTGCCTTTTGGCAAAGAATAACCTATCTCCTTAACCTTAATTTTTGTATTATTATTTTAATTATTTCATAAATTTGTATTTGTGACGTAAGTACATTTCAAATTTTATTCCGGAGAAACATTTCAACTTTTTTGTTTTAGCAGACAATTTATTATTACAAGTCTACGTCTAGGAAATGTGTAGAATATTTATTTATACAATATTATAAAAATCTTATAACAAGAATATTAAAAACAGAACTTTTTTTATGAAAGAACGGAATCAGTTTCTAACAGTCCCATTCGGTATTATCATGAGGAATGTCTTTATAAAATTTACGAAAGCACGCTGCACCCACTTCATAGATGTTTGAGATCTTTGTGTTTTGCCAAATTGATAGGTTTCAGAGTATTCCAAATAGGTGTTATTCCTTCAGGCCAGGAAATGGCTCGTCGTGTTGACCTATTTAAATCCATATTAAATCCATAAATAGTAGTGTAAAGTGGATTGTCCTGGGCCAGCCGAAAAAGATTTTACACCAAACATTTTTTACATGTAAATTACAACAACATGAACGTTTACGTATTTTTTTTATATGCATACTACACAGTGCAACCACAGTAACTAAATCTCTGTACAGTGCAATCAAAGTAACTAAACTCTGTAATAATGATAAAACATGTGTAAATTCAACAAGAAAAATTCATGGTCATCGACGAGAATCGAACTCGAGACTTTTGCATGGTAAGAAACTGTCTTAACCATCATACTACGAGCGAGATTGTAAATCATCAACTATTTATGGTTTAAAAAAAAAAATTCCGCATGTTCAGCGAAATAACAAAATTACAATAATATAATAATACCCCCTAAATGTCGATTACAAACTCTACACGCTTTAAAAAAATTCCGCATGTTCAGCGAAATAAAAAAATTAAAATAATACATATAATAATACCCCTAAATGTCGATTACAAACTCTACACGCTTTAAAAATATTTTGTATACGATAATAATTTTTTATTAATTGAAATTAGATAGTGTAAAGTTATAATAATATTTTTTTTTTTTAATTCAACCTTGACATTTCCGGAGAATGCATAACTGCATAGTTATAATAATATTTTATAATTTAACCTTGGCGTAAAATTTGCTGTAATGTACATAATGAAAATTAGAAATATAGAATATATAAGTGGTAGTTTTGATGTTATTTTGATGCATTTAATTAATAAACTTATACAACGTATTACTGTGTGGTGTAAAATTAAATACAATTTAAAATATAAATTAATATTTTTTTGATTTACCTATTATTTTAAAATTAAAAGTGAAGTGATCGTAATCAATGTTGATCAATAAAAAAACAATATAAAAGTTAAGAAGTACCTATTTGTGAAAATATTTGTGTAGTACCGAAAATTATAAACTAATTGTTATACAACTTTTAATTGTTAAATATTATAATTTAATCAATAATCTTTTTTTTTGTGTTAGTGAACATTTATTTGTGTAGTAGCTATAAACTAATTATATTTACAACTTCTAAGTGTTAAATATTAGAAGTAAATCAATTAATAAAATAAATAAAATTTTAAATACATAAGCGAAAAATTTTTTAACGTAAGTTACAAATATACATTTATTTAAATTATATATAACGTTTTAACATATTATCTCTTTATATATTTTCAGTTAAATCATGAATAACTGTGAAGAATGCAACAAAATGTTTTCATCAAAAGACGTTTTAATTCGGCATTCAAAGGAGCAGCACCCTCAAGATAACATGCTGTGTGAAGTGTGTGGCATCGTTTTCGGCAATAAACGAAAACTTGATTATCATAGCAAGAGGATGCATGTTACATCAGCCGTTAATAATCGCGAGAGGGTACATATTCCATCAAACTCAAGGACAGTTGTAGGAGCTGCCAAGAGAATCAAAATGGATGATGCACCTACTGATGACGTTTTATGTAGTAATTGCAATGTAAGTATTTCAAAAAAATTTTTATTTAATCATTATAAATCCTTACTTCATAAAAACAATTGTTTAAGGAACTATAGTGAGAATGATGAGAACATCCAAATAATTAGCACTGCATTCAAGTCCCGAATAATTAGTTATAGGGTTTCAGATGTACCTATTAACTATATTAGTATAAATGATTTTATGTGTTCAATAAAACATAAAATAATTAAATTAATAGAGCTTCAAACAGAGTTATTTAAAGTTTGCAAAGTAAATTTTGAATTGTTTGGCTTATTCACTAAATTTGATTTAAAAGATGAAGCAAATGTTAGCTCATTAAAATCATTTAATACTAAAAATGCAATTTTAACGGAAGCTAGCGATTTGGATGAGATATTTTCTCAGCTTGTCTGCACCCTGAATACTCTGAGTGAGGAGTTTCAGGAGAAAGAGTCTGGATGGGCAATTGAAAAAGTATTGTTCATTGAAGTAAATTTTAACAAATATAGTCCAATGAGAGGGTCCTCTTACATACCTCTCCCAAAATGTATTAAAGATAAAAAGGCTATAATCAATGTACAAAATGCAGATCAAGCCTGCTTCGCCTGGTCAATCATGGCTAGCAAATATCCTAATGTAAGAAAACCTCAACGGTGTAATTCATTTCCTCACTATAGTTCTATCTTAAATTTAGATAATATTAGTTTCCCCATGCCTTTAAAAGATATCCCACAATTTGAAAGCCAGAATAATATAAGTGTAAATGTGTATAGTTTAGAAGGTAATCAAATTGTGGGACCTTTATATTATACAAAATCAAAAAAATCTCATCATGTTAATCTATTGTATATAGAAGATAGTGGAAATAGTCATTATTGCTATATAAAAAAATTAAATACCTTAGTAGGCAAACAATTGTCAAAAAGAACTAATAAAAAATTTATTTGTGATGGTTGTTTAATATTTTTTAGAAATGAGGAAGGTTTAAATAATCATGTGCAATATGGTTGCAATAGAATTAAATGTATTCTTCCTAATGAAGAAAATGACTTTTTAGAATTTAGTAATTATCGTCATAAATTACAAGTCCCATATGTGATATATTGTGATTTTGAAGCAATATTAAAACCAATTGATTCGTGTACTCTAAATCCTGAGATATCTTTTAGTGAAAATATTTTAAAACATGAACCCTACAGTTTTGCATATTACATTAAATGTTCATATAATGACATTAAATCTAAATTTGTTACATACAGAGGTAATGATTGTGGGAAAATTTTCATTGATAAATTAAAACAAGATTTAGAAATTATATACAACGAGCTACACGTAAATCGAAAAATGAAAAAACTTTCCTACACGGAGCAATTAAATTATAATTTTTCAAATAAATGTCATATTTGTGATGGTGATTTTGATGATGATGAAAACTATAAAGTTAGGGATCATTGCCATTTAACAGGGAAATTTAGAGGTGCTGCACATGTTAAATGTAATTTAAATTATAAAATAGCTGATTTCGTTCCAATATTTTGTCACAATTTAAGTGGCTATGATTCTCATTTTATTATAAAAGAATTAGGGTTTGATACTGAACAGATAGATTTAATCGCTCAGAATAAGGAACGATATATATCATTCACAAAACATTTTAAAATTAGTGAGCATAAAAAAATTAAATTAAGGTTTGTAGATTCATTTAAATTTATGGCAGCTAGCATTGACAAACTATCTAATAATCTTAATGACTCTCAATTCAAAGAAGTTAGAAAGAGTTTTTCTAATCATACTGAATTTAACCTTATAAAGAAAAAAGGAGTTTTCCCCTATGATTATCTAGATAGTTTCAAAAAGTTAGATGAAACTCAATTACCACCTAAAAATAATTTTTATAATAAATTACTAAATTGTGATATTTCTGACGATCAATATAACCATGCTTTAAATGTTTGGGAAACATTTCAATGTAAAAGTTTAGGTGAATATTCTGACTTATATTTAAAATCAGATGTTCTTATTTTGGCGGATATATTTGAAAATTTTCGAAATGTTTGCATGAAAACGTACGGTCTTGACCCGGCTCATTATTTTACATCTCCTGGTTTAAGTTGGGATGCAATGCTTAAGTTTACAAAAATCAAATTAGAATTGCTTAAAGATATAGACATGGTAAATTTTATTAGGAAAGGTATTCGAGGTGGTTTAGCTCAGTGTTCAAAACGATATGCAAGAGCAAATCACAAATATATGAAAAATTATAATAAGGAAATGGATTCTAATTTTCTTGTTTATTTAGATGCCAACAATCTATATGGATGGGCCATGAGTCAATCACTACCGTATGCTAATTTCAGATTTCTTGATTCATCGGAATTAGATAAATTTGATATTAATTCTCTGACAGATAATGAATCAGACATAGGTTATATTCTTGAAGTTGATTTAGATTATCCGAGCCATCTACATAAACAACATAATGATTTACCATTTTGTATGGAAAACATAAAACCCTTATACCAAAGCTCAAAAGAAAATAAATTAATTGCTAATCTACAACCTAAACAGGAATATGTTATTCATCAGAAAAATTTGAAAGACTGTCTTAATAAGGGATTAATATTAAAAAAAATACATAGAGTTTTAAAGTTTAGCCAAAAACCATGGTTGAAATCTTATATTGATTTAAATACAGATCTTCGTACAAAAGCTCAAAATTCTTTTGAAAAAGATTTGTATAAATTAAAGAATAATAGTGTTTTCGGAAAAACAATAGAAAATGTTGAAAAAAGAACCGATATAAGATTATCAACACATTGGGAAAATCTAGGTAACAAATTTGGTGCTAATACTTTAATTAGCAAACCTAATTTTCATTCATCCTCGATATTTGATGAAAATTTGGTTGCTATTCAAATGAGCCGATTATCTATTACGTACAATAAACCTATTTATGTGGGTTTCTGTGTTTTAGAATTATCTAAAACTCTAATGTATAATTTTCATTATGATTATATTAAGACAAAATACAATGATAACGCAACACTTTTATATACTGATACAGACTCATTAATTTATGAAATTCAAACTATAGATTTTTACAAAGATATAAAACCTGATTTAAATGAGAAATTTGATACTTCAGATTATTCTCCTAACAACTTATATAATTTCCCATTAGTAAATAAAAAGGTTTTAGGTATGTTTAAAGATGAATGTTGTGGAAAAATCTTAACAGAGTTTGTTGGAATCAGGGCAAAATCATATAGTTTGAACCTTGAAGATGATAATGAAATTATCAAGAAAATCAAAGGAATAAAAAAAAATGTTGTTTCTGATTCTATATCATTAAATGATTTTAAAAATTGTTTGAATAAAAATGTTAATGTAATTAGATCACAAATAAATTTTAGAAGTATTAGACACAACCTATACACGCAATTGACAAACAAATTAGCGCTATCAAATTTCGATGATAAACGATTTGTAATTCCAAATTCATACAAAACTTTGGCATGGGGTAATAATGAAATTGATAATTTCTATTTTACTTAGTTATAAATAACATATTTTATATTTCTTAAATATATATGTAATACATTTAATGCCTTACAATTTTAATTAAATTTAGAATAGTAATAATTAATAGGTTTATATTTTAAAATAATTATAATTGTATGTATAGTATATGAAAATTTGTTTATTTATATGTAAAACAATATATTAGTTCTTTAAAATAAATAATTAATAATAATAATAATAATAATTAATTTTAAAATAAAAAACACTAGAATATTTTAAATAATATCGTTTTTATTTATCCATGAGTTATGAGATGATCCAAAACCGAGCCATTTAACATAAACTTTGCTACCTTTCTTCTTCAAGATTTTCTCTACGAGGTAAGTATCAGGATGATTTGTCTTTTGGAGCTCTTTTTCATAAAACCTGCCAGATATTAGCTGTCCCTTATAATCCTCAAGTAAATACGTCACAGGAAACTTATTGTTAATACTGATAACTTTAAATATTTCAGTAGTCCAATTTGGTGTATAACCTTTTTCGAAAACGGTTTTAAATTTGCTAACTCGAACGAAATCGCCAACTTTAAATTTATTTTTCTGCATTAACTTAGGATATGTATAAACATGTTTTAAAAGTTGTTGTTCATTTGCCACAGTAACCTCTGAAGGTGCTAATTTAATTGTCCTATGTTTTTTGTTGTTGTAATCTTTCACTAAGTTTTTTAAAATATTTACCCACTTGTAAGATCCTTGAAGACTAAACTTCCTCCACATATGTTCCTTCAGAGTTCTATTAAATCTTTCTACTATACATGCTTTTATTGGGCTAAATGTTGAGTAATGGTTAATACTTTTCTGTTTCACAAGCTGTTTGAAATCTTTATTATAGAATTCAGTTCCCATATCTGTTTGTAGATTCCTTGGTATTCTTTTACTCTCATTGAAAATTTTTGTTAAAGCATCAACAATCACCTGTGATGTTTTGTTCTTTAGAGGTTCTACCCAAGCAAATTTAGAAAAAGCATCGATTACAGTTAGAAGATATTTAAAACCAGCATTTTCTTTTGCATAGGGAATCATTTCCACAAGATCTGCCTGCCATAAGTCATCAATACCCTTAATTTTAACATGTCTGCGTATAAAATTTTTACGTGCCGGCTTATGCAATTCATTGACTATTTGAAAGCGACTCATTTTATATATGTGGTCGAAGTATTAATGAAAGCTTATGAACTTTGGATTGTTATATATAAAATAATTTTTCCACATAATGTTTGGGATTTATTTAAAGCGAAAGATATCTAAGATTATGATCACTGCAACATTCAACAAAATGAATGAGTTAATAATTTAAATCTAGAACATCATAAATGCTAGTTGGTTTGTTCACAGCGTTGATAACAGTGAAGAAGCGGAGTCGAAACACCATTTTAAGATTGTTTTGAAATGAAATTAAATACGTTTTCTAAATAAGTTTATATAATATTGTTTTATTTATTTATTTATTTATTTATTTATTTATACAAAATGCACATTATATTTATCTAATTTCACCATAATTAAGTGATCTTTACATAAATTGCTTAAGTTTTGAACTTCCATTTCATTAAAAACGTTGAATCGCTCCGGCATAAATATAATGTTCTCCTCTGTCTCTATTAGGATTTTCACCCCATATCTAGTGTTGACTGATTTTACTTCTTGCACCACATAGTTTCTAGCCACCTCCAGATCTTCAAATTTTATTATTGTTTTCTCTGCAAACCTTTCCACGTTATTGAGTTTTTCTATAAGTTGTTTTCGAATATCCATGGTTGGTTGATTGTTAACAATCCTATGCTTACTCTCAGACTGATGATTTTCAAAGAAACTCACTATAATTTATACTAATTAGTAATTATGGTTTAATATGACTTTTAAACACGCGCGTGGTATCAAGTAACATTCAATGATTTCAACAACCATATCAGCAAAATAGAGACCATAAACATGTTTAATCATGTTTAACCACACAGATTAAATTTGCTTTCTTAGAAACAATTGCCCTCGTATCACGTTGCATCCTATGATTTCAACAACCACATCAGCAAAAAAAAAAAAAAAAAAAAAGAGACAATAAAGAAACATGTTTAATCATGTTTAATCATGTTTAATCATACATATTAAATTTGCTATCTTAAAAACAATTTAAAGACAAGTAAACACGTGACCTCTAGGATGGCCTCATTTAAAACTATTCAAGAGTTTATATAGACTCAGTAAAGACTTGAACATTACATGAATCAGGTGTGAAAAGTCCAAAAAAAAAAAAAAAAAAAATGGAATGTGAAAGAGAAAACCTTATCGAAATGGATTCAGTACATCGAGAGGAAAATGGAGATACATGTGGTTTATATGGCTTAAACGGTGGTATGAACAAGATACAGAATCGATTAAAATCATTCAAGAAGTTGTGGAACAAATGGATCATTGATCCATTACAACTATCTCGAGCTGGATTTTATTACACAGGTGTAGACGACTGCATCAAGTGTTTCAGCTGTAAAGGAGTTCTCGAAGATTGGAATATCACCTATGAAATATGGACAGAACATGCATTTTGGTTTCCCACATGTCAACACGTTAGAAACATCAAGGGTGAAGTGTTTATTGATAACATCCAAAACAAATGGAATCAAGAGGGTGTAATTCATTGTAAAAATAATATTTAAGAAATAAAAAATAGATTTCAAAAAGTATAAATTGTTTTTATTCATTTATTTTTGTTTGTACGAATACAAAGATCATTTATTATTTTTTGCTTACATAAAACTGGTATTTCATTGAACAATCTTGAATAATTAAAATAGTTATATCCTGTTACTGGTGGTATAAAAAAATCCTGTATTTGTAGAGAATGTGTTTTCCGATCGACACATTTTGCTAAGTATAAAAAGTAATAATTAGCGACATCAGTCCATACTGCCTCGCTCCAGATAATAATTGATTGCAAAAATGATGATAAAGATGAGCAGCGTTCCCATTCTTTGGAATTTAAAACGATTTTCTTCCCACCACTCGTAAACAAAATGCGTCTTTCATTATTTCTACTGGTTAGCTTTACATCACAATTTCCATTCGTTTTTGGTAATTCAGCAAAGGAAATGTTATTTACACAACTGAAGTGATTTTTTATTGTTTGTAAATTATTGAAAATTGTAGTCGTCCACATTTCAGCACTTAGTGTATGAAACATTGTATTTTTGAATAAGATTATAGTAGTTTTAAAAGTGTTAACATCATAACCAATGTTGAGATAACATGTATGTTGATCATTTAAAAAATATGTATGAGACAACAATAAATTAGGTATGGTCACCATCTTTTTTTTAATTATATTATTAACGCTTTTTACTTTAAACATATTATTTGGGTTTAAAGGCAAATGTAAACTAGCTTTTGATAAAAAAACAGCTTTCCTATTTATACCCTTCAAGAGTTGCACTATCTCTTTCACACATACAAATCATCTCATCTCTTGGTTCTTCTTGTCGATGAACTAAAATAACCAGCTAAGCAATTTCTGAAAGGTGCTGAATCATGTTTGTTTTTGTTCTTGTAGTTAAAATCTTAGGGAATTCTTTTTTAAAAAGTTTCTTTATTTTTACATCATTTTCAATCTGGTTTTTAATATTAAATAATTTTATAAATTTTTCCATTGAATTACGTTTACATCTATTTAACAAAAATATACAACAATATTGACCGCAAACTCCAGTGAATAAACTTTGTAATTGTTTATTATTGTATATAATACATTTACTGTTACATTTTAGAAACCTCTTAATCTCAGGATATTTCGTTGCTGATCTTCCATAAGAATCAAAAAATTCTCCACATCCATTTGATGGAAAATAAACAGCTAACCAATGTTGCCCTGGTTGATTTGATTTATCCGTATTAATAACATATAAAGCAGGTTTTGATTTAACCCTCTTTGGGATTGTGTTGATTGCAAAAACACCTTGAAAATACTTCTTAGTAAATTTATGTGATTTCAATGCTTTTTGAATGTCTAAAGTAGTCATTGTATTGACAATCATTTTGTACAGTATTGTTACAAACTAACTCTTTATTTTAGAATTGTGAGCTATTTATATTATTAATAGTTCGTTATAATATTACGATTTTTATCGATTTCTAGAGTAGTATCATATTCCAAGTACACTAGACATGTTTTAGTTGAGTTAAGAGCTTCTGCAAATCTTGCCTCTAATCTTAAACTTCCTTGATTCATTAGAGAGTTACATGATAAAGTACTTGACATGTCTGAAGTTAAATCAAAAGCTAATAGGAAATAACCATTCTTAAACATTTCTTTGGTAATCAAATTTCCCTGAGGTGTGTGTAAAATTCCACTTGATGTAAATATTGTTGAATACGCTCTAGCGTAACTGACCCCGTCTGCGAAATTCATTTCAATCGGTGCACTAGGAACTTGAACCCCATTCATATAAATTGAGAACGAAGTTATTTTATTATTTTTAAAATTATATGGGTTCTTAGATCTTTTCCCAGAATACGCATCATTATCTATCATTGTAAATATTAGATTTGTTGGGAGCTGTCCTAACACAATATTATCCAGTGAAATTGAGTTTCCTCCGGTAGGAATTGTAAATGATTTAATTTCATTACGCTTGTAGTGGTATTTTGCTGTTGTATTTTCAAGCATTTTGTGATGAGCAATTAAAATATTTGGATTTATATGAGCATGTCTCAAGTAAAGTGTAGCTTCTGTTATTTTAACAATCGAAGTATCTGTATCAACACCGAGTAAATAAAACTCCGGTTTGTTCAATGTTAACGAAATTCGTAAATCTACATTGTTTAATAATAACAAAGGTTGATTGAGCATGTCAGCATGCAATTTTCCATATACTTCTACAATTCTACTGTTTTTAGTTAACGCTGCTCTTAATTTTAACCCATCGTTTTCATTAAGATTATCGAGATTTTTCGTCTCCAAACTCCATCCTGACAATTGCAAATGTGTTTTGTATGCATCATCACCATAATTTAATAGTTGTTCCAAATATGCTCGATAACTGTAATTCCCATCTGTTGAATTTATATTCTTCCCATTTAAAGAAATATTGACTTGATGAAACAGAGAATGCAGCATATTGTTTACCAAACTAGGCTGATCTTTATCTGTGTCTATATATACCTTGCCATCATTTTTAGTTACTTGAAATTTCAGGCACAAATTTATGGATGATAAATCTAAATACGAATCGCCATGACTGTAACAAGCAAATTCAATAACCGACTGATTTTCTAAACTGGTTATAGGCTTGTATGCTACTTCTTCATTTTTTAAAATACTTGTCTGAATTGAAGGCGGTTGAAATAAATCTAGTTCTGATTTCATACATTCTGTAAACGTCATTATGTAAAAATATCAATAATCCGTTTCTTGTTTGATTTATTTTTTAATATATTTTTCCTCTTTTTCACTCTATCACGAGCAACTTTCAACTGTTTACAACGGCTTCTCAAACAGCCTTTTATTGAATTTTTAGCTCCTGTACCAGACATTTGTTTAATTTTTTCTGCTGCTTTATCTCGTAGTTTATCAACCACTTGTATTGATCTATCACGAAGTATTTCATTAATCGGCTTTTGCGTTTGAAGAATGTCTGAACCAACCTGAAGCGCTTCACTTTTTAAGCCCTGAAGGGCTGATGTTAATATTGGTTTCAAGTATCGAAATATTCCTGCGAAAAATCCTCCTAATCCTCTTCCCTTTTGATATACTCTTTGAGATCGTAATAATGGACCAAAATCTTCATTGTTATACCCACCACCACCTGATTGGTTAGCATAGTACTTTGCGTAATAGTTATCCATTTGTAATTAATGTAATCTGTAAGATACCTCTTTATATACCTTTACGAAAGTGAAGTACTAGGTAGGTCATAAATAGTCCATCATTAAAATTGATTTGTTCTCCAGTTTCATCAGTTATTAAAATACTGATCTCTGATATATTATACTTTTCAATGGGACAATATTGAACATTATCTATTTGATACGATCGAGGTATGCTTCTATCAGCGTCTGTTCCTAGAGGATGCATATACAAACATGGTACAGATGCATCTCCGATAGTTCTCGGTTTGATTATATTACAATAAAAACATATGTAAAATGGAATTGGGTTGATATTTGTATTCACATCAATATAACTATCTTTAACATTTTTTATTTTAGCTTCAATCTGTTTTGTTGGTTTGAAATTTTTAATTTCCTTTTTTAAAGATTCTTTAAACTCTGGCCATCGCGTTATTCTAATTTGAGAAAATATTACATCAAAAAATTCCTCAAGTGTGTACTCTTGATTACATTTTATTAAGGGATAAACATCTTTTAACACTGGTAGCTGAATATATGGTTCATTCTTGTTATAATTGAATTTAACTAATTCAGCTGATGAGTTATATCGATCAAAGAAATTAGGTTCTTCAATTTTTTGATAAAATTTAGAGGTAGTTGCATTTAAAAATATTATTAATTCTATGTCTAAAGGAAGTATTTGTTCTGATGTCGATTTAATTGTAATTTTTGTTTCATCACTTATAGAAGTATGAGCGACGTTAGTTAGACCAACATACCATTTCTCATTAGAATCCAAATTTATAGTGTTTGGGAGTTTAACCGTGAACCTCGATAATGAATTTTTTGGGTAATATTTCAAAGAACTGTTACTTAAAAGAGTTACGTATGTGAAATTATCCATCACTGTTCTCATTAATAACTATTAAATTAATAAATTAAAACACCGATTTTATCCTTTATATAACTTTTTATTTTTAAAATTTTTATTTAATTCTTGACCAAGGTTGATTTCGTAAGCGTTCTTGTTCACTACGTTTTATTGTTTGAACTGTTAACGGACGATCACTTCTCCTCTGAGGTACGTCTGAAGTTGTTTGTAGTGATCCTGGTTTTGGAGCCTGAAAAACACCTTTTTGTTTTTTAAAAATATGTTTTTTTGTTGGAACAGAGATTGTTGTTCCGTCCTTCATTTCAAATGTTCTGTACATATTAGAATGTGAAGAAATTCTTTCGCGTAAAATTTCTTTTGGATTAATAAACTCATCAGAAACAATACTATCATTATCATCATCATCATCATCATCTTTATCATCGAATACATCGCTGTTATTTTCAAATGTTTCTTCTGCATCTAATTGTGTAAACACTGGCTTAGGTTTTTCATCAGCATCTGTGTACTCCTCTTTTGCTTTAGGTATATCAGCTTGTGTATATTTATCAGAACCTTTTGATGATGCATCTGTATTTGTATCTTTGTTTTTAGAAATAATTCTTTTAGTTTGAACTCCCACTTCATGAACATGACGTATTGCTGGTTGATACAAATTAAATTTATCTTTATACGCATTTTTTCTTTTCATTGATGAATATGTTAATAAGTTCTGTCTATATAGATGCCACTTATTCAAATCAGTTAGTTTGTTGTTACGTAGAATTGATTTCATATTTTTATCTAATTCCGATAGTTTACTATCATCAATTAAAATTTTTTTAATTTTTTCGAAAATTTCTGGTTGTATAACAATCATCCGTTGTAAATTACTCATGATGTCTGATTAATTATTTGGCCTATCAACCCTGATAAAATAGTGCTGATTAAAACGGGTAAGAATCCACCTTTTTGTACAAGAATTTTACGCTTTGAAGAGAGACACAGTTTTGAACAAGCCAAGTCGCGAAGTTCTCTTTTATACTTTTTTAATTTTGTTTTACACTGTTTAGAAATTCTGTTGTTTCCATTTAATGTGTTGAGTGATATTTCACATAAAGTTTTTATAACTTCAGGGGTGCAGACTTTAAGTAGCGCTTTTCTTGTTTTTGAGTTACACTTTTTTAGCACATGTAGAATATGTTTGTTTGCCTTCAATCGTTTCATTTTTTATACACACTTTTTTATTTTCGAATAAAATTGATGGACAATAGCATGTGAAATAGCCTTTTTTTAAGATATCGGTACGGAAACGAAATAAATCATTAACTGATTGTGTTAAATCAAATAGTAAATAACCATGAGGTCTCGAAGTAGCTTCATTATATACCCTCATAAGTTCCGCTGTGTTTTCAGGGTATATTTGTCTGGCTAGAGAACAAATCTGAGATCTGTCTCGTGGATTTTTAAAAACTACAAGATATTTACAATTTAAAGAAATATCTCGACAATATTTTGCCTGATGAAACACATTCTGAGTTACTAAAATAATAGATAAATTATTATGATGTGAACCTTTGGTAAAAAGTTCACAAATATTTTTATTATACGCTTCTGTCATTAGATCATCTAATATTATGATACTTCCGTCTTCGCAATTCTCAAAAGTATCTGGGATATTTTTTATAATTTCTATTTCATTTGTTTCATAGATATCTTGTGGTATCGCTTTTGAGTTTCCATTACACCACACAATTTTATTAAATTTTTTACCATCATTTAAATGTTTTAATAAATTTAAAACGAAAGTTGTTTTTCCACACCCTGAGGGTCCCGCAACCATCATTGTAAACGGTTTAACCATATACATTATTCTAATGTATCATACAATAAATGCGTACCCTTTTATAACTTCTAAATAGAATGATTTTTTTTTCACGAAATGCAGATGTAATATAACAGGTTGATAACTATACAAATACACTTCAATTCAAATATTTTCTCTTACATATACAGAATTTCATTATGTACATTACAGCAAATTTTACGCCAAGGTTAAATTATAAAATATTATTATAACTATGCAGTTATGCATTCTCCGGAAATGTCAAGGTTGAATTAAAAAAAAAAAATATTATTATAACTTTACACTATCTAATTTCAATTAATAAAAAATTATTATCGTATACAAAATATTTTTAAAGCGTGTAGAGTTTGTAATCGACATTTAGGGGTATTATTATATGTATTATTTTAATTTTTTTATTTCGCTGAACATGCGGAATTTTTTTAAAGCGTGTAGAGTTTGTAATCGACATTTAGGGGTATTATTATATTATTGTAATTTTGTTATTTCGCTGAACATGCGGAATTTTTTTTTTTAAACCATAAATAGTTGATGATTTACAATCTCGCTCGTAGTATGATGGTTAAGACAGTTTCTTACCATGCAAAAGTCTCGAGTTCGATTCTCGTCGATGACCATGAATTTTTCTTGTTGAATTTACACATGTTTTATCATTATTACAGAGTTTAGTTACTTTGATTGCACTGTACAGAGATTTAGTTACTGTGGTTGCACTGTGTAGTATGCATATAAAAAAAATACGTAAACGTTCATGTTGTTGTAATTTACATGTAAAAAATGTTTGGTGTAAAATCTTTTTCGGCTGGCCCAGGACAATCCACTTTACACTACTATAAATCCAAGCTCGAATTTGATGTACTATTTTTTCTTAAAATCAAAGGAGAATTTTCCTTGCCTTGTAATGACTTATAATTCATAAAATCGTTAAAACCTAAATGGTAAGTATTACCTCTCCCTAGTATGACATCTTGTGAGAAACTTGCGATTTATAATTTTTAAAGTTGGAACACATTAAAGTAACCAAAAATAACATGCTACAATAATAAAATTTAAATTTCTATTTTAACCTGCACAGTTGACTGTCCAAATCATCAATTCCTCGATTTTGATACCTGGCAGTACCTCACTTATTTTTGTATCCATAAAGGTATTTCTCAAGCTCCTCGACCACCGACTGTCCATCCCACAATGCGCAATAATTTTTATTCATGGTTGCATCGTAAATAATTAAATGTAGAGTCAATAATTTTCGAAAATAAAATGCTGCCGTAATTTTTAAATCGGGTGTCGGTAAACATTTTTGCAGGCTTTAGATAGAGTGTCATTTTCTTTAAAGCTTCTGCTACATTGCATACATGCTTTTTTGCAACATTATTTGCACTACTCTAAATATAATTTGAATATTTAGGATACATTTTTACGTCTTGTTCCAAATACATTTTCGAAAATCGTTTCTTGATCCAGATCCTTCAGGGACCTTTTTTTCTGTTGACAGTTCTGACAAACATCGGTTATGGAACGAATTTAAAAAATACGTGTGGCTTATTAATATGCTTTCCTTTCGAATTTCGGCGCGATTCTATATTACCGTTACGGATTTTGCACCTTGTCACCTCTGCGACAAGGATACGATTCACAACAAATAACCTTTTAAAGTTGGTATTCTGGCACGCCAGAAATTTTTAAAAGTTTCGTTTCTAAGCTAGATTACATGCAATTTTAATTAATTTTTTCGGTACTAACTTGTGTACTTAGGCGGCACTTTATTTTGGTTTTCTTACATTATTTTTCCACTAGAAAGGGTTACGTTTCCGATTTCGCCTTTTATGAATACTACTACAATGTCATTAACATTGATATTAGAGCCATATTTTCTTGTATACCTCTGCAATTCCTTCGGCCAAAAATAAAACTTTTAAAATAGATTCTGGATCTATGTCCGAATCCTCATCGTCGCCTTACAGAGTAATATTCGTTATAATATGATATTGGCTGTTTTAAAATATGTACAAAAAACAGTTTTAATTGAAAAATTACTGTAATTGTTGAACTTGAACTGTTTACCCTTTATGATTTTTTCTTAAAGCATATTCTCAACCATTACCTAGTGTTTAGTATCAGTAACCATGATTCACTGTTTCACCGTATACTTTCTGGTTATAAATCCATTTTGATATACCACTACATGCTGATCAAAAATAAATGTAGTACTGGTATAGAATCGTAAATCGTTATCTGACTAAAAGTAACGGAAACACCAGAAGAATCAAATATTTTTGCGGTAAATAATCGTAACTCACCATGTGATATTTTGCCTCAAAGTAGTGAATACATATGCGGTAGTATACTACTGCTTAGCTCAGATCCTTGAACAGGTAGGATCATTGCTAATTGGATAGTTTATAACACATTTTTTTAAATTCCGGCTGATATTAATACATATCGTTCTACATTATCGATTGGTTTACATTCGGCTAACTTTAACAGTTTAAGTCTAACATGTCTACAACAGTTGGGTAGTATGCAATCAGTCGGAAGGTTTTAGAGCTTTTATTTTACCTCACAGCTTTGGTCCTGCTATCCAGTAGGCATCTGAAATATCTAGGATCAAATTGGGAACCTGCTTAACAAATATTCAGGCGATGGGCAACACATTGACATATTTACCCAAATCATTAGAACGACATGAGAAATATCCAGTCCTCCCGAAAGCGATTGGAGAAAAATTCTTCCATATTTTCCAAGTTGCAAACTGGAAAGGCAAAAAATAAAGACGGCTTGAATTTTTACTAGTTTCAAAGTATATTCTAGAATTGAGCTAAATGCAAAACTTATCTCCTACCATTTTTAATTTCACTACGAAAAACGTTTAATATTCAATCCTTTAAGTAAAGCAATATGTTGAGGGCAGTTTTATCGAAGAGAATTTCTTGCAGCATTATTTAGTCCTTAAGATCTTTGTGTTTTTGAAATTATTTTTGGCACTGCAGTGCATACCTTCAATATTCAAAAGAAGAAACTTATAATTTGGTGCCGAATCATAAAATCCTTGTAGCATTTTGTTACCATTATGTTTGTCAAATTAACTGATTGTGACAAACGAACCAACGAAAAAGCAAACAAATAAACTTTCAAACTTTATTTTTCCCATCATACGCTACACATATACAAATACACGCCACATGAAGAGAAATAGACAAGAACGAAAGTTTTGTGCTTAAAAAAAAAATTCTTTACTTTCAAAAAGTTTTTTTTTTTTTTTTGCCTCAATTTTAACGAGGTGAATGCTACAAATAAAGAAAATTTGTGATCAAAATGAATAATTTTTTATTAAATTTTTTTTTTTTTTTTTGCTTTTTCCGTCGAGTTATTTTATGTAACTTTTGGAGAGAAGAAAAGTTTTAATATATGTAAAACAGTTGAGCTTTTTATTATTATTTTCAATTTTTTTTGTTGCTGTTGTTGTTCTTCGTACGTATGTACTCTTGCATTGTTAAATCGGAAATAAAAAAAAAAAACGAGTACAAAAGAAGGAAAATAATAATAATAGGAAAAACTCAATTGGGATTTCTTTTTTGTTATGCGAGTTAAGCAAGTTAAAGTTTATATTGTTGTTAAATAAAATAGAGTTGAAAAACTACAGTAATAATAAAAACAAAATTTAAATATTTTTTTTTTTTTTTTACATCCCAGCGATGATTTTTAACGATAAAATTGATTATAAAGTGTTCAAGGTGTTGTGCATATTTAATAATTATAGGTCGATTTGTAACTACAATACACAAAATGCTATTTACCTACCTAAAAGATAATTAGTGTTACATTTTCAGGTTAAACTTTGTAGGTACAGGTATTGTTTGGATACAAAACAACAAGTACTGAATAACAACTATTAAAATATTAAAACAATGGAGAATTATAGAAAACTTTATATTTTCTTATTCAACGACGAACTTTTTTTTTTTTTTTTTGTGAAAGAACTTAAACCAATTTATTATTATAAAGTTTTTGGTTTCCATCTTTTCCTCAACTTAAATTTTTCCATCATTTTGTGTTGGGAAACTAGTATAAATACACACACAAGAAAGATGGAAGAATACAAAAAATCGAAATAAATTGATCAATCGATCTACTTCTTATACTTAGTATATGTATGTATTGCATTGCTGCTGTTTTTTTTTTGTTTACTATACAGTTTTGTGTTGTGCTTTAAAGTTAACCATTTAGCTTTTTCCTCGTTCATTTTATATTACAAAAAAAAAAAAAAAAAAATAAAAATATTTTTATAAAATTTCAACAAAGTAACTTCACAAGACACACCACCGGTACGAAGAGTGAAACATTTTTTTAATTTATTTTAACTTAAATAGTTGCTATACGTTTTTTTTTGCTTTTGGAAAACTTATGGGATTTTTATGCTTGGGATATAAAAGTAAATGGCTTTGGCTGAATATAGGTGATTTGTCTTCACGTTTTTAAAAAATTGTCAAACCAGCAATTTGAACAAACAGAAGAATATATATCTGATTTCGACAACTTAATTAGATTTGTTAGTCAGCAGTGCTCTAAATATGGCAACTCTTTAACTATACAAACATAATTGATTCCAAATGTAAAGCGTAGCTCTAATTTAAACTTTATAAATTAATGGTAATATATGTTCTCCATTTCTCGGGCACACGAATTTGACTTTTGTCCCGACGAACTTCAACTATTTCATTCCTAGGTATTTAAACTCGATTCAGTTGTCGACTCAATAAATTTTCAAACCCCAACCAGAGAGACTGGTTGGGTTTTGAAAGTTTATTGGACTAAATTAATTATAACTGAGCTGGACCAGACATTGAACCAAAATAAGGCTCATTCCTTAACATCTGAAACATATAAGTATTTGAAATTTTAATAGATTTAACAACAACAAAATTTTAAACTGGTTTAATCCAAAAAAACAGATTAATTAAAGTGCTGCTAACGTTATAAACTTAAAAGCTCATACTCAAATTATAGCCTTACATATTTGATGTACGTTAAATAATTTTGTAACTTGATACTCTTCTAGGCTGGAACTAAATCTGTTAGTCTCGTTAAGGAGTTTGTCAACAACAACATACCTAACGGATTCAATTAAAAATTTGATGTAAACAATTCTAGAATCTGAAACAGTAGTATTTATAGCGTTACTTACATTCAAAAAGTAAAAGCTCATAAAACTCAAACTGGTTTCACGGACTATATTATGTACTATTATAAAAGCTCGAACTAATGAAAGCTTAATTAGTTAAGGGTTGAAAGTTTCAGGGAAATGTTGTAAATAATCTAAACCTTAAATACACATAACAGAAAAATTATTGCTAACCTAAAAACTCTCAAAGGTGGGAACATATTGTTACGTTTTTGCCTTGTCAATCAAGGTTTGTATCACTGAATTGTGAATAAAACAAAGTCAATTCAATTTATCATCAACGAATTTATTTATGTCACTTAAAAATTATAACAACACTATTTATTAACGATAATTCACAAAATCACTTTAAATAATTTTCACACAATTTTACAGTACTCTTATAAATTTTATTTCGCAATCCAACACTTTTTAAATCACTTTTTAATTCCTTTTTAATCTTCACACTGTCGCTTTCCTAATACAACTAATCCAATTCGACTTCGTTCACCTTTTTATATACACAAACCAAACTTGTAAAAAGCTCATGACTTTTCCAGTTAGAATAGCGTAGAATCATTTAGAACAATTTTATCATGGAAAATTCCATTTTAGTACAGTTAAACATTGAGCTATTTAATTTAACTTATTCTATTACACACTAGGTGTCACCGTCACAATATAATAGAGCAACGGTGACACCTAGTGTGTAATAGAATAAGTTAAAATTAATAGCTCAATATTTAACTGTACTAAAATGTAATTTTCCATGATAAAATTGTTCTAAATGTTTCTACGATCAGTTAAACATTGGGCTATTAATTTTAGCTTATTCTATTACACACTAGATATCACCGTTACAATATAATAGAGTAACGGTGACACCTAGTGTGTAATAGAATAAGTTAAAATTAATAGCTCAATGTTTAACTGTACTAAAATGGAATTATCCATGATAAAATTGTTCTAAATGTTTCTACGAACGAAGTCGAATTGGATCAGTAGTATTTGGAAAGCGACAGCGTGAAGATTAAAAAGGAAATAAAAAGTGATTTAAAAAGTGTTTTAGTGGAAATAAAAATTATAAGTGTACAGTAAAATTTGAGAATAATTTATATAAAGTGATTTTGTGAATTTTTATTAATAAATTGTGTTTGTAATAATTTTTGTGTGAAATAAATGATTTTGTATTATTCACAATCCAGTGAAACAAACGTTAATTGACAAGGCAAAAACGTAGCAATAGATTTGACAACAACAACATAACTGATAGTTTCAAATACAAATTTGATTAAAACCATTCTAGAATCTAAAACATAATTATTTAAAGCGGTACTTAAATGCAAAATTGAAAAGCTTATAAAGCTCTGTGACATTTTTTTAACTTAAATAGTTTTACTGTTTACACAGACATGCATTTAATAATTGTCACATAATTAACTAGCATAAAAGCTCGAACTAATTAAAGCTTAGTTAAGGGTTTAAAGTTTTAGGTAAATATTATAGAAATAGCTCAACTTTGAATAAACATAAAATAAAAATAAAGGTCAATTTTGATAATCAACGGGTTGTTGACAACAACAACGTCATATTTATGATAATGACAATATTTAACTAATTTAATGAAAAAGCTCATTCATTTCAACATTTCGATACATCCCTACATAAACCGATATTTCAAATTTGTTGGCGAACTATAGTATAGGTTTTGTATACATTAATCATTAATAATATTACGCGAATAAAGTATTTTGTAATAAGCGACAACAACTAAAGCGTCTATCTGTGTGATTCAACGTTCGGGAAAATTTATTTTACTACAACTTTATGCCTAATTTGATGGAGCTTCCGCGACTTTGTTGACGTAGCCCGGTTTGTAAATAATTACGTTGACATATTTCTCTAAGCGGATTTTCCACCTCTTTAATTTGGCATTGTTGTTTTTATTGCTGATGGCAAATGTTAGTGGTTGGTAATTCGTCATGTTTCGAATTTTTTTGGCTCCTTATAAGTAGTTTCAGAGATTATCTTTGGCCCAAAATCTAGCCAGTATCTCCTTATCGTGGGCAGCAAAATTCTGTTCTGTTTTGTTCAGTCCTTACAGATATCGCCCTGGGGCAGTACTGCATCAATTGCAAATGATGAAGCATCTATTGTCAGAAGGAACGATTTGTTGAACGCCGGGAAGATTAATGTATCCGCGGAGGATAGTAGCGTTTTGATTTATAAAAATTCTTAGACTTCTTCCTTGTTCATGCTGATTTGTACCTTTTTGGACTGGGCTGCTTTTGTTTGTGCATTTTCTCCGCTTGTAAGGTTGGTCAATGGCTTGGCTTTCTTTGCGAAGTCTTGTATAAAACGCCTGTAGTAGGTCACTAATCCAAGAAATGACTTTAGATCTGTCTGATTTTGAGACCTTTTGATGTTTTTGATGGCTGAAACTGTTTTAGGATCAGGTTTGATACCCTTGTTTGTGATGAGGTAACACAAGAATTTTGTTTCTTCTTCCAGGACCTCTGTCTTGGCAACATTGACTCTTAGTTTGGCTTTTTCTATTTTGGGAAAATTTTGTCGATGTTCAATAAATGTTCTTGTTCTGTTTTCCCTCATAGATTATGATGTCGTCTATGTATACGTAACATATTTCGCCGATGTATTGTATTATTTTAGGAAGTAGCCAATTATTCTTTCATAAATGGCAGGGGCGTTTTTTTAAGGCAAAAGGAAGTCGTAAAAACTCGAACTCTCCGTTCATTGTAGAAAAAGCGGTTTTTGTACACCTACGTTTTTCATTTTTGTCTGGTGGAGCCCTGACGTAAGGCCTTTGTACAAAATATAGAGTCTCCGAGATATGCAAATGTACTGGATATATCTGGAATTGGACATGAGTCTGATATTGTGATGGCGTTCAGCCTTTTAAAGTCTATGAGTATTATGCCATCAAATGATTTTAATCCCGGTAGAATAATGAATTCAATAGTATTGTTGATGCCAATACTTTTGAAGAAATGTCCGCTAATTTTCTTACTTAACCTTAGTTGGGATGGCGTTATTGGCTAATTCTGTTTTTATAAAGTTACTTTGTTCTAAAAAGACCAAAGTATTGAAATCCTGTCAAAAATCAAATCTGGCTGTCTGTACCCATGGTATCTCGAGAATGGCTTATTTGATTACAATTTTTTTTTCTGCAATCTGTTTCTACGGTCAAGGTGGAGATTTGAAAAGCTTTTGGAACCTGTACGTTAAGAGGGTCTAGTCCTTGCGATAAGAATTGACCCAAAACACCTGGTTATAGAAATAATTACCAATTTGTTATATGTATGATGGTTTGAAGATTGAGTTTGGCATTGAGTTTGTTGAAATGTTGTTGGTTATGTTTGACATCCGCTTTGGAAATGAGATTCTAAAATGATTTTTATATGAAGTTCTGGAATACAGCCAAGTATGAGGGAACATGTCTATTTCTCAACCGATTATGATGAAGTTCGATATGTAGACTAGTACTGGGATTGTAAAATTATTTTTGGATCAAATTTTGGAATATGGCCAGTAAAATAGAACTTGTCGATTTTTTAATGAATTTTAAAATGATTTTTAGATAAAATTTTAAATTATGACCAATCTTTGCTATTCCTTAAACGAGTATAACGAAATTCGAGTGTGGAAATGAGGATTTAAAATAATATTACTAATTCTGAAACTCTGCTTTACCGTTATTAGTTTCAATACTGAGACAAGTGTCCACTACACACTATATTTTTCTAAAAAAGGCCAAACTTACCGCTCTTAAAGTTTCTAATGGGACTTGAATATTATTACGGAGATAACTTTGATCGTTTATTAATTGAAATAGTCAGTTTAGGCTGTCTTAAAGAATACTCAACAACTGATGATTCACAGAAGCCTAAGTAGACAACATTATAGAAGCCATATTGACATATGTACTTGTATTTCTCACAACCTCGTTTAAATCAATTTTGGGGTCACATTTCTTTCTATTCCTTGGAAACATCAATTTTCATCATAATCGGTTAAGGAATAGCCAACCTCCATCCTAATTGGCCATTCATATAATTTGTTAAGGGTTCAATTTGAAATGTAAAAAGTTCAGTTTGATGTGTAAAAGGATCAATTTGAAGTGTAAAACCTATATGATTGTTTAATGGTATGATGGTATGATGTTATGATGGTATGATCGTATGATAGTAAGATGATATCATGGTATGATGGTATGATGCTATGGTGATATGATGGTATGATGGTGTTATAGTAATGTGGTGTGATGGTATCGTGGTATGACGGATTGACATTATTGTATGATGGTGTGATGGTATGATTGTGTATATGATACAACATACGATGGTATGACGGTAATTAGTCTAAACTGATTGTGTGATGGTATGAGGGTATGATGGTAAGACGTTATAATGGAATGACGGTTGGATGGTATGATGATATCATGCCCTGACAGTAAGAGGTATGATAGTACGATGGTACGAAGGCATGATGGTACTATTATAGCGACGATATGATGGTACGATGGTATTATTATATGATTGTATGATGGTACGGCGGTACGATTTTAGGATGATATGATAGTATGATGGATTTGATATGATGTTGGGATGGTTCGATTGTTTGATAGTTTTATGGTATAGTGTCACGATGGTAAGATGGTATAATGGAATACTGGTATGATGGAATGATTGTTTAAGGTTATGATGGTATAACGGTACGTATAGCGGTATGATAGTGAGTAGGATTTGAGTTGAAATTGAGTTGGATTTGAAAAAGGAGTTCGGTTAGGAATTAATTTGAGATCGAGTTTGGGGTTTAGTGTGAGCAGAGGATTAAAGTTTGTGTCGAGATAAGTTGCTTGCGTAAGGGTGTCATTTGTTCGGTTGGCGAATTATTTAAGGGTTGATTTGGAGTTAGATTAACGATCGATTTGAAAGTGGATTAAGAATTGATTTGATGATTTAATTGATGGCTGGGTTGCCCGTTAAATAGGTTCATTTCGGAATTGCCACTTTATGTGGTTTTAGCCCTTTATATTTTTATTTGTTCCTGTGTCGGTCAGGAATTTAAGCATATTGCCGTTTTTTCCGTATTGTTGGCTATAATAGTCTTCTTCTGTTTGCGTTTCCATATAGCTAATCCTCTGTTGTTTCACTTTTTCGTAATGGACACTGTAAGAATAATCTCCTTTTGCCATTGAATTATCCAGATTAGTTGGACGGTTGATGTAGTTTACTTGTCTCGTTTGTATTAATGTGTCAATATCCATTGCTGTTGGTGGTCTTGGTGTTAGTAAGTTATTTTGATGTTGGTTGATGTTTTAATTTTAGTTGAGTTATTGGTATTGTACCATCGTTCGATCAGCGATTTGGTTAGTTGTTGTATGAAATTTGGAGGGAGCAGTTACCACATTGTTGATATTTATTTTTTGTATTGACAAGTTTCTGAAATTCAGGTTTTGAATTTATAAACAGTCCTCTGTAGCGTGATTGGTTTTTGAAATAAAAGCATCTTTGATAAATCTTCATTTAACCCCGAACGAAAATGTCTAAAACTCTGTTCCTGAATGCTTCAACCAAAACGTTGAGTGTTTCAGCTGAATAGTCCTCCGACTTGACTTTGTTGACGGTTAACCATAATTAATGAAAGAGAATTGATATATTTCACAGGATGTATACTGTTAAAGTTAGCCAAAAGCTGCCAGCCGAAAGTGAAAAGTCGATAATGCAGATTGTGTTAATCCACCCGATAATAAAAAGCCGATAATGCAGATTATGATATAACATTCCACCCGAAAATAAAAAATTTAGAAGTTATCAGCCGAAAGTAAATAGGATACGATACATAGATTTAAATAAAAATTTTTGTAAATAAATTTACGTGTAAAACGTTGCTTCGTAGAAAATATCGGAAAATCAGCCTCTAGAGTATATATTTGAAGCTGAATCGTTTTTATGCATTGATGCGACTTGTCAATAGCTATCGAATGAAAAAATTCTGTTCAAGTTCCCCGTGGGAAATCTCGGAAAGTTCGATTTTCCAAAAATTATTAGAAAATTTTCCGAATTCGGAAAATCGAATTTTTCGAGATTTCCCACGGGAAACTTGAACAGATTTTTTTTCCTGCGATAGCTATAGAGTAATCACATCAATTGAATCCATCTCCAGACATAACACTCTAGAGGCTGATTTATTTTCGGCTGCAATGTCAATAACATAATCTGCATTATCGACTTTTCACTTTCGGCTGGTAACTTTCGGCTAGCTTTAACAGGATACAGGATGTTATAGTCGCATAGTATAGTTTCTTTATTATGTAACCATGAGATGTATTGCGTGGAAATCCCATCGAATACTTGTAGTTATTTTGCACAATCGGGGAGCCTGCTTATATCTTTGAGGTCTTGTTCGTTTCCTGGTGTTACCAATGTTGTTGTTGTTAATGTTGTTGTTGTTACGGGAATCACGGAGTTTTTCAAATATTTTAAGTTGTCTTTCGAGTTGTATAACGTTCTGATTTTATTTATTATAATTGATCTTTAAATTTTTAAAATTTTGTGTTAAAAGTTATGTAAACGTAAGTTGGATTTCCAATATTATATGGTTTTTCGTTTCCAACTGATATTTTCTTAATGTATATCGATTGATTATAACCTTTATACCAGCCGTTTTTCCGTCGGACGGTATGTTGTGTTCCTTTTTGCCTGTTAGTGTTAATAATTACCAGTTTAATATTTGCTATAGGCTTTCACTTTATATTAAGCACTACAGTATAGTATTCGCAACATTCTTAAAAAAATGTCCACCATAATAACTTTTCTGACTGAAGTGCGAGTTAAAAAAAAAAAACAAAGTATTATCTTTCAAGCAGACACAACTCCCATTGTATTGATTCGACATAATCTCGCATTAAAAATTTACTGCTGGCGACATTTTAATTCTTAGCAAGCTTAATTTGAAAAGTCAAAAATTCAAGGGATATTCAATTTTCCATAATGCTGAAATAACAGATCATAGTTAAACTTTGCTGTTTAAAACACTCACATATTTATTTATGTATCTATTTATGTACCGTACATATTTATAAAAAAAAAACAAAATAAAAGTTTAAATGGAAATTTTTAATTTAATTTTTTGAAAAAAACAATTTTTTTAGTTTGTTTCATTTAATTTTTATCTAAAATGAATAATTAAAATAAAATAACATAACATGTCTGATACAACCTATACGAGTGTATACCTACAAACATAAAATGTAACTTTTTTGTCCGTTTTTATATTAAAGTAATTTAGATGTTTTATTCACATGAGCTTTTTATGGATTATAACAGTAAACAGAGGAAAACTATCCACTTTGAACTTTATATTAATTTAATACATCCTACATTAAGGTAAAATGTTTTTTTTTTTATGTATACATCCCATCCAATTTTTGCTCATCTCAAAATAAATGTCTCCCAAATGATTTAAATAGAATGAAAGGTAAAGATTGTATGAATTGAATCATTGAATCAAAAACCGTGAACTATCCATGTAAATAAAAATCCATTCAAAACTTTCAAAAATAAACACAAATCTTAAAATTCGTGTTGTTTATCTGCGCGATTGATAATGATCGGTGAATATAATTAAAATTGACACTTTTTCGTATTCTACTTCTTATATTAACATTTTGTATATACACAAAGAAACTTTGTGTTATCTCTGCTATCTAAATTTTTAGAGACAAAAGAAAGGGGGAAAACATCTTTAACAGAAAATTATTTTGTTTTAAAAGAATTTAAATTAAATAAATTAATTTCGAATTTTTTCGAGTGAATGAAATTAAGATAATTAAAAATTATAGTATTTTATGCCTGTTGTGTTTTGTTCTCGATTTACATTTTTGTCAGTATGATAAATAGAATTTTATAAATGTATACAGTGAGATAAAATCGTGAGTGAAGGATCTGATGTCTTTTGATTACATTTAAGTTGATGTGGTATATGCCTTATTGATTAGTGCTCCTGTTTTATTTAATTATCTCAAACCACAAAATATGCATTGGTAAAATTTGCAGATTTTAGGAAATGCAGACAAAACCAGTAATAAAAAGTGTAGCTAAAACTTATCAAAATACAGCGATAAATGCTTTTAGTTGTAGAAACTGCTAAATAAATTGTAGGGTTCAGTCAACAAAGAAAACAATATCTGGACACTTGGACGAAGGGGCGATAGAAAGTTATACAATCACGGTTGGTACAAAATATAAAGTAAATCGGTTTAATAGAACTTGAGATATTATGTCGAAAGTAGTTTTGAGAAATGCGTTTAAAGTTTTGAGCTAAAGTTTTAAGCAGAAGCAGCGGTCTAATATCCTAAACAGACTGCAGTTTAATAAATCCGATTTAGATAAACTAGTTTAAGTATTCTAAGCAAAAACAGAGGGATAACCCATAATCGAGGTTGACACATTGTAACTAATCTTGAAAAATTCACTAAACCGGTTTAATTTGGGTATAAGTTTCGTAGTTTGGGTATAACTCTGTAAATTATTAGAATTTTAAAATTTTCGCTCGAAGATATATTCTTAAAGGTCCAAACTTTAAGAATATTCAAAAAAACAATAGATTTTTTTTTTTAAATTCTAGGCCAGAAGACGACCTTAAATATGTCAGAAGTATATTCATAAAAATATAAGTTTATATTGGCCTAATAAACTTGTCTACGACGAAGTGAACAAAAATAGTCCAAATAATCCAAATTTCTGCGGACATCCTGGAAGACCACAATCAAGTCAGTCAGTGGAATTCGGCTCATGTAAACGTGACCAATGAAATAAAATCTGCAAACGCTGTTTAACAGATTAACATAGTTTTATGCAGTGCCGAAAAGTCTAAAGTGCAGTGTTGACCAATGACATTACTAATTGTTTCACAATCGAAATTCAAATAACAGGAAACAGAAACCCTTAAACAAGCTAGTAACTCTATCAAGTAAATATGTTGAAATCGATATATATATATATGCGTGCCTGGACGACGATTCATCTCTAACATTAAGAAATGACATGATAGCTGAGGTACTAAAAGCGAAAAGGAAACGTTATGCTTTAAATGGATTGGCATCTCGACTAAAGGATGGTAAATAATAGTCAACCTAGAAATTGTGGCCCTAATCAAATCAAAGATACAATTTATTCGGTGTATATACCTTCCAAAATAGAGTGTGTATATGGAAATCATTACAATCGAATACTTTACTCGAGAAAACTACTATCCGGACGGGATTACTAAGGAGATTCGATAATATTGAATTCCCAGACTCACATCCGATGGCAAGCTAGCACATTGTATCTTCCCATCTTCGTATTGCATAATCACAAAAAACTAGATAAATTTCATATGGTTTGGGATGCTGCGGCCAGAGTGAAAGAGGTTTCACTCAATAAGACGCTTCTTAATAGTTCGGAAAACGAAATTCTATATCGAGCCAAAGAAAAACAAATGGCGGTATTCACAAGCAAGATTCACAGCGTTTCTCCTCGAGAGATTCAAAAAACGAGCAACAGCATTGCAATTTTGCAGATTACAGGACTAGATAAATCATGTAAAGTAAACTGAAAAGATTTTTTATGTGGAGTCGATACAGAGAAGGTATTGGGAATGTGGTGGGATAAAACAAGGGATCATTTATGGTTTTTACTAAATCGAATCAGTGAAGCAAGAAATACTGTATGGGGCAAGATCCACTAAACGGGTATTACTACATATCACCATGTCCTTATTCGATCCTATGGGCCTGGTTACAAATTTCCTGGTTAACGCTAAAATATTGTTGCAGGAGGTATGGCGAACAAAAATAAATTGCCATGAACCAATTTTCGGCAAGGAATATTAGAAATGGTTGATGTGGATAAAGTTCACCGTTCTACCTTCATCACCAATAAAATCAGTTCAACAACATGTTTTCGCAGACGCTAGCGAAATGGATACGCAGCAGTTGCTTACTTTCGAACGGAAACAGAAACAAAAGTGCAACTTTCTTTGGTGGCGCAAAAACAAAGGTATTCCGCCGCTTAAAGCTGTGTCAATTCCACTATTGGAGCTTTAGGCCGCAGGACTTGCTGTTCTTTTGAGGAACACAATAGTTGCAAAACATACAAACAAAATCGATTGATGTTCATTTTGGGTTGATTCAACCACAGAAATTAGTTGGATTCAACCGAATCATAGAAGTTATAAGCTATATGTTGCACTGCGCGTTACAGAGATACTCGAGAGGTTCAAGTTCAATAACATCAACAGTCGTTGGTTAACAGAACCACAATATTTAATTCAAAATGGAGAGAACTGGCCACCGAAACTAACACTCAACATTGTTAAACCTAAGGAAAAAGCCCGGCATGTAATGGCGCATGAAATTGCAAGTCTAAAATTTGGTACCGTACAAATTACATTCACAATCTCAGTGTAAAATTCGCAGCACTCATAGTCGCCAAGCTCAGAAGAATTGGTAGAGGCTGAAACGGACCTATTTCGGTTGGTTCAATTCGTGGGAGAATTTATAAAATTGAGGGTATCGCTCCTGTGGGAAAAAGACCAAGAATTCTTTCGAATAAAATACCTCCTTGTAACTCACAAAAGAGTCGTGAATGAAATCCGCCAAACGATATTATATTCCTAGAAAATAAGTCGAACGTATACTGCCAGCAATGGAAGAATAATCGAGCAAAACTGATAGTTCAGGAAATGTGTCAACCGCCACATGCCAGATTAGCGGCAAATACTAGACCAGTTACTTAGATGGATGTGGACTATTTGGGACCACTGGAGACAACGGATGGGCGTGAAACTGAAGAACGAAGGGGTGCTTAATTCATGTACCTTATGTTACGAGCAATCAATTTGGAATAGATTACTCACTGATTACGGATTCGTACATAATATGCCTCAAAACCTGTTCGGTAAAGAATTGTTTATACCATGCTTTGCCTTGCATTAAGCCGTCGCAGCTGAATGGATTATCTTCTCAATATAATATTCCAAGTTCTGCAAACGGTGGGTCAACGAGTATCTGCCAACATTTACAAGACGAACAGAACGGCATGAGCCCTGCGGTCCAATCAAAACGTGAGACGTGTTTATGAAGGATGATCGTCGAAACGGTTGGGAATGAGGAATTGTTATAGACACGAAAGAAAGGTCAGATCATCAAGTGCGTTCTGTAGTAGTGAGAAGATCAAATGGAATATACACACGACCAATTACAAAGATGGCAGTGCTCAAAAATAGTGAATGGAACTAAATCTACTTTCAATATTGGTGAAGCAATATCTGGCTTTTGCCGTCAACAAAACGATAAAGTCAAAAATGTATTTGTAGTAAGAATAATATCTACAAAGGAGATTTGATCTGTCCAACAAATTTTATGAAACATTACAACCTCACCCTCAGATTTCATCATAAAATCGTGGAGGGTGTATTTATCGGAAGGGAATATATGTCCAAGGTTTTGAATTTTTTGCACACATTTTTCTTGCTGTATATTTAATTCTGCTGCCTTTTGTTTTACAAGACGCTTGTATTCTGGGCTGTTTATATTCTTCACTTTTATTCTAACCATCTTTTCTGTGTTTATAAGCCTGAAATTTACATAATACAATTCTTTGGAAAATATATTGTAAGCCATCAAATTTACCATTTTCAGATCGATCAAGTTCATTTTTCAAAATGAAGTTTATTTTCGGAAATTTAAATTACAAATCTTACTAAATTTTGTGGGTGCCCAATTTTTCTAGGGATCATTTACTATATTTCGGCATTGAAAAATTCGAAAAAGCTGATTTGTTTTGAATTTGTAATGGCATTGCGGTAGATAACAACGATCTGGATTTTTTCTTTATCCTATCATGAATATGTCTGGATGCTTAGTAAATTAACAAACTAAATCTGGCTTTATCGCCAATAAATAAAAAAAAATTCATTTCTGATTATCTTACCTTCTTATAAAAATTTTAGTTACAGAAAATTTAGGCAAGGGTTAATTCTGAACATACCGTTAAATATTTCATATATAGATACACCAAAAGTGGTGAATAAAAATAAATCAAGTGTTTAGACTTCACAAATATTTTCCATACAAATTGAAACATTGCAGAAATATTTGTTTCTTCGGAATTATTTTGGTAATCGAGATACTTATTACTGTTTTGAGGATTCTGGAATTCTGATTCTAAGAATTTTTACATTCAATTTAGAAATTTAGTCAATAATACCAGAATCAGTTTACAATTTAGGATTGCCCGATTCCAGAAATAACAATAGGACATTATACAATCAATGTAGCAAATTACATAATTTATGGACTGCTGAAGGTGAAACGTTACTGGAGCTAACCAGAATTGAGACAAATAAACCTCAAACATTTATCTCCTTATTTTCTAAGCAATGTAGCTCGAACCAGTTTGCGAAGGTAAATTTCCTGAACATTGTAAAGTTGTCAGAATAGTTTCAGTATTTAAAAAGGGTGATAATATAGACATTTCAAATTATAGAACAATTTCAATACATAACTGTGTCTCTAAAATTTTCGAGAAAATTGTTAAAAAAAAATGTTTTGCTCATACTAAGGGAATCGTATCCAAAAGTCAACATGTATTCTTCCAAGGACTTTCTACGTTAACAAATAAATTTGCTTTACAGAATATGTGACTAAATCGTTAAATTCTGGCTTTGGAGTTGACTTCATTTACACCAAATTTTCTAAAGCTTTTTATAAAGTTAATTATTCACTTTTATTGGAAAAGTTGTTTCGATATGGTGTTAGGGGTAGTAACGTCCTAATGAAATCTTACCTACCTCTGGAGCTCCTCATGGTTCAACGCCTATCTTATTCACAGACGATCTCAACATTTTTAGCTGTATCAACCTCAATATCGACAAATGCAGTGTCAATAAAACAAACCCGAGAAATGTTAATCAATATTTCAAGTATGTTATCTCAACAATACATAAATCAATAATAAATCTAACGTTGTTGACTTGGGTATAACTATTGATGATAAGATGGACTATAAACAGAATATTGGTTTCTCGTTTAAAAATATCAGAAATTTTACGGGATATCGGTCCCGCCTTGTTATTTTTGGGGCCTTTGTAACAAGCATTATTGAATAGTGTCACATTAAAGTAGTGGTGGACGAACAAAATTAATATTTTTAACCAATTTTGAAAATAAATAAAGCATTAAAAGTCCGATTAGAAAAAAAGTTAACTGGACAACGCGGAGATTATTTATGTATTCAGAGTCATAGAGTATATCACTCGGAAATAAATGTAAGGACCACCGAGATATTTAAATTTTAAATTTAAACAAGAAATGGAGCCTTATG